>OX375877.1:48486243-48488743 GCA_947359465.1 Metellina segmentata | reverse complement strand
TTGATTTATTACACAATTCAATATTTACACTTACGTTTAAAATAAATTTCAAAGTAGTTAAAAATATAAGAATCGATCTATAAAGAACAAAACTATAAGCCCTCCCCGGCGGGGAATCGAACCCCGGTCTCCCGCCTGACAGGTGGGGATACTGACCACTATACTATCGAGGACACATTAGGGACTTCCCCCCTAATTGGTTTCATTTATTACACCATTCATTACGTACACTTATATTCACAATAAATTACAAAGCGGTTAAAAATATTAGAATCTATCTCTTTACATAACAAACCTATAAGCACTCCCCGGCGGGGAATCGAACCCCGGTCACCCGCGAGACAGGCGGGGATACTGACCACTATACTACCGAGGACACATTGAGGACTTCGTATTAGTTTGATTTATTACACTATTCAATATTTACACTTACGTTTAAAAAATAAATTTCAAAGTAGTTAAAAATATAAGAATCGATCTATAAAGAACAAAACTATAAGCCCTCCCCGGCGGGGAATCGAACCCCGGTCTCCCGCGTGACAGGCGGGGATACTGACCACTATACTATCGAGGACACATTAGGGACTTCCTAATTGGTTTCATTTATTACACCATTCATTACGTACACTTATATTCACAATAAATTACAAAACGGTTAAAAATATTAGAATCTTTCTCTTTACATAACAAAACTATAAGCACTCCCCGGCGGGGAATCGAACCCCTGTCTCACGCGTGACAGGCGGGGATACTGACCACTATACTACCGAGGACACATTGGGGACTTCCGAATTAGTTTGATTTATTACACTATTCAATATTTACACTTACGTTTAAAATAAATTTCAATGTAGTTAAAAATATAAGAATCGATCTATAAAGAACAAAACTATAAGCCCTCCCCGGTGGGGAATCGAACCCCGGTCTCCCGCGTGACAGGCGGGGATACTGACCACTATACTATCGAGGACACATTAGGGTCTTCCTAATTGGTTTCATTTATTACACCATTCATTACGTACACTTATATTCACAATAAATTACAAAGCGGTTAAAAATATTAGAATCTATCTCTGTACATAACAAAACTATAAGCACTCCCCGGCGGGGAATCTAACCCCGGTCTCCCGCGTGACAGGCGGGGATACTGACCACTATACTACCGAGGACACATTGGGGACTTCCGAATTAGTTTGATTTATTACACTATTCAATATTTACACTTACGTTTAAAAAATAAATTTCAAAGTAGTTAAAAATATAAGAATCTATCTATAAAGAACAAAACTATAAGCCCTCCCCGGCGGGGAATCGAACCCCGGTGTCCCGCGTGACAGGCGAAGATACTGACCACTGTACTACCGAGGACACATTAGGGGATTTTAATTGGTTTCATTTATTACACCATTCATTACGTACACTTATATTCACAATAAATTACAAAACGGTTAAAAATATTAGAATCTATCTCTGTACATAACAAAACTATAAGCACTCCCCGGCGGGGAATCGAACCCCGGTCTCCCGCGTGACAGGCGGGGATACTGACCACAATACTACCGAGGACACATTGGGGACTTCCGAATTAGTTTGATTTATTACACTATTCAATATTTACACTTACGTTTAAAATAAATTTCAAAGTAGTTAAAAATATAAGAATCGATCTATAAAGAACAAAACTATAAGCCCTCCCCGGCGGGGAATCGAACCCCGGTCTCCCGCGTGACAGGCGGGGATACTGACCACTATACTATCGAGGACACATTAGGGACTTCCTAATTGGTTTCATTTATTACACCATTCATTACGTACACTTATATTCACAATAAATTACAAAGCGGTTAAAAATATTAGAATCTATCTCTGTACATAACAAAACTATAAGCACTCCCCGGCGGGGAATCGAACCCCGGTCTCCCGCGTGACAGGCGGGGATACTGACCACTATACTACCGAGGACGCATTGGGGACTTCGAATTAGTTTGATTTATCACACTATTCAATATATACACACTTACGTTTAAAATAAATTTCAAAGTAGTTAAAAATATAAGAATCTATCTATAAAGAACAAAACTATAAGCCCTCCCCGGCGGGGAATCGAACCCCGGTCACTCGCGTGACAGGCGGGGATACTGACCACTATACTACCGAGGACACATTAGGGACTTCTAATTGGTTTCATTTATTACACTATTCATTACGTACACTTATATTCACAATAAATTACAAAGCGGTTAAAAATATTAGAATCTATCTCTGTACATAACAAAACTATAAGCACTCCCCGGCAGGGAATCGAACCCCGGTCTCCCGCGTGACAGGCGGGGATACTGACCACTATACTACCGAGGACACATTGGGGACTTCGAATTAGTTTGATTTATTACACAATTCAATATTTACACTTACGTTTAAAATAAATTTTAAAGTAGTTAAAAATATAAGAATCGATCTATAAAGAACAAAACTATAAGCCCTCCCCGGCGGGGAATCG
>OX375877.1:47956243-48481243 GCA_947359465.1 Metellina segmentata | reverse complement strand
ATTGGGGACTTCGAATTAGTTTGATTTATTACACAATTCAATATTTACACTTACGTTTAAAATAAATTTCAAAGTAGTTAAAAATATAAGAATCGATCTATAAAGAACAAAACTATAAGCCCTCCCCGGCGGGGAATCGAACCCCGGTCTCCCGCGTGACAGGTGGGGATACTGACCACTATACTATCGAGGACACATTAGGGACTTCCTAATTGGTTTCATTTATTACACCATTCATTACGTACACTTATATTCACAATAAATTACAAAGCGGTTAAAAATATTAGAATCTATCTCTTTACATAACAAACCTATAAGCACTCCCCGGCGGGGAATCGAACCCCGGCCACCCGCGAGACAGGCGGGGATACTGACCACTATACTACCGAGGACACATTGGGGACTTCCGAATTAGTTTGATTTATTACACTATTCAATATTTACACTTACGTTTAAAATAAATTTCAAAGTAGTTAAAAATATAAGAATCGATCTATAAAGAACAAAACTATAAGCCCTCCCCGGCGGGGAATCGAACCCCGGTCTCCCGCGTGACAGGCGGGGATACTGACCACTATACTATCGAGGACACATTAGGGACTTATAATTGGTTTCATTTATTACACTATTCATTACGTACACTTATATTCACAATAAATTACAAAGCGGTTAAAAATATTAGAATCTATCTCTGTACATAACAAAACTATAAGCACTCCCCGGCGGGGAATCGATCCCCGGTCTCCCGCGTGACAGGCGGGGATACTGACCACTATACTACCGAGGACACAATGGGGACTTCGAATTAGTTTGATTTATTACACAATTCAATATTTACACTTACGTTTAAAATAAATTTCAAAGTAGTTAAAAATATAAGAATCGATCTATAAAGAACAAAACTATAAGCCCTCCCCGGCGGGGAATCGAACCCCGGTCTCCCGCGTGACAGGTGGGGATACTGACCACTATACTATCGAGGACACATTAGGGACTTCCTAATTGGTTTCATTTATTACACCATTCATTACGTACACTTATATTCACAATAAATTACAAAGCGGTTAAAAATATTAGAATCTATCTCTTTACATAACAAAACTATAAGCACTCCCCGGCGGGGAATCGAACCCCGGTCACCCGCGAGACAGGCGGGGATACTGACCACTATACTACCGAGGACACACTGGGGACTTCGAATTAGTTCGATTTATTACACTATTCAATATTTACACTTACGTTTAAAATAAATTTCAAAGTAGTTAAAAATATAAGAATCTATCTATAAAGAACAAAACTATAAGCCCTCCCCGGCGGTGAATCGATCCCCGGTCACCCGCGTGACAGGCGGGGATACTGACCACTATACTACCGAGGACACATTAGGGACTTCTAATTGGTTTCATTTATTACACTATTCATTATTTACAATTACGTTTAAAATAAATTTCGAAGTAGTTAAAAATATAAGAATATCTATCTAGAAAGAATAAAACTATAACCCCTCCCCGGCGAAGAATCGAACCCCGGCCTCCCGATTGACAGGCGGGGATACTGACCACTATACTTCCGAGGACACATTAGGGACTTATAATTGGTTTCATTTATTACACTATTCATTACGTACACTTATATTCACAATAAATTACAAAGCGGTTAAAAATATTAGAATCTATCTCTGTACATAACAAAACTATAAGCACTCCCCGGCGGGGAATCGAACCCCGGTCACCCGCGTGACAGGCGGGGATACTGACCACTATACTACCGAGGACACATTAGGGACTTCCTAATTGGTTTAATTTATTACACTATTCATTATTTACAATTACGTTTAAAATAAATTTCGAAGTAGTTAAAAATATAAGAATCTATCTAGAAAGAATAAAACTATAACCCCTCCCCGGCGAAGAATCGAACCCCGGCCTCCCGAGTGACAGGCGGGGATACTGACCACTATACTACCGAGGACACATTGGGGACTTCGAATTAGTTTGATTTATTACACAATTCAATATTTACACTTACGTTTAAAATAAATTTCAAAGTAGTTAAAAATATAAGAATCGATCTATATAGAACAAAACTATAAGCCCTCCCCGGCGGGGAATCGAACCCCGGTCTCCCGCGTGACAGGTGGGGATACTGACCACTATACTATCGAGGACACATTAGGGACTTCCTAATTGGTTTCATTTATTACACCATTCATTACGTACACTTATATTCACAATAAATTACAAAGCGGTTAAAAATATTAGAATCTATCTCTTTACATAACAAAACTATAAGCACTCCCCGGCGGGGAATCGAACCCCGGTCACCCGCGAGACAGGCGGGGATACTGACCACTATACTACCGAGGACACATTGGGGACTTCGAATTAGTTCGATTTATTACACTATTCAATATTTACACTTACGTTTAAAATAAATTTCAAAGTAGTTAAAAATATAAGAATCGATCTATAAAGAACAAAACTATAAGCCCTCCCCGGCGGGGAATCGAACCCCGGTCTCCCGCGTGACAGGCGGGGATACTGACCACTATACTATCGAGGACACATTAGGGACTTCCTAATTGGTTTCATTTATTACACCATTCATTACGTACACTTATATTCACAATAAATTACAAAGCGGTTAAAAATATTAGAATCTATCTCTGTACATAACAAAACTATAAGCACTCCCCGGCGGGGAATCGAACCCCGGTCTCCCGCGTGACAGGCGTTGATACTGACCACTATACTACCGAGGACACATTGGGGACTTCGAATTAGTTTGATTTATTACACTATTCAATATTTACACTTACGTTTAAAATAAATTTCAAAGTAGTTAAAAATATAAGAATCTATCTATAAAGAACAAAACTATAAGCCCTCCCCGGCGGGGAATCGAACCCCGGTCTCCCGAGTGACAGGCGGGGATACTGACCACTATACTATCGAGGACACATTAGGGACTTCCTGATTGGTTTCATTTATTACACCATTCATTACGTACACTTATATTCACAATAAATTACAAAGCGGTTAAAAATATTAGAATCTATCTCTGTACATAACAAAACTATAAGCACTCCCCGGCGGGGAATCGAACCCCGGTCTCCCGCGTGACAGGCGGGGATACTGACCACTATACTACCGAGGACACATTGGGGACTTCGAATTAGTTTGGTTTATCACACTATTCAATATTTACACTTACGTTTAAAATAAATTTCAAAGTAGTTAAAAATATAAGAATCTATCTATAAAGAACAAAACTATAAGCCCTCCCCGGCGGGGAATCGAACCCCGGTCACCCGCGTGACAGGCGGGGATACTGACCACTATACTACCGAGGACACATTAGGGACTTCCTAATTGGTTTCATTTATTACACTATTCATTATTTACAATTACGTTTAAAATAAATTTCGAAGTAGTTAAAACTTTAAGAATATCTATCTAGAAAGAATAAAACTATAACCCCTCCCCGGCGAAGAATCGAACCCCGGCCTCCCGAGTGACAGGCGGGGATACTGACCACTATACTTCCGAGGACACATTAGGGACTTATAATTGGTTTCATTTATTACACTATTCATTACGTACACTTATATTCACAATAAATTACAAAGCGGTTAAAAATATTAGAATCTATCTCTGTACATAACAAAACTATAAGCACTCCCCGGGGGGGAATCGAACTCCGGTCACCCTCGAGACAGGCGGGGATACTGACCACTATACTACCGAGGACACATTGGGGACTTCGAATTAGTTCGATTTATTACACTATTCAATATTTACACTTACGTTTAAAAAATAAATTTAAAAGTAGTTAAAAATATAAGAATCGATCTATAAAGAACAAAACTATAAGCCCTCCCCGGCGAGGAATCGAACCCCGGTCTCCCGCGTGACAGGTGGGGATACTGACCACTATGCTATCGAGGACACATTAGGGACTTCCTAATTGGTTTCATTTATTACACCATTCATTACGTACACTTATATTCACAATAAATTACAAAGCGGTTAAAAATATTAGAATCTATCTCTGTACATAACAAAACTATAAGCACTCCCCGGCGGGGAATCGAACCCCGGTCTCCCGCGTGACAGGCGGGGATACTGACCACTATACTACCGAGGACACATTGGGGACTTCCGAATTAGTTTGATTTATTACACTATTCAATATTTACATTTACGTTTGAAATAAATTTCAAAGTAGTTAAAAATATAAGAATCTATCTATAAAGAACAAAACTATAAGCCCTCCCCGGCGGGGAATCGAACCCCGGTTTCCCGCGTGACAGGCGGGGATACTGACCACTATACTATCGAGGACACATTAGGGACTTCCTAATTGGTTTAATTTATTACACCATTCATTACGTACACTTATATTCACAATAAATTACAAAGCGGTTAAAAATATTAGAATCTATCTCTGTACATAACAAAACTATAAGCACTCCCCGGCGGGGAATCGAACCCCGGTCTCCCGCGTGACAGGCGGGGATACTGACCACTATACTACCGAGGACACATTGGGGACTTCGAATTAGTTTGATTTATCACACTATTCAATATTTACACTTACGTTTAAAATAAATTTCAAAGTAGTTAAAAATATAAGAATCTATCTATAAAGAACAAAACTATAAGCCCTCCCCGGCGGGGAATCGAACCCCGGTCACCCGCGTGACAGGCGGGGATACTGACCACTATACTACCGAGGACACATTAGGGACTTCTAATTGGTTTCATTTATTACACTATTCATTATTTACAATTACGTTTAAAATAAATTTCGAAGTAGTTAAAAATATAAGAATATCTATCTAGAAAGAATAAAACTATAACCCCTCCCCGGCGAAGAATCGAACCCCGGCCTCCCGAGTGACAGGCGGGGATACTGACCACTATACTTCCGAGGACACATTAGGGACTTATAATTGGTTTCATTTATTACACTATTCATTACGTACACTTATATTCACAATAAATTACAAAGCGGTTAAAAATATTAGAATCTATCTCTGTACATAACAAAACTATAAGCACTCCCCGGCGGGGAATCGAACCCCGGTCTCCCGCGTGACAGGCGGGGATACTGACCACTATACTACCGAGGATACATTGGGGACTTCGAATTAGTTTGATTTATTACACAATTCAATATTTACACTTACGTTTAAAATAAATTTCAAAGTAGTTAAAAATATAAGAATCTATCTATAAAGAACAAAACTATAAGCCCTCCCCGACGGGGAATCGAACCCCGGTCTCTCGCGTGACAGACGAGAATACTGACCACTATACTACCAAGGACACATTAGGGACTTCTAATTGGTTTCATTTATTACACTATTCAATATTTACACTTACGTTTAAAATAAATTTCAAAGTAGTTAAAAATATAAGAATATCTATCTAGAAAGAATAAAACTATAACCCCTCCCCGGCGAAGAATCGAAACCCGGCCTCCCGCGTGACAGGCGGGGATACTGACCACTATACTTCCGTGGATACATTAGGGACTTATAATTTGTTTCATTTATTACACTATTCATTATTTACACTTACGTTTAAAATAAATTTCTCTCTCTCAAAGTATTTAAAATTATAAGACTCTTTCTATAAAGAACAAAACTATAAGCCCTCCCCGGCGGGAAATCGAACTCCGGTCTCCCGCGTGACAGGCGGGGATACTGACCACTATACTACCGAGGACACATTAGGGACTTCCTAATTGGTTTCATTTATTACACTATTCATTATTTACACATACGTTTAAAATAATTTTCAAAGTAGTTAAAAATATAAGAATCTATCTATAAAGAATAAAACTATAAGCCCTCCACGGCGAAGAATCGAACCCGGATCTCCCGCGTGACAGGCGTTGATACTGACCACTATAATACCGAGGACACATAAGGGACTTCCTAATTGGTTTCATTTATTACACCATTCATTACGTACACTTATATTCACAATAAATTACAAAGCGGTTAAAAATATAAGAATATTTCTATAAAGAATAAAACTATAAGCCCTATCCGGCGGGGAATCGAACCCCGGTCTCCCGCGTGACAGGAGGGGATACTGACCACTATACTACCGAGGACACATTGTGTACTTCGAATTAGTTTGATTTATCACACTATTCATTATTTACACTTACGTTTAAAATAAATTTCAAAGTAGTTAAAAATATAAGAATCTATCTATAAAGAACAAAACTATAAGCCCTCCCTGGCGGGGAATCGAACCCCGGTCTCCCGCGTGACAGGCGGGGATACTGACCACTATACTACCGAGGACACATAAGAGACTTCTAATTGGTTTCATTTATTACACTATTCATTATTTACACTTACGTTTAAAATAATTTTCAAAGTAGTTAAAAATATAAGAATCTATCTATAAAGACTAAAACTATAAGCCCTCCCCGGCGTTTAATAGAACTCCGGTCTCCCGCGTGACAGGCGGGGATACTGACCACTGTACTACCGAGGACACATTATAGAATTCTAATTGGTTTCATTTATTACACTATTCATTATTTAATAACTTACGTTTAAAAATTAAATTTCAAAGTAGTTAAAAATATAAGAATCTATCTATAAAGAATTAAACAATAAGCCCTCCTCGGCGAAGAATCGAACCCCAATCTCCCGCGTGACATGCGGGGATACTGACCACTATACTACCGAGGACACATTAGGGACTTCCTAATTGGTTTCATTTATTACACCATTCATTACGTACACTTATATTCACAATAAATTACAAAGCGGTTAAAAATATAAGAATCTTTCTATAAAGAATAAAACTATAAGCCCTATCCGGCGGGGAATCGAACCCCGGTCTCCCGCGTGACAGGAGGGGATACTGACCACTATACTACCGAGGACACATAAGGGACTTCCTAATTGGTTTCATTTATTACACTATTCATTATTTACACTTACGTTTAAAATAATTTTCAAAGTAGTTAAAAATATTAGAATCTATCTATAAAGACTAAAACTATAAGCCCTCCCCGGCGTGGAATAGAACTCCGGTCTCCCGCGTGACAGGCGGGGATACTGACTACTATACTTCCGAGGATACATTAGGGACTTATAATTGGTTTCATTTATTAAACTATTCATTATTTACACTTACGTTTAAAATAAATTTCAAAGTATTTAAAATTATAAGAATCTTTCTTTAAAGAACAAAACTATAAGCCCTCCCCAGCGGGAAATCGAACCCAGGTCTCCCGCGTGACAGGCGAAGATACTGACCACTGTACTACCGAAGACACATTAGGGGATTCTAATTGGTTTCATTTATTACACCATTCATTACGTACACTTATATTCACAATAAATTACAAAGCGGTTAAAAATATTAGAATCTATCTCTGTACAGAACAAAACTTAAAGCACTCCCCGGCGGGGAATCGAACCCCGGTCTCCCGCGTGACAGACGGGGATACTGACCACTATACTACCGAGGACACATTAGGGACTTCTAATTGGTTTCATTTATTACACTATTCATAATTTACACTTACGTTTAAAATAATTTTCAAAGTAGTTAAAAATATAAGAATCTATCTATAAAGAATAAAACTATAAGCCCTCCCCGGCGAAGAATCGAATCCCGATCTCCCGCGTGACAGGCGGGGATACTGACCACTATACTACCGAGGACACATTAGGGACTTCTAAATGGATTCATTTATTACACCATTCATTACGTACACATATATTTACAATAAATTACAAAGCGGTTAAAAATATAAGTATCTTTCTATAAAGAATAAAACTATAAGCCCTCCCCGGCGGGGAATCGAACCCCGGTCTCCCGCGTGACAGTCGGAGATACTGTCCACTATACTAACGAGGACACAATAGGGACTTCTAATTAGTTTCATTTATTACACTATTCATTATTTACAATTACGTTTAAAATAAATTTCGAAGTAGTTAAAAATATAAGAATATCTATCTAGAAAGAATAAAACTATAACCCCTCCCCGGCAAAGAATCGAAACCCGGCCTCCCGAGTGACAGGCGGGGATACTGACCACTATACTTCCGAGGACACATTAGGGACTTATAATTGGTTTCATTTATTACACTATTCATAATTTACACTTACGTTTAAAATAAATTTCAAAGTATTTAAAATTATAAGAATCTTTCTATAAAGAACAAAACTGTAAGCCCTCCCCGGCGGGAAATCGAACCCCGGTCTCCCGCGTGACAGGCGAAGATACTGACCACTGTTCTACCGAGGACACATTAGGGGATTCTAATTGGTTTCATTTATTACACCATTCATTACGTACACTTATATTCACAATAAATTACAAAGCGGTTTAAAATATTAGAATCTATCTCTGTACAGAACAAAACTTTAAGCACTCCCCGGCGGGGAATCGAACCCCGGTCTCCCGCGTGACAGGCGGGGATACTGACCACTATACTACCGAGGACACATTGGGGACACCGAATTAGTTTGATTTATTACACTATTCAATATTCACACTTACGTTTAAAATATATTTCAAAGTAGTTAAAAATATAAGAATCTATCTATTAAGAACAAAACTATAAGCCCTCCCCGGCGGGGAATCGAACCCCGGTCTCCCGCGTGACAGGCGGGGATACTGACCACTATACTACCGAGGACACATAAGGGACTTCTAATTGGTTTCTTTTATTACACCATTCATTACGTACACTTATATTCACAATAAATTACAAAGCGGTTAAAAATATAAGAATCTATCTCTGTACAGAACAAAACTTTAAGCACTCCCCGGCGGGGAATCGTACCCCGGTCTCCCGCGTGACAGGCGGGGATACTGACCACTATACTATCGAGGAAACACTGGGGACTTCCGAATTAGTTTGATTTATTACACTATTCATTATTTACACTTACGTTTAAAAAATAAATTTCAAAGTAGTTAAAAATATAAGAATCTATCTATAAAGAACAAAACTATAAGCCCTCCCCGGCGGGGAATCGAACCCCGGTCTCCCGCGTGACAGACGAGGATACTGACCACTATACTGCCAAGGACACATTAGGGACTTCCTAATTGGTTTCATTTATTACACTATTCAATATTTACACTTACGTTTAAAATAAATTTCAAAGTAGTTAAAAATATAAGAATCTATCTATAAAGAATAAAACTATAAGCCCTCCCCGGCGAATAATCGAACCCGGATCTCCCGCGTGACAGGCGTTGATACTGACCACTATAATACCGAGGACACATAAGGGACTTCCTAATTGGTTTCATTTATTACACCATTCATTACGTACACTTATATTCACAATAAATTACAAAGCGGTTAAAAATATAAGAATATTTCTATAAAGAATAAAACTATAAGCCCTATCCGGCGGGGAATCGAACCCCGGTCTCCCGCGTGACAGAAGGGGATACTGACCACTATACTACCGAGGACACATTGTGTACTTCGAATTAGTTTGATTTATCACACTATTCATTATTTACACTTACGTTTAAAATAAATTTCAAAGTAGTTAAAAATATAAGAATCTATCTATAAAGAACAAAACTATAAGCCCTCCCTGGCGGGGAATCGAACCCCGGTCTCCCGCGTGACAGGCGGGGATACTGACCACTATACTACCGAGGACACATAAGAGACTTCTAATTGGTTTCATTTATTACACTATTCATTATTTACACTTACGTTTAAAATAATTTTCAAAGTAGTTAAAAATATAAGAATCTATCTATAAAGACTAAAACTATAAGCCCTCCCCGGCGTGGAATAGAACTCCGGTCTCCCGCGTGACAGGCGGGGATACTGACCACTGTACTACCGAGGACACATTATAGAATTCTAATTGGTTTCATTTATTACACTATTCATTATTTAATAACTTACGTTTAAATTAAATTTCAAAGTAGTTAAAAATATAAGAATCTATCTATAAAGAATAAAACTATAAGCCCTCCTCGGCGAAGAATCGAACCCCAATCTCCCGCGTGACATGCGGGGATACTGACCACTATACTACCGAGGACACATTAGGGACTTCCTAATTGGTTTCATTTATTACACCATTCATTACGTACACTTATATTCACACAATAAATTACAAAGCGGTTAAAAATATAAGAATCTTTCTATAAAGAATAAAACTATAAGCCCTATCCGGCGGGGAATCGAACCCCGGTCTCCCGCGTGACAGGAGGGGATACTGACCACTATACTACCGAGGACACATAAGGGACTTCCTAATTGGTTTCATTTATTACACTATTCATTATTTACACTTACGTTTAAAATAATTTTCAAAGTAGTTAAAAATATTAGAATCTATCTATAAAGACTAAAACTATAAGCCCTCCCCGGCGTGGAATAGAACTCCGGTCTCCCGCGTGACAGGCGGGGATACTGACCACTATACTTCCGAGGATACATTAGGGACTTATAATTGGTTTCATTTATTAAACTATTCATTATTTACACTTACGTTTAAAATAAATTTCAAAGTATTTAAAATTATAAGAATCTTTCTTTAAAGAACAAAACTATAAGCCCTCCCCAGCGGGAAATCGAACCCAGGTCTCCCGCGTGACAGGCGAAGATACTGACCACTGTACTACCGAAGACACATTAGGGGATTCTAATTGGTTTCATTTATTACACCATTCATTACGTACACTTATATTCACAATAAATTACAAAGCGGTTAAAAATATTAGAATCTATCTCTGTACAGAACAAAACTTAAAGCACTCCCCGGCGGGGAATCGAACCCCGGTCTCCCGCGTGACAGACGGGGATACTGACCACTATACTACCGAGGACACATTAGGGACTTCTAATTGGTTTCATTTATTACACTATTCATAATTTACACTTACGTTTAAAATAATTTTCAAAGTAGTTAAAAATATAAGAATCTATCTATAAAGAATAAAACTATAAGCCCTCCCCGGCGAAGAATCGAATCCCGATCTCCCGCGTGACAGGCGGGGATACTGACCACTATACTACCGAGGACACATTAGGGACTTCTAAATGGATTCATTTATTACACCATTCATTACGTACACATATATTTACAATAAATTACAAAGCGGTTAAAAATATAAGTATCTTTCTATAAAGAATAAAACTATAAGCCCTCCCCGGCGGGGAATCGAACCCCGGTCTCCCGCGTGACAGTCGGAGATACTGTCCACTATACTAACGAGGACACAATAGGGACTTCTAATTAGTTTCATTTATTACACTATTCATTATTTACAATTACGTTTAAAATAAATTTCGAAGTAGTTAAAAATATAAGAATCTATCTAGAAAGAATAAAACTATAACCCCTCCCCGGCAAAGAATCGAAACCCGGCCTCCCGAGTGACAGGCGGGGATACTGACCACTATACTTCCGAGGACACATTAGGGACTTATAATTGGTTTCATTTATTACACTATTCATAATTTACACTTACGTTTAAAATAAATTTCAAAGTATTTAAAATTATAAGAATCTTTCTATAAAGAACAAAACTGTAAGCCCTCCCCGGCGGGAAATCGAACCCCGGTCTCCCGCGTGACAGGCGAAGATACTGACCACTGTTCTACCGAGGACACATTAGGGGATTCTAATTGGTTTCATTTATTACACCATTCATTACGTACACTTATATTCACAATAAATTACAAAGCGGTTTAAAATATTAGAATCTATCTCTGTACAGAACAAAACTTTAAGCACTCCCCGGCGGGGAATCGAACCCCGGTCTCCCGCGTGACAGGCGGGGATACTGACCACTATACTACCGAGGACACATTGGGGACACCGAATTAGTTTGATTTATTACACTATTCAATATTCACACTTACGTTTAAAATATATTTCAAAGTAGTTAAAAATATAAGAATCTATCTATTAAGAACAAAACTATAAGCCCTCCCCGGCGGGGAATCGAACCCCGGTCTCCCGCGTGACAGGCGGGGATACTGACCACTATACTACCGAGGACACATAAGGGACTTCTAATTGGTTTCTTTTATTACACCATTCATTACGTACACTTATATTCACAATAAATTACAAAGCGGTTAAAAATATAAGAATCTATCTCTGTACAGAACAAAACTTTAAGCACTCCCCGGCGGGGAATCGTACCCCGGTCTCCCGCGTGACAGGCGGGGATACTGACCACTATACTATCGAGGAAACACTGGGGACTTCCGAATTAGTTTGATTTATTACACTATTCATTATTTACACTTACGTTTAAAATAAATTTCAAAGTAGTTAAAAATATAAGAATCTATCTATAAAGAACAAAACTATAAGCCCTCCCCGGCGGGGAATCGAACCCCGGTCTCCCGCGTGACAGACGAGGATACTGACCACTATACTGCCAAGGACACATTAGGGACTTCCTAATTGGTTTCATTTATTACACTATTCATAATTTACACTTACGTTTAAAATAAATTTCAAAGTATTTAAAATTATAAGAATCTTTCTATAAAGAACAAAACTGTAAGCCCTCCCCGGCGGGAAATCGAACCCCGGTCTCCCGCGTGACAGGCGAAGATACTGACCACTGTTCTACCGAGGACACATTAGGGGATTCCCCTAATTGGTTTCATTTATTACACCATTCATTACGTACACTTATATTCACAATAAATTACAAAGCGGTTTAAAATATTAGAATCTATCTCTGTACAGAACAAAACTTTAAGCACTCCCCGGCGGGGAATCGAACCCCGGTCTCCCGCGTGACAGGCGGGGATACTGACCACTATACTACCGAGGACACATTGGGGACACCCGAATTAGTTTGATTTATTACACTATTCAATATTCACACTTACGTTTAAAATATATTTCAAAGTAGTTAAAAATATAAGAATCTATCTATTAAGAACAAAAGCCCTCCCCGGCGGGGAATCGAACCCCGGTCTCCCGCGTGACAGGCGGGGATACTGACCACTATACTACCGAGGACACATTAGGGACTTCTAATTGGTTTCTTTTATTACACCATTCATTACGTACACTTATATTCACAATAAATTACAAAGCGGTTAAAAATATAAGAATCTATCTCTGTACAGAACAAAACTTTAAGCACTCCCCGGCGGGGAATCGTACCCCGGTCTCCCGCGTGACAGGCGGGGATACTGACCACTATACTATCGAGGAAACACTGGGGACTTCCGAATTAGTTTGATTTATTACACTATTCATTATTTACACTTACGTTTAAAAAATAAATTTCAAAGTAGTTAAAAATATAAGAATCTATCTATAAAGAACAAAACTATAAGCCCTCCCCGGCGGGGAATCGAACCCCGGTCTCTCGCGTGACAGACGAGGATACTGACCACTATACTGCCAAGGACACATTAGGGACTTCCTAATTGGTTTCATTTATTACACTATTCAATATTTACACTTACGTTTAAAATAAATTTCAAAGTAGTTAAAAATATAAGAATCTATCTATAAAGAACAAAACTATAAGCCCTTCCTTCGGGGAATCGAACCCCGGTCTCCCGCGTGACAGGCGTTGATACTGACCACTATAATACCGAGGACACATAAGGGACTTCCTAATTGGTTTCATTTATTACACCATTCATTACGTACACTTATATTCACAATAAATTACAAAGCGGTTAAAAATATAAGAATATTTCTATAAAGAATAAAACAATAAGCCCTCCCCGGCGGGGAATCAAACCCCGGTCTCCCGTGTGACAGGCGGGGATACTGACCACTATACTAACGAGGACACATTAGGGACTTCTAATTAGTTTCATTTATTACACTATTCATTATTTACAATTACGTTTAAAATAAATTTCGAAGTAGTTAAAAATATAAGAATCTATCTAGAAAGAATAAAACTATAACCCCTCCCCGGCGAAGAATCGAAACCCGGCCTCCCGAGTGACAGGCGGGGATACTGACCACTATACTTCCGAGGATACATTAGGGACTTATAATTTGTTTCATTTATTACACTATTCATTATTTACACTTACGTTTAAAATAAATTTCAAAGTAGTTAAAAATATAAGAATCTATCTATAAAGAATAAAACTATAAGCCCTCCCAGTCGAGGAATCGAACTCCGGTCTCCCGCGTGACAGGCGGGGATACTGACCACTATACTACCGAGGACACATTATAGAATTCTAATTGGTTTCATTTATTACACTATTCATTATTTACACTTACGTTTAAAATAAATTTCAAAGTAGTTAAAAATATAAGAATCTATCTATAAAGAATAAAACTATAAGCCCTCCCAGTCGAGGAATCGAACTCCGGTCTCCCGCGTGACAGGCGGGGAAACTGACCACTATACTACCGAGGACAAATTATAGAATTCCCTAATTGGTTTCATTTATTACACTATTCATTATTTACACTTACGTTTAAAATAAATTTCAAAGTAGTTAAAAATATAAGAATCTATCAATAAAGAATAAAACTATAAGCCCTCCCAGGCGAAGAATCGAACCCCAATCTCCCGCGTGACAGGCGGGGATATTGACCACTATACTACCCAGGACACATTAGGGACTTCCTAATTGGTTTCATTTATTACACCATTCATTACGTACATATATATTCACAATAAATTACAAAGCTGTTAAAAATATAAGAATCCTTCTATAAAGAATAAAACTATAAGCCCTCCCCGGCGGGGAATCAAACCCCGGTCTCCCGCGTGACAGGCGGGGATACACTGACCACTATACTTCCGAGGATACATTAGGGACTTATAATTGGTTTCATTTATAACACTATTCATTATTTACACTTACGTTTAAAATAAATTTCAAAGTATTTAAAATTATAAGAATCTTTCTATAAAGAACAAAACTATAAGCCCTCCCCGGCGGGAGATCGAACCCCGGTCTCCCGCGTGACAGGCGGGGATACTGACCACTATACTACCCAGGACACATTAGGGACTTCCTAATTGGTTTCTTTTATTACACCATTCATTACGTACACTTATATTCACAATAAATTACAAAGCGGTTAAAAATATAAGAATCTATCTCTGTACAGAACAAAACTTTAAGCACTCCCCGGCGGGGAATCGTACCCCGGTCTCCCGCGTGACAGGCGGGGATACTGACCACTATACTATCGAGGAAACACTGGGGACTTCCGAATTAGTTTGATTTATTACACTATTCATTATTTACACTTACGTTTAAAATAAATTTCAAAGTAGTTAAAAATATAAGAATCTATCTATAAAGAACAAAACTATAAGCCCTCCCCGGCGGGGAATCGAACCCCGGTCTCCCGCGTGACAGACGAGGATACTGACCACTATACTGCCAAGGACACATTAGGGACTTCCTAATTGGTTTCATTTATTACACTATTCAATATTTACACTTACGTTTAAAAAATAAATTTCAAAGTAGTTAAAAATATAAGAATCTATCTATAAAGAATAAAACTATAAGCCCTCCCCGGCGAATAATCGAACCCGGATCTCCCGCGTGACAGGCGTTGATACTGACCACTATAATACCGAGGACACATAAGGGACTTCCCCCCCCCTAATTGGTTTCATTTATTACACCATTCATTACGTACACTTATATTCACAATAAATTACAAAGCGGTTAAAAATATAAGAATATTTCTATAAAGAATAAAACTATAAGCCCTATCCGGCGGGGAATCGAACCCCGGTCTCCCGCGTGACAGGAGGGGATACTGACCACTATACTACCGAGGACACATTGTGTACGTCGAATTAGTTTGATTTATCACACTATTCATTATTTACACTTACGTTTAAAATAAATTTCAAAGTAGTTAAAAATATAAGAATCTATC
Organism: Metellina segmentata; assembly: GCA_947359465.1. NCBI lineage: Eukaryota > Metazoa > Arthropoda > Arachnida > Araneae > Tetragnathidae > Metellina > Metellina segmentata. Next base: position 48,465,353 of record OX375877.1, on the reverse strand, counting down.
TATAAAGAACAAAACTATAAGCCCTCCCCGGCGGGGTATCGAACCCCGGTCTCCCGCGTGACAGGCGGGGATACTGACCACTATACTACCGAGGACACATAAGGGACTTCCTAATTGGTTTCATTTATTACACTATTCATTATTTACACTTACGTTTAAAAAATAATTTTCAAAGTAGTTAAAAATATAAGAATCTATCTATAAAGACTAAAACTATAAGCCCTCCCCGGCGTGGAATAGAACTCCGGTCTCCCGCGTGACAGGCGGGGATACTGACCACTGTACTACCGAGGACACATTATAGAATTCTAATTGGTTTCATTTATTACACTATTCATTATTTAATAACTTACGTTTAAATTAAATTTCAAAGTAGTTAAAAATATAAGAATCTATCTATAAAGAATAAAACTATAAGCCCTCCTCGGCGAAGAATCGAACCCCAATCTCCCGCGTGACATGCGGGGATACTGACCACTATACTACCGAGGACACATTAGGGACTTCCTAATTGGTTTCATTTATTACACCATTCATTACGTACACTTATATTCACAATAAATTACAAAGCGGTTAAAAATATAAGAATCTTTCTATAAAGAATAAAACTATAAGCCCTATCCGGCGGGGAATCGAACCCCGGTCTCCCGCGTGACAGGAGGGGATACTGACCACTATACTACCGAGAACACATAAGGGACTTCTAATTGGTTTCATTTATTACACTATTCATTATTTACACTTACGTTTAAAATAATTTTCAAAGTAGTTAAAAATATTAGAATCTATCTATAAAGACTAAAACTATAAGCCCTCCCCGGCGTGGAATAGAACTCCGGTCTCCCGCGTGACAGGCGGGGATACTGACCACTATACTTCCGAGGATACATTATGGACTTATAATTGGTTTCATTTATTACACTATTCATTATTTACACTTACTTTTAAAATAAATTTCAAAGTATTTAAAATTATAAGAATCTTTCTTTAAAGAACAAAACTATAAGCCCTCCCCGGCGGGAAATCGAACCCAGGTCTCCCGCGTGACAGGCGAAGATACTGACCACTGTACTACCGAAGACACATTAGGGGATTCTAATTGGTTTCATTTATTACACCATTCATTACGTACACTTATATTCACAATAAATTACAAAGCGGTTAAAAATATTAGAATCTATCTCTGTACAGAACAAAACTTAAAGCACTCCCCGGCGGGGAATCGAACCCCGGTCTCCCGCGTGACAGACGGGGATACTGACCACTATACTACCGAGGACACATTAGGGACTTCAAATTGGTTTCATTTATTACACTATTCATAATTTACACTTACGTTTAAAATAATTTTCAAAGTAGTTAAAAATATAAGAATCTATCTATAAAGAATAAAACTATAAGCCCTCCCCGGCGAAGAATCGAATCCCGATCTCCCGCGTGACAGGCGGGGATACTGACCACTATACTACCGAGGACACATTAGGGACTTCTAAATGGATTCATTTATTACACCATTCATTACGTACACATATATTTACAATAAATTACAAAGCGGTTAAAAATATAAGTATCTTTCTATAAAGAATAAAACTATAAGCCCTCCCCGGCGGGGAATCGAACCCCGGTCTCCCGCGTGTTAGTCGGGGATACTGTCCACTATACTAACGAGGACACAATAGGGACTTCTAATTAGTTTCATTTATTACACTATTCATTATTTACAATTACGTTTAAAATAAATTTCGAAGTAGTTAAAAATATAAGAATATCTATCTAGAAAGAATAAAACTATAACCCCTCCCCGGCAAAGAATCGAAACCCGGCCTCCCGAGTGACAGGCGGGGATACTGACCACTATACTTCCGAGGACACATTAGGGACTTATAATTGGTTTCATTTATTACACTATTCATAATTTACACTTACGTTTAAAATAAATTTCAAAGTATTTAAAATTATAAGAATCTTTCTATAAAGAACAAAACTGTAAGCCCTCCCCGGCGGGAAATCGAACCCCGGTCTCCCGCGTGACAGGCGAAGATACTGACCACTGTTCTACCGAGGACACATTAGGGGATTCCCCTAATTGGTTTCATTTATTACACCATTCATTACGTACACTTATATTCACAATAAATTACAAAGCGGTTTAAAATATTAGAATCTATCTCTGTACAGAACAAAACTTTAAGCACTCCCCGGCGGGGAATCGAACCCCGGTCTCCCGCGTGACAGGCGGGGATACTGACCACTATACTACCGAGGACACATTGGGGACACCCGAATTAGTTTGATTTATTACACTATTCAATATTCACACTTACGTTTAAAATATATTTCAAAGTAGTTAAAAATATAAGAATCTATCTATTAAGAACAAAAGCCCTCCCCGGCGGGGAATCGAACCCCGGTCTCCCGCGTGACAGGCGGGGATACTGACCACTATACTACCGAGGACACATTAGGGACTTCTAATTGGTTTCTTTTATTACACCATTCATTACGTACACTTATATTCACAATAAATTACAAAGCGGTTAAAAATATAAGAATCTATCTCTGTACAGAACAAAACTTTAAGCACTCCCCGGCGGGGAATCGTACCCCGGTCTCCCGCGTGACAGGCGGGGATACTGACCACTATACTATCGAGGAAACACTGGGGACTTCCGAATTAGTTTGATTTATTACACTATTCATTATTTACACTTACGTTTAAAAAATAAATTTCAAAGTAGTTAAAAATATAAGAATCTATCTATAAAGAACAAAACTATAAGCCCTCCCCGGCGGGGAATCGAACCCCGGTCTCTCGCGTGACAGACGAGGATACTGACCACTATACTGCCAAGGACACATTAGGGACTTCCTAATTGGTTTCATTTATTACACTATTCAATATTTACACTTACGTTTAAAATAAATTTCAAAGTAGTTAAAAATATAAGAATCTATCTATAAAGAACAAAACTATAAGCCCTTCCTTCGGGGAATCGAACCCCGGTCTCCCGCGTGACAGGCGTTGATACTGACCACTATAATACCGAGGACACATAAGGGACTTCCTAATTGGTTTCATTTATTACACCATTCATTACGTACACTTATATTCACAATAAATTACAAAGCGGTTAAAAATATAAGAATATTTCTATAAAGAATAAAACAATAAGCCCTCCCCGGCGGGGAATCAAACCCCGGTCTCCCGTGTGACAGGCGGGGATACTGACCACTATACTAACGAGGACACATTAGGGACTTCTAATTAGTTTCATTTATTACACTATTCATTATTTACAATTACGTTTAAAATAAATTTCGAAGTAGTTAAAAATATAAGAATCTATCTAGAAAGAATAAAACTATAACCCCTCCCCGGCGAAGAATCGAAACCCGGCCTCCCGAGTGACAGGCGGGGATACTGACCACTATACTTCCGAGGATACATTAGGGACTTATAATTTGTTTCATTTATTACACTATTCATTATTTACACTTACGTTTAAAATAAATTTCACAAAGTAGTTAAAAATATAAGAATCTATCTATAAAGAATAAAACTATAAGCCCTCCCAGTCGAGGAATCGAACTCCGGTCTCCCGCGTGACAGGCGGGGATACTGACCACTATACTACCGAGGACACATTATAGAATTCTAATTGGTTTCATTTATTACACTATTCATTATTTACACTTACGTTTAAAATAAATTTCAAAGTAGTTAAAAATATAAGAATCTATCTATAAAGAATAAAACTATAAGCCCTCCCAGTCGAGGAATCGAACTCCGGTCTCCCGCGTGACAGGCGGGGAAACTGACCACTATACTACCGAGGACAAATTATAGAATTCCCTAATTGGTTTCATTTATTACACTATTCATTATTTACACTTACGTTTAAAATAAATTTCAAAGTAGTTAAAAATATAAGAATCTATCAATAAAGAATAAAACTATAAGCCCTCCCAGGCGAAGAATCGAGCCCCAATCTCCCGCGTGACAGGCGGGGATACTGACCACTATACTACCCAGGACACATTAGGGACTTCCTAATTGGTTTCATTTATTACACCATTCATTACGTACATATATATTCACAATAAATTACAAAGCTGTTAAAAATATAAGAATCCTTCTATAAAGAATAAAACTATAAGCCCTCCCCGGCGGGGAATCGAACCCCGGTCTCCCGCGTGACAGGCGGGGATACACTGACCACTATACTTCCGAGGATACATTAAGGACTTATAATTGGTTTCATTTATAACACTATTCATTATTTACACTTACGTTTAAAATAAATTTCAAAGTATTTAAAATTATAAGAATCTTTCTATAAAGAACAAAACTATAAGCCCTCCCCGGCGGGAGATCGAACCCCGGTCTCCCGCGTGACAGGCGGGGATACTGACCACTATACTACCCAGGACACATTAGGGACTTCCTAATTGGTTTCTTTTATTACACCATTCATTACGTACACTTATATTCACAATAAATTACAAAGCGGTTAAAAATATAAGAATATTTCTATAAAGAATAAAACTATAAGCCCTATCAGGCGGGGAATCGAACCCCGGTCTCCCGCGTGACAGGAGGGGATACTGACCACTATACTACCGAGGACACATTGTGTACGTCGAATTAGTTTGATTTATCACACTATTCATTATTTACACTTACGTTTAAAATAAATTTCAAAGTAGTTAAAAATATAAGAATCTATCTATAAAGAACAAAACTATAAGCCCTCCCCGGCGGGGTATCGAACCCCGGTCTCCCGCGTGACAGGCGGGGATACTGACCACTATACTACCGAGGACACATAAGGGACTTCCTAATTGGTTTCATTTATTACACTATTCATTATTTACACTTACGTTTAAAAAATAATTTTCAAAGTAGTTAAAAATATAAGAATCTATCTATAAAGACTAAAACTATAAGCCCTCCCCGGCGTGGAATAGAACTCCGGTCTCCCGCGTGACAGGCGGGGATACTGACCACTGTACTACCGAGGACACATTATAGAATTCTAATTGGTTTCATTTATTACACTATTCATTATTTAATAACTTACGTTTAAATTAAATTTCAAAGTAGTTAAAAATATAAGAATCTATCTATAAAGAATAAAACTATAAGCCCTCCTCGACGAAGAATCGAACCCCAATCTCCCGCGTGACATGCGGGGATACTGACCACTATACTACCGAGGACACATTAGGGACTTCCTAATTGGTTTCATTTATTACACCATTCATTACGTACACTTATATTCACAATAAATTACAAAGCGGTTAAAAATATAAGAATCTTTCTATAAAGAATAAAACTATAAGCCCTATCCGGCGGGGAATCGAACCCCGGTCTCCCGCGTGACAGGAGGGGATACTGACCACTATACTACCGAGGACACATAAGGGACTTCTAATTGGTTTCATTTATTACACTATTCATTATTTACACTTACGTTTAAAATAATTTTCAAAGTAGTTAAAAATATTAGAATCTATCTATAAAGACTAAAACTATAAGCCCTCCCCGGCGTGGAATAGAACTCCGGTCTCCCGCGTGACAGGCGGGGATACTGACCACTATACTTCCGAGGATACATTATGGACTTATAATTGGTTTCATTTATTACACTATTCATTATTTACACTTACTTTTAAAATAAATTTCAAAGTATTTAAAATTATAAGAATCTTTCTTTAAAGAACAAAACTATAAGCCCTCCCCGGCGGGAAATCGAACCCAGGTCTCCCGCGTGACAGGCGAAGATACTGACCACTGTACTACCGAAGACACATTAGGGGATTCTAATTGGTTTCATTTATTACACCATTCATTACGTACACTTATATTCACAATAAATTACAAAGCGGTTAAAAATATTAGAATCTATCTCTGTACAGAACAAAACTTAAAGCACTCCCCGGCGGGGAATCGAACCCCGGTCTCCCGCGTGACAGACGGGGATACTGACCACTATACTACCGAGGACACATTAGGGACTTCTAATTGGTTTCATTTATTACACTATTCATAATTTACACTTACGTTTAAAATAATTTTCAAAGTAGTTAAAAATATAAGAATCTATCTATAAAGAATAAAACTATAAGCCCTCCCCGGCGAAGAATCGAATCCCGATCTCCCGCGTGACAGGCGGGGATACTGACCACTATACTACCGAGGACACATTAGGGACTTCTAAATGGATTCATTTATTACACCATTCATTACGTACACATATATTTACAATAAATTACAAAGCGGTTAAAAATATAAGTATCTTTCTATAAAGAATAAAACTATAAGCCCTCCCCGGCGGGGAATCGAACCCCGGTCTCCCGCGTGTTAGTCGGGGATACTGTCCACTATACTAACGAGGACACAATAGGGACTTCTAATTAGTTTCATTTATTACACTATTCATTATTTACAATTACGTTTAAAATAAATTTCGAAGTAGTTAAAAATATAAGAATATCTATCTAGAAAGAATAAAACTATAACCCCTCCCCGGCAAAGAATCGAAACCCGGCCTCCCGAGTGACAGGCGGGGATACTGACCACTATACTTCCGAGGACACATTAGGGACTTATAATTGGTTTCATTTATTACACTATTCATAATTTACACTTACGTTTAAAATAAATTTCAAAGTATTTAAAATTATAAGAATCTTTCTATAAAGAACAAAACTGTAAGCCCTCCCCGGCGGGAAATCGAACCCCGGTCTCCCGCGTGACAGGCGAAGATACTGACCACTGTTCTACCGAGGACACATTAGGGGATTCCCCTAATTGGTTTCATTTATTACACCATTCATTACGTACACTTATATTCACAATAAATTACAAAGCGGTTTAAAATATTAGAATCTATCTCTGTACAGAACAAAACTTTAAGCACTCCCCGGCGGGGAATCGAACCCCGGTCTCCCGCGTGACAGGCGGGGATACTGACCACTATACTACCGAGGACACATTAGGGACTTCTAATTGGTTTTTTTATTACACCATTCATTACGTACACTTATATTCACAATAAATTACAAAGCGGTTAAAAATATAAGAATCTATCTCTGTACAGAACAAAACTTTAAGCACTCCCCGGCGGGGAATCGTACCCCGGTCTCCCGCGTGACAGGCGGGGATACTGACCACTATACTATCGAGGAAACACTGGGGACTTCCGAATTAGTTTGATTTATTACACTATTCATTATTTACACTTACGTTTAAAAAATAAATTTCAAAGTAGTTAAAAATATAAGAATCTATCTATAAAGAACAAAACTATAAGCCCTCCCCGGCGGGGAATCGAACCCCGGTCTCTCGCGTGACAGACGAGGATACTGACCACTATACTGCCAAGGACACATTAGGGACTTCCTAATTGGTTTCATTTATTACACTATTCAATATTTACACTTACGTTTAAAATAAATTTCAAAGTAGTTAAAAATATAAGAATCTATCTATAAAGAACAAAACTATAAGCCCTTCCTTCGGGGAATCGAACCCCGGTCTCCCGCGTGACAGGCGTTGATACTGACCACTATAATACCGAGGACACATAAGGGACTTCCTAATTGGTTTCATTTATTACACCATTCATTACGTACACTTATATTCACAATAAATTACAAAGCGGTTAAAAATATAAGAATATTTCTATAAAGAATAAAACAATAAGCCCTCCCCGGCGGGGAATCAAACCCCGGTCTCCCGTGTGACAGGCGGGGATACTGACCACTATACTAACGAGGACACATTAGGGACTTCTAATTAGTTTCATTTATTACACTATTCATTATTTACAATTACGTTTAAAATAAATTTCGAAGTAGTTAAAAATATAAGAATATATCTATCTAGAAAGAATAAAACTATAACCCCTCCCCGGCGAAGAATCGAAACCCGGCCTCCCGAGTGACAGGCGGGGATACTGACCACTATACTTCCGAGGATACATTAGGGACTTATAATTTGTTTCATTTATTACACTATTCATTATTTACACTTACGTTTAAAATAAATTTCAAAGTAGTTAAAAATATAAGAATCTATCTATAAAGAACAAAACTATAAGCCCTTCCTTCGGGGAATCGAACCCCGGTCTCCCGCGTGACAGGCGTTGATACTGACCACTATAATACCGAGGACACATAAGGGACTTCCTAATTGGTTTCATTTATTACACCATTCATTACGTACACTTATATTCACAATAAATTACAAAGCGGTTAAAAATATAAGAATATTTCTATAAAGAATAAAACAATAAGCCCTCCCCGGCGGGGAATCAAACCCCGGTCTCCCGTGTGACAGGCGGGGATACTGACCACTATACTAACGAGGACACATTAGGGACTTCTAATTAGTTTCATTTATTACACTATTCATTATTTACAATTACGTTTAAAATAAATTTCGAAGTAGTTAAAAATATAAGAATATCTATCTAGAAAGAATAAAACTATAACCCCTCCCCGGCGAAGAATCGAAACCCGGCCTCCCGAGTGACAGGCGGGGATACTGACCACTATACTTCCGAGGATACATTAGGGACTTATAATTTGTTTCATTTATTACACTATTCATTATTTACACTTACGTTTAAAATAAATTTCAAAGCAGTTAAAAATATAAGAATCTATCTATAAAGAATAAAACTATAAGCCCTCCCAGTCGAGGAATCGAACTCCGGTCTCCCGCGTGACAGGCGGGGATACTGACCACTATACTACCGAGGACACATTATAGAATTCTAATTGGTTTCATTTATTACACTATTCATTATTTACACTTACGTTTAAAATAAATTTCAAAGTAGTTAAAAATATAAGAATCTATCTATAAAGAATAAAACTATAAGCCCTCCCAGTCGAGGAATCGAACTCCGGTCTCCCGCGTGACAGGCGGGGAAACTGACCACTATACTACCGAGGACAATTTATAGAATTCCCTAATTGGTTTCATTTATTACACTATTCATTATTTACACTTACGTTTAAAATAAATTTCAAAGTAGTTAAAAATATAAGAATCTATCAATAAAGAATAAAACTATAAGCCCTCCCAGGCGAAGAATCGAACCCCAATCTCCCGCGTGACAGGCGGGGATACTGACCACTATACTACCCAGGACACATTAGGGACTTCCTAATTGGTTTCATTTATTACACCATTCATTACGTACATATATATTCACAATAAATTACAAAGCTGTTAAAAATATAAGAATCCTTCTATAAAGAATAAAACTATAAGCCCTCCCCGGCGGGGAATCAAACCCCGGTCTCCCGCGTGACAGGCGGGGATACACTGACCACTATACTTCCGAGGATACATTAGGGACTTATAATTGGTTTCATTTATAACACTATTCATTATTTACACTTACGTTTAAAATAAATTTCAAAGTATTTAAAATTATAAGAATCTTTCTATAAAGAACAAAACTATAAGCCCTCCCCGGCGGGAGATCGAACCCCGGTCTCCCGCGTGACAGGCGGGGATACTGACCACTATACTACCGAGGACACATTGGGGACTTCGAATTAGTTTGATTTATTACACTATTCAATATTTACACTTACGTTTAAAATAAATTTCAAAGTAGTTAAAAATATAAGAATCTATCTATAAAGAACAAAACTATAAGCCCTCCCCGGCGGGGAATCGAACCCCGGTCTCCCGCGTAACAGGCGGTGATACTGACCACTATACTACCGAGGACACATTAGGGACTTCTAATTGGTTTCATTTATTACACTATTCATTATTTACACTTGCGTTTAAAATAATTTTCAAAGCAGTTAAAAATATAAGAATCTATCTATAAAGACTAAAACTATAAGCCCTCCCCGGCGAAGAATCGAACCCCAATCTCCCGCGTGACAGGCGGGGATACTGACCACTATACTACCGAGGACACATTAGGGACTTCCCTAATTGGTTTCATTTATTACACCATTCATTACGTACACTTATATTCACAATAAATTACAAAGCGGTTAAAAATATAAGAATCATTCTATAAAGAATAAAACTATAAGCCCTATCCGGCGGGGAATCGAACCCCGGTCTCCCGCGTGACAGGAGGGGATACTGACCATTATACTACCGAGGACACATTGTGTACTTCGAATTAGTTTGATTTACCACACTATTCATTATTTACACTTACGTTTAAAATAATTTTCAAAGTAGTTAAAAATATAAGAATCTATCTATAAAGAATAAAACTATAAGCCCTCCCCGGCGGGGAATCGAACCCCGGTCTCCCGCGTGACAGACGAGGATACTGACCACTATACTACCAAGGACACATTAGGGACTTCCTAATTGGTTTCATTTATTACACTATTCAATATTTACACTTACGTTTAAAATAAATTTCAAAGTAGTTAAAAATATAAGAATCTATCTATAAAGAACAAAACTATAAGCCCTTCCTTCGGGGAATCGAACCCCGGTCTCCCGCGTGACAGGCGGGGATACTGACCACTATACTTCCGAGGATACATTAGGGACTTCTAATTGGTTTCATTTATTACACCATTCATTACGTACACTTATATTCACAATAAATTACAAAGCGGTTAAAAATATAAGAATCTTTCTATAAAGAATAAAACTATAAGCCCTCCCCGGCTTGGAATAGAACTCCGGTCTCCCGCGTGACAGGCGGGGATACTGACACTTATACTACCGAGGACACATTATAGAATTCTAATTGGTTTCATTTATTACACTATTCATTACGTACACTTATATTCACAATAAATTACAAAGCGGTTAAAAATATAAGAATATTTTTATAAAGAATAAAACTATAAGCCCTCCCCGGAGGGGAATCGAACCCCGGTCTCCCGCGTGACAGGCGGGGATACTGACCACTACACTTCCGAGGACACATAAGGGACTTATAATTGGTTTCATTTATTACACTATTCATTATTTACACTTACGTTTAAAATAAATTTCACAGTATTTAAAATTATAAGAATCTTTCTATAAAGAACAAAACTATAAGCCCTCCCCGGCGGGAAATCGAACCCCGGTCTCCAACGTGACAGGCGGGGATACTGACCACTATACAACCGAGGACATATTAGGGTCTTCTAATTGGTTTCATTTATTACACCTTTCATTACGTACACTTATATTCACAATAAATTACAAAGCGGTTAAAAATATAAGAATATTTCTATAAAGAATAAAACTATAAGCCCTCCCCGGCGGGGAATCAAACCCCGGTCTCCAGCGTGACTGGCGGGGATACTGACCACTATACTAACGAGTACACATTAGGGACTTCTAATTAGTTTCATTTATTACACTATTCATTATTTACAATTACGTTTAAAATAAATTTCGAAGTAGTTAAAAATATGAGAATATATATCTATCTAGAAAGAATAAAACTATAACCCCTCCCCGGCGAAGAATCGAAACCCGGCCTCCCGAGTGACAGGCGGGGATACTGACCACTATACTTCCGAGGATACATTAGGGACTTATAATTGGTTTCATTTATTACACCATTCATTACGTACACTTATACTCACAATAAATTAAAAAGCGGTTAAAAATATAAGAATCTATCTCTGTACAGAACAAAACTTTAAGCACACCCCGGCGGGGAATCGAACCCAGGTCTCCCACGTGACAGGCTTGGATACTGACCACTATACTACCGAGGACACATTAGGGACTTCTAATTAGTTTCATTTATTACACTAATCATTATTTACACATACGTTTAAAATAATTTTCAAAGTAGTTAAAAATATAAGAATCTATCTATAAAGAATAAAACTATAAGCCCTCCCCGGCGAAGAATCGAACCCGGATCTCCCGCGTGACAGGCGGGGATACTGACCACTATAATACCGAGGACACATAAGGGACTTCCCCTAATTGGTTTCATTTATTACACCATTCATTACCTACACTTATATTCACAATAAATTACAAAGCGGTGAAAAATATAAGAATCTTTCTATAAAGAACAAAACTATAAGCCCTCCCCGGCGGGGAATCGAACCCCGGTCTCCCGCGTGACAGACGGGGATACTGACCACTATACTACCGAGGACACATTAGGGACTTCTAATTGGTTTCATTTATTACACTATTCATTATTTACACTTACGTTTAAAATAATTTTCAAAGTAGTTAAAAATATAAGAATCTATCTATAAAGACTAAAACTATAAGCCCTCCCCGTCGTGGAATCAAACTCCGGTCTCCCGCATGACAGGCGGGGATACTGACCACTATACAACCGAGGACACATTATAGAATTCCCTAATTGGTTTCATTTATTACACTATTCAATATTTACACTTACGTTTAAAATAAATTTCAAAGTAGTTAAAAATATAAGAATCTATCTATAAAGAACAAAACTATAAGCCCTCCCCGGCGGGGAATCGAACCCCGATCTCCCGCGTGACAGGCGGGGATACTGACCACTATACTACCGAGGACACATTAGGGACTTCCCTAAATGGTTTCATTTATTACACCATTCATTACGTACACATATATTCACAATAAATTACAAAGCGGTTAAAAATATAAGTATCTTTCTATAAAGAATAAAACTATAAGCCCTCCCCGGCGGGGAATCGAACCCCGGTCTCCCGCGTGACAGGCGGGGATACTGTCCACTATACTAACGAGGACACAATAGGGATTTCTAATTAGTTTCATTTATTACACTATTCATTATTTACAATTACGTTTAAAATAAATTTCGAAGTAGTTAAAAATATAAGAATATCTATCTAGAAAGAATAAAACTATAACCCCTCCCCGGCAAAGAATCGAAACCCGGCCTCCCGAGTGACAGGCGGGGATACTGACCACTATACTTCCGAGGACACATTAGGGACTTATAATTGGTTTCATTTATTACACTATTCATAATTTACACTTACGTTTAAAATAAATTTCAAAGTATTTAAAATTATAAGAATCTTTCTATAAAGAACAAAACTGTAAGCCCTCCCCGGCGGGAAATCGAACCCCGGTCTCCCGCGTGACAGGCGAAGATACTGACCACTGTTCTAACGAGGACACATTAGGGGATTCTAATTGGTTTCATTTATTACACCATTCATTACGTACACTTATATTCACAATAAATTACAAAGCGGTTTAAAATATTAGAATCTATCTCTGTACAGAACAAAACTTTAAGCACTCCCCGGCGGGGAATCGAACCCCGGTCTCCCGCGTGACAGGCGGGGATACTGACCACTATACTACCGAGGACACATTGGGGACACCGAATTAGTTTGATTTATTACACTATTCAATATTCACACTTACGTTTAAAATATATTTCAAAGTAGTTAAAAATATAAGAATCTATCTATTAAGAACAAAACTATAAGCCCTCCCCGGCGGGGAATCGAACCCCGGTCTCCCGCGTGACAGGCGAAGATACTGACCACTGTACTACCGAAGACACATTAGGGGATTCTAATTAGTTTCATTTATTACACTATTCATTATTTACAATTACGTTTAAAATAAATTTCGAAGTAGTTAAAAATATAAGAATATATCTATCTAGAAAGAATAAAACTATAACCCCTCCCCGGCAAAGAATCGAAACCCGGCCTCCCGAGTGACAGGCGGGGATACTGACCACTATACTTCCGAGGAAACATTAGGGGATTCTAATTGGTTTCATTTATTACACTATTCATTACGTACACTTATATTCACAATAAATTACAAAGCGGTTAAAAATATTAGAATCTATCTCTGTACAGAACAAAACTTAAAGCACTCCCCGGCGGGGAATCGAACCCCGGTCTCCGGCGTGACAGACGGGGATACTGACCACTATACTACCGAGGACACATTAGGGACTTCTAATTGGTTTCATTTATTACACTATTCATAATTTACACTTACGTTTAAAAAATAATTTTCAAAGTAGTTAAAAATATAAGAATCTATCTATAAAGAACAAAACTATAAGCCCTCCCCGGCGAAGAATCGAATCCCGATCTCCCGCGTGACAGGCGGGGATACTGACCACTATACTACCGAGGACACATTAGGGACTTCTAAATGGATTCATTTATTACACCATTCATTACGTACACATATATTTACAATAAATTACAAAGCGGTTAAAAATATAAGTATCTTTCTATAAAGAATAAAACTATAAGCCCTCCCCGGCGGGGAATCGAACCCCGGTCTCCCGCGTGTTAGTCGGGGATACTGTCCACTATACTAACGAGGACACAATAGGGACTTCTAATTAGTTTCATTTATTACACTATTCATTATTTACAATTACGTTTAAAATAAATTTCGAAGTAGTTAAAAATATAAGAATATATCTATCTAGAAAGAATAAAACTATAACCCCTCCCCGGCAAAGAATCGAAACCCGGCCTCCCGAGTGACAGGCGGGGATACTGACCACTATACTTCCGAGGACACATTAGGGACTTATAATTTGTTTCATTTATTACACTATTCATAATTTACACTTACGTTTAAAATAAATTTCAAAGTAGTTAAAAATATAAGAATCTATCTATAAAGAATAAAACTATAAGCCCTCCCAGTCGAGGAATCGAACTCCGGTCTCCCGCGTGACAGGCGGGGATACTGACCACTATACTACCGAGGACACATTATAGAATTCTAATTGGTTTCATTTATTACACTATTCATTATTTACACTTACGTTTAAAATAAATTTCAAAGTAGTTAAAAATATAAGAATCTATCTATAAAGAATAAAACTATAAGCCCTCCCAGTCGAGGAATCGAACTCCGGTCTCCCGCGTGACAGGCGGGGAAACTGACCACTATACTACCGAGGACAAATTATAGAATTCCCTAATTGGTTTCATTTATTACACTATTCATTATTTACACTTACGTTTAAAATAAATTTCACAAAGTAGTTAAAAATATAAGAATCTATCAATAAAGAATAAAACTATAAGCCCTCCCAGGCGAAGAATCGAACCCCAATCTCCCGCGTGACAGGCGGGGATACTGACCACTATACTACCCAGGACACATTAGGGACTTCCTAATTGGTTTCATTTATTACACCATTCATTACGTACATATATATTCACAATAAATTACAAAGCTGTTAAAAATATAAGAATCCTTCTATAAAGAATAAAACTATAAGCCCTCCCCGGCGGGGAATCAAACCCCGGTCTCCCGCGTGACAGGCGGGGATACACTGACCACTATACTTCCGAGGATACATTAGGGACTTATAATTGGTTTCATTTATAACACTATTCATTATTTACACTTACGTTTAAAATAAATTTCAAAGTATTTAAAATTATAAGAATCTTTCTATAAAGAACAAAACTATAAGCCCTCCCCGGCGGGAGATCGAACCCCGGTCTCCCGCGTGACAGGCGAAGATACTGACCACTGTATTACCGAAGACACATTAGGGGATTCTAATTGGTTTCATTTATTACACCATTCATTACGTACACTTATATTCACAATAAATTACAAAGCGGTTAAAAATATTAGAATCTATCTCTGTACAGAACAAAACTTAAAGCACTCCCCGGCGGGGAATCGAACCACGGTCTCCCGCGTGACAGGCGGGGATACTGACCACTATACTACCGAGGACACATTGGGGACTTCGAATTAGTTTGATTTATTACACTATTCAATATTTACACTTACGTTTAAAATAAATTTCAAAGTAGTTAAAAATATAAGAATCTATCTATAAAGAACAAAACTATAAGCCCTCCCCGGCGGGGAATCGAACCCCGGTCTCCCGCGTAACAGGCGGTGATACTGACCACTATACTACCGAGGACACATTAGGGACTTCTAATTGGTTTCATTTATTACACTATTCATTATTTACACTTGCGTTTAAAATAATTTTCAAAGCAGTTAAAAATATAAGAATCTATCTATAAAGACTAAAACTATAAGCCCTCCCCGGCGAAGAATCGAACCCCAATCTCCCGCGTGACAGGCGGGGATACTGACCACTATACTACCGAGGACACATTAGGGACTTCCCTAATTGGTTTCATTTATTACACCATTCATTACGTACACTTATATTCACAATAAATTACAAAGCGGTTAAAAATATAAGAATCATTCTATAAAGAATAAAACTATAAGCCCTATCCGGCGGGGAATCGAACCCCGGTCTCCCGCGTGACAGGAGGGGATACTGACCATTATACTACCGAGGACACATTGTGTACTTCGAATTAGTTTGATTTACCACACTATTCATTATTTACACTTACGTTTAAAATAATTTTCAAAGTAGTTAAAAATATAAGAATCTATCTATAAAGAATAAAACTATAAGCCCTCCCCGGCGGGGAATCGAACCCCGGTCTCCCGCGTGACAGACGAGGATACTGACCACTATACTACCAAGGACACATTAGGGACTTCCTAATTGGTTTCATTTATTACACTATTCAATATTTACACTTACGTTTAAAATAAATTTCAAAGTAGTTAAAAATATAAGAATCTATCTATAAAGAACAAAACTATAAGCCCTTCCTTCGGGGAATCGAACCCCGGTCTCCCGCGTGACAGGCGGGGATACTGACCACTATACTTCCGAGGATACATTAGGGACTTCTAATTGGTTTCATTTATTACACCATTCATTACGTACACTTATATTCACAATAAATTACAAAGCGGTTAAAAATATAAGAATCTTTCTATAAAGAATAAAACTATAAGCCCTCCCCGGCTTGGAATAGAACTCCGGTCTCCCGCGTGACAGGCGGGGATATTGACACTTATACTACCGAGGACACATTATAGAATTCTAATTGGTTTCATTTATTACACTATTCATTACGTACACTTATATTCACAATAAATTACAAAGCGGTTAAAAATATAAGAATATTTTTATAAAGAATAAAACTATAAGCCCTCCCCGGAGGGGAATCGAACCCCGGTCTCCCGCGTGACAGGCGGGGATACTGACCACTACACTTCCGAGGACACATAAGGGACTTATAATTGGTTTCATTTATTACACTATTCATTATTTACACTTACGTTTAAAATAAATTTCACAGTATTTAAAATTATAAGAATCTTTCTATAAAGAACAAAACTATAAGCCCTCCCCGGCGGGAAATCGAACCCCGGTCTCCAACGTGACAGGCGGGGATACTGACCACTATACAACCGAGGACATATTAGGGTCTTCTAATTGGTTTCATTTATTACACCTTTCATTACGTACACTTATATTCACAATAAATTACAAAGCGGTTAAAAATATAAGAATATTTCTATAAAGAATAAAACTATAAGCCCTCCCCGGCGGGGAATCAAACCCCGGTCTCCAGCGTGACTGGCGGGGATACTGACCACTATACTAACGAGTACACATTAGGGACTTCTAATTAGTTTCATTTATTACACTATTCATTATTTACAATTACGTTTAAAATAAATTTCGAAGTAGTTAAAAATATGAGAATATCTATCTAGAAAGAATAAAACTATAACCCCTCCCCGGCGAAGAATCGAAACCCGGCCTCCCGAGTGACAGGCGGGGATACTGACCACTATACTTCCGAGGATACATTAGGGACTTATAATTGGTTTCATTTATTACACCATTCATTACGTACACTTATACTCACAATAAATTAAAAAGCGGTTAAAAATATAAGAATCTATCTCTGTACAGAACAAAACTTTAAGCACACCCCGGCGGGGAATCGAACCCAGGTCTCCCACGTGACAGGCTTGGATACTGACCACTATACTACCGAGGACACATTAGGGACTTCTAATTAGTTTCATTTATTACACTAATCATTATTTACACATACGTTTAAAAAATAATTTTCAAAGTAGTTAAAAATATAAGAATCTATCTATAAAGAATAAAACTATAAGCCCTCCCCGGCGAAGAATCGAACCCGGATCTCCCGCGTGACAGGCGGGGATACTGACCACTATAATACCGAGGACACATAAGGGACTTCCCCTAATTGGTTTCATTTATTACACCATTCATTACGTACACTTATATTCACAATAAATTACAAAGCGGTTAAAAATATAAGAATCTTTCTATAAAGAACAAAACTATAAGCCCTCCCCGGCGGGGAATCGAACCCCGGTCTCCCGCGTGACAGACGGGGATACTGACCACTATACTACCGAGGACACATTAGGGACTTCTAATTGGTTTCATTTATTACACTATTCATTATTTACACTTACGTTTAAAATAATTTTCAAAGTAGTTAAAAATATAAGAATCTATCTATAAAGACTAAAACTATAAGCCCTCCCCGTCGTGGAATCAAACTCCGGTCTCCCGCATGACAGGCGGGGATACTGACCACTATACAACCGAGGACACATTATAGAATTCCCTAATTGGTTTCATTTATTACACTATTCAATATTTACACTTACGTTTAAAATAAATTTCAAAGTAGTTAAAAATATAAGAATCTATCTATAAAGAACAAAACTATAAGCCCTCCCCGGCGGGGAATCGAACCCCGATCTCCCGCGTGACAGGCGGGGATACTGACCACTATACTACCGAGGACACATTAGGGACTTCCCTAAATGGTTTCATTTATTACACCATTCATTACGTACACATATATTCACAATAAATTACAAAGCGGTTAAAAATATAAGTATCTTTCTATAAAGAATAAAACTATAAGCCCTCCCCGGCGGGGAATCGAACCCCGGTCTCCCGCGTGACAGGCGGGGATACTGTCCACTATACTAACGAGGACACAATAGGGATTTCTAATTAGTTTCATTTATTACACTATTCATTATTTACAATTACGTTTAAAATAAATTTCGAAGTAGTTAAAAATATAAGAATCTATCTTGAAAGAATAAAACTATAACCCCTCCCCGGCAAAGAATCGAAACCCGGCCTCCCGAGTGACAGGCGGGGATACTGACCACTATACTTCCGAGGACACATTAGGGACTTATAATTGGTTTCATTTATTACACTATTCATTATTTACACTTACGTTTAAAATAAATTTCAAAGTATTTAAAATTATAAGAATCTTTCTATAAAGAACAAAACTGTAAGCCCTCCCCGGCGGGAAATCGAACCCCGGTCTCCCGCGTGACAGGCGAAGATACTGACCACTGTTCTACCGAGGACACATTAGGGGATTCTAATTGGTTTCATTTATTACACCATTCATTACGTACACTTATATTCACAATAAATTACAAAGCGGTTTAAAATATTAGAATCTATCTCTGTACAGAACAAAACTTTAAGCACTCCCCGGCGGGGAATCGAACCCCGGTCTCCCGCGTGACAGGCGGGGATACTGACCACTATACTACCGAGGACACATTGGGGACACCGAATTAGTTTGATTTATTACACTATTCAATATTCACACTTACGTTTAAAATATATTTCAAAGTAGTTAAAAATATAAGAATCTATCTATTAAGAACAAAACTATAAGCCCTCCCCGGCGGGGAATCGAACCCCGGTCTCCCGCGTGACAGGCGGGGATACTGACCACTATACTACCGAGGACACATTAGGGACTTCTAATTGGTTTCTTTTATTACACCATTCATTACGTACATTTATATTCACAATAAATTACAAAGCGGTTAAAAATATAAGAATCTATCTCTGTACAGAACAAAACTTTAAGCACTCCCCGGCGGGGAATCGTACCCCGGTCTCCCGCGTGACAGGCGGGGATACTGACCACTATACTATCGAGGAAACACTGGGGACTTCCGAATTAGTTTGATTTATTACACTATTCATTATTTACACTTACGTTTAAAATAAATTTCAAAGTAGTTAAAAATATAAGAATCTATCTATAAAGAACAAAACTATAAGCCCTCCCCGGCGGGGAATCAAACCCCGGTCTCCCGCGTGACAGACGAGGATACTGACCACTATACTACCAAGGACACATTAGGGACTTCTAATTGGTTTCATTTATTACACTATTCAATATTTACACTTACGTTTAAAATAAATTTCAAAGTAGTTAAAAATATAAGAATCTATCTATAAAGAACAAAACTATAAGCCCTTCCTTCGGGGAATCGAACCCCGGTCTCCCGCGTGACAGGCGGGGATACTGACCACTATACTACCGAGGTCACATTAGGGACTTCTAATTAGTTTCATTTATTACACTATTCATTATTTACAATTACGTTTAAAATAAAAATTTCGAAGTAGTTAAAAATATAAGAATATCTATCTAGAAAGAATAAAACTATAACCCCTCCCCGGCGAAGAATCGAAACCCGGCCTCCCGAGTGACAGGCGGGGATACTGACCACTATACTTCCGAGGATACATTAGGGACTTATAATTTGTTTCATTTATTACACTATTCATTATTTACACTTACGTTTAAAATAAATTTCAAAGTATTTAAAATTATAAGAATCTTTCTATAAAGAACAAAACTATAAGCCCTCCCCGGCGGGAAATCGAACCCCGGTCTCCCGCGTGACAGGCGAAGATACTGACCACTGTACTACCGAAGACACATTAGGGGATTCGAATTGGTTTCATTTATTACACCATTCATTACGTACACTTATATTCACAATAAATTACAAAGCGGTTAAAAATATTAGAATCTATCTCTGTACAGAACAAAACTTAAAGCACTCCCCGGCGGGGAATCGAACCCCGGTCTCCCGCGTGACAGGCGAGGATGCTGACCACTATACTACCGAGGACACATTATAGAATTCTAATTGGTTTCATTTATTACACTATTCATTATTTACACTTACGTTTAAAATAAATTTCACAAAGTAGTTAAAAATATAAGAATCTATCTATAAAGAATAAAACTATAAGCCCTCCCAGTCGAGGAATCGAACTCCGGTCTCCCGCGTGACAGGCGGGGATACTGACCACTATACTACCGAGGACACATTATAGAATTCCTAATTGGTTTCATTTATTACACTATTCATTATTTACACTTACGTTTAAAATAAATTTCAAAGTAGTTAAAAATATAAGAATATATCTATAAAGAATAAAACTATAAGCCCTCCCAGTCGAGGAATCGAACTCCGGTCTCCCGCGTGACAGGCGGGGATACTGACCACTATACTACCGAGGACACATTATAGAATTCTAATTGGTTTCATTTATTACACTATTCATTATTTACACTTACGTTTAAAATAAATTTCAAAGTAGTTAAAAATATAAGAATCTATCAATAAAGAATAAAACTATTAGCCCTCCCAGGCGAAGAATCGAACCCCAATCTCCCGCGTGACAGGCGGGGATACTGACCACTATACTACCCAGGACACATTAGGGACTTCCTAATTGGTTTCATTTATTACACCATTCATTACGTACATATATATTCACAATAAATTACAAAGTTGTTAAAAATATAAGAATCCTTCTATAAAGAATAAAACTATAAGCCCTCCCCGGCGGGGAATCAAACCCCGGTCTCCCGCGTGACAGGCGGGGATACTGACCACTATACTTCCGAGGACACATTAGGGACTTATAATTGGTATCATTTATTACACTATTCATTATTTACACTTACGTTTAAAATAAATTTCAAAGTATTTAAAATTATAAGAATCTTTCTATAAAGATAAAAACTATAAGCCCTCCCCGGCGGGAGATCGAACCTCGGTCTCCCGCGTGACAGGCGAAGATACTGACCACTGTACTACCGAAGACCCATTAGGGGATTCTAATTGGTTTCATTTATTACACCATTCATTACGTACACTTATATTCACAATAAATTACAAAGAGGTTAAAAATATTAGAATCTATCTCTGTACAGAACAAAACTTAAAGCACTCCCCGGCAGGGAATCGAACCCCGGTCTCCCGCGTGACAGGCGGGGATACTGACCACTATACTACCGAGGACACATTGGGGACTTCGAATTAGTTTGATTTATTACACTATTCAATATTTACACTTACGTTTAAAATAAATTTCAAAGTAGTTAAAAATATAAGAATCTATCTATAAAGAACAAAACTATAAGCCCTCCCCGGCGAAGAATCGAACCCCAATCTCCCGCGTGACAGGCGGGGATACTGACCACTATACTACCGAGGACACAATAGGGACTTCCCTAATTGGTTTCATTTATTACACCATTCATTACGTACACTTATATTCACAATAAATTACAAAGCGGTTAAAAATATAAGAATCATTCTATAAAGAATAAAACTATAAGCCCTATCCGGCGGGGAATCGAACCCCGATCTCCCGCGTGACAGGAGGGGATACTGACCATTATACTACCGAGGACACATTGTGTACTTCGAATTAGTTTGATTTACCACACTATTCATTATTTACACTTACGTTTAAAATAAATTTTAAAGTAGTTAAAAATATAAGAATCTATCTATAAAGAACAAAACTATAAGCCCTCCCCGGCGGGGAATCGAACCCCGGTCTCCCGCGTGACAGGCGGGGATACTGACCACTATACTACCGAGGACACATAAGGGACTTCCTAATTGGTTTCATTTATTACACTATTCATTATTTACACTTACGTTTAAAATAATTTTCAAAGTAGTTAAAAATATTAGAATCTATCTATAAAGACTAAAACTATAAGCCCTCCCCGGCGTGGAATAGAACTCCGGTCTCCCGCGTGACAGGCGGGGATACTGACCACTATACTTCCGAGGATACATTAGGGACTTCCTAATTGGTTTCATTTATTACACCATTCATTACGTACACTTATATTCACAATAAATTACAAAGCGGTTAAAAATATAAGAATCTTTCTATAAAGAATAAAACTATAAGCCCTCCCCGGCTTGGAATAGAACTCCGGTCTCCCGCGTGACAGGCGGGGATACTGACACTTATACTACCGAGGACACATTATAGAATTCTAATTGGTTTCATTTATTACACTATTCATTACGTACACTTATATTCACAATAAATTACAAAGCGGTTAAAAATATAAGAATATTTTTATAAAGAATAAAACTATAAGCCCTCCCCGGAGGGGAATCGAACCCCGGTCTCCCGCGTGACAGGCGGGGATACTGACCACTACACTTCCGAGGACACATTAGGGACTTATAATTGGTTTCATTTATTACACTATTCATTATTTACACTTACGTTTAAAATAAATTTCACAGTATTTAAAATTATAAGAATCTTTCTATAAAGAACAAAACTATAAGCCCTCCCCGGCGGGAAATCGAACCCCGGTCTCCAACGTGACAGGCGGGGATACTGACCACTATACTACCGAGGACATATTAGGGTCTTCTAATTGGTTTCATTTATTACACTATTCATTATTTACACTTACGTTTAAAATAATTTTCAAAGTAGTTAAAAATATAAGAATCTATCTATAAAGAATAAAACTATAAGCCCTCCCCAGCGAAGAATCGAACCCGGATCTCCCGCGTGACAGGCGGGGATACTGACCACTATAATACCGAGGACACATAAGGGACTTCCTAATTGGTTTCATTTATTACACCTTTCATTACGTACACTTATATTCACAATAAATTACAAAGCGGTTAAAAATATAAGAATATTTCTATAAAGAATAAAACTATAAACCCTCCCCGGCGGGGAATCAAACCCCGGTCTCCAGCGTGACTGGCGGGGATACTGACCACTATACTAACGAGTACACATTAGGGACTTCTAATTAGTTTCATTTATTACACTATTCATTATTTACAATTACGTTTAAAATAAATTTCGAAGTAGTTAAAAATATGAGAATCTATCTAGAAAGAATAAAACTATAACCCCTCCCCGGCGAAGAATCGAAACCCGGCCTCCCGAGTGACAGGCGGGGATACTGACCACTATACTTCCGAGGATACATTAGGGACTTATAATTGGTTTCATTTATTACACCATTCATTACGTACACTTATACTCACAATAAATTACAAAGCGGTTAAAAATATAAGAATCTATCTCTGTACAGAACAAAACTTTAAGCACTCCCCGGCGGGGAATCGAACCCAGGTCTCCCACGTGACAGGCGGGGATACTGACCACTATACTACCGAGGACACATTAGGGACTTCTAATTAGTTTCATTTATTACACTAATCATTATTTACACATACGTTTAAAATAATTTTCAAAGTAGTTAAAAATATAAGAATCTATCTATAAAGAATAAAACTATAAGCCCTCCCCGGCGAAGAATCGAACCCGGATCTCCCGCGTGACAGGCGGGGATACTGACCACTATAATACCGAGGACACATAAGGGACTTCCTAATTGGTTTCATTTATTACACCATTCATTACGTACACTTATATTCACAATAAATTACAAAGCGGTTAAAAATATAAGAATCTTTCTATAAAGAACAAAACTATAAGCCCTCCCCGGCGGGGAATCGAACCCCGGTCTCCCGCGTGACAGACGGGGATACTGACCACTATACTACCGAGGACACATTAGGGACTTCCTAATTGGTTTCATTTATTACACTATTCATTATTTACACTTACGTTTAAAATAATTTTCAAAGTAGTTAAAAATATAAGAATCTATCTATAAAGACTAAAACTATAAGCCCTCCCCGTCGTGGAATCGAACTCCGGTCTCCCGCGTGACAGGCGGGATACTGACCACTATACAACCGAGGACACATTATAGAATTCCCTAATTGGTTTCATTTATTACACTATTCAATATTTACACTTACGTTTAAAATAAATTTCAAAGTAGTTAAAAATATAAGAATCTATCTATAAAGAATAAAACTATAAGCCCTCCCCGGCGAAAAATCGAATCCCGATCTCCCGCGTGACAGGCGGGGATACTGACCACTATACTACCGAGGACACATTAGGGACTTCTAAATGGTTTCATTTATTACACCATTCATTACGTACACATATATTCACAATAAATTACAAAGCGGTTAAAAATATAAGTATCTTTCTATAAAGAATAAAACTATAAGCCCTCCCCGGCGGGGAATCGAACCCCGGTCTCCCGCGTGACAGGCGGGGATACTGTCCACTATACTAACGAGGACACAATAGGGACTTCTAATTAGTTTCATTTATTACACTATTCATTATTTACAATTACGTTTAAAATAAATTTCGAAGTAGTTAAAAATATAAGAATATCTATCTAGAAAGAATAAAACTATAACCCCTCCCCGGCAAAGAATCGAAACCCGGCCTCCCGAGTGACAGGCGGGGATACTGACCACTATACTTCCGAGGACACATTAGGGACTTATAATTGGTTTCATTTATTACACTATTCATAATTTACACTTACGTTTAAAATAAATTTCAAAGTATTTAAAATTATAAGAATCTTTCTATAAAGAACAAAACTGTAAGCCCTCCCCGGCGGGAAATCGAACCCCGGTCTCCCGCGTGACAGGCGAAGATACTGACCACTGTTCTACCGAGGACACATTAGGGGATTCCCTAATTGGTTTCATTTATTACACCATTCATTACGTACACTTATATTCACAATAAATTACAAAGCGGTTTAAAATATTAGAATCTATCTCTGTACAGAACAAAACTTTAAGCACTCCCCGGCGGGGAATCGAACCCCGGTCTCCCGCGTGACAGGCGGGGATACTGACCACTATACTACCGAGGACACATTGGGGACACCCGAATTAGTTTGATTTATTACACTATTCAATATTCACACTTACGTTTAAAATATATTTCAAAGTAGTTAAAAATATAAGAATCTATCTATTAAGAACAAAACTATAAGCCCTCCCCGGCGGGGAATCGAACCCCGGTCTCCCGCGTGACAGGCGGGGATACTGACCACTATACTACCGAGGACACATTAGGGACTTCTAATTGGTTTCTTTTATTACACCATTCATTACGTACACTTATATTCACAATAAATTACAAAGCGGTTAAAAATATAAGAATCTATCTCTGTACAGAACAAAACTTTAAGCACTCCCCGGCGGGGAATCGTACCCCGGTCTCCCGCGTGACAGGCGGGGATACTGACCACTATACTATCGAGGAAACACTGGGGACTTCCGAATTAGTTTGATTTATTACACTATTCATTATTTACACTTACGTTTAAAATAAATTTCAAAGTAGTTAAAAATATAAGAATCTATCTATAAAGAACAAAACTATAAGCCTTCCCCGGCGGGGAATCGAACCCCGGTCTCCCGCGTGACAGACGAGGATACTGACCACTATACTACCAAGGACACATTAGGGACTTCTAATTGGTTTCATTTATTACACTATTCAATATTTACAATTACGTTTAAAATAAATTTCGAAGTAGTTAAAAATATAAGAATATCTATCTAGAAAGAATAAAACTATAACCCCTCCCCGGCGAAGAATCGAAACCCGGCCTCCCGAGTGACAGGCGGGGATACTGACCACTATACTTCCGAGGATACATTAGGGACTTATAATTTGTTTCATTTATTACACTATTCATTATTTACACTTACGTTTAAAATAAATTTCAAAGTATTTAAAATTATAAGAATCTTTCTATAAAGAACAAAACTATAAGCCCTCCCCGGCGGGAAATCGAACCCCGGTCTCCCGCGTGACAGGCGAAGATACTGACCACTGTACTACCGAAGACACATTAGGGGATTCCCCCCCGAATTGGTTTCATTTATTACACCATTCATTACGTACACTTATATTCACAATAAATTACAAAGCGGTTAAAAATATTAGAATCTATCTCTGTACAGAACAAAACTTAAAGCACTCCCCGGCGGGGAATCGAACCCCGGTCTCCCGCGTGACAGGCGAGGATGCTGACCACTATACTACCGAGGACACATTATAGAATTCTAATTGGTTTCATTTATTACACTATTCATTATTTACACTTACGTTTAAAATAAATTTCACAAAGTAGTTAAAAATATAAGAATCTATCTATAAAGAATAAAACTATAAGCCCTCCCAGTCGAGGAATCGCACTCCGGTCTCCCGCGTGACAGGCGGGGATACTGACCACTATACTACCGAGGACACATTATAGAATTCTAATTGGTTTCATTTATTACACTATTCATTATTTACACTTACGTTTAAAATAAATTTCAAAGTAGTTAAAAATATAAGAATATATCTATAAAGAATAAAACTATAAGCCCTCCCAGTCGAGGAATCGAACTCCGGTCTCCCGCGTGACAGGCGGGGATACTGACCACTATACTACCGAGGACACATTATAGAATTCTAATTGGTTTCATTTATTACACTATTCATTATTTACACTTACGTTTAAAATAAATTTCAAAGTAGTTAAAAATATAAGAATCTATCAATAAAGAATAAAACTATTAGCCCTCCCAGGCGAAGAATCGAACCCCAATCTCCCGCGTGACAGGCGGGGATACTGACCACTATACTACCCAGGACACATTAGGGACTTCCTAATTGGTTTCATTTATTACACCATTCATTACGTACATATATATTCACAATAAATTACAAAGTTGTTAAAAATATAAGAATCCTTCTATAAAGAATAAAACTATAAGCCCTCCCCGGCGGGGAATCAAACCCCGGTCTCCCGCGTGACAGGCGGGGATACTGACCACTATACTTCCGAGGATACATTAGGGACTTATAATTGTTTTCATTTATAACACTATTCATTATTTACACTTACGTTTAAAATAAATTTCAAAGTATTTAAAATTATAAGAATCTTTCTATAAAGAACAAAACTATAAGCCCTCCCCGGCGGGAGATCGAACCTCGGTCTCCCGCGTGACAGGCGAAGATACTGACCACTGTACTACCGAAGACACATTAGGGGATTCTAATTGGTTTCATTTATTACACCATTCATTACGTACACTTATATTCACAATAAATTACAAAGCGGTTAAAAATATTAGAATCTATCTCTGTACAGAACAAAACTTAAAGCACTCCCCGGCGGGGAATCGAACCCCGGTCTCCCGCGTGACAGGCGGGGATACTGACCACTATACTACCGAGGACACATTGGGGACTTCGAATTAGTTTGATTTATTTCACTATTCAATATTTACACTTACGTTTAAAATAAATTTCAAAGTAGTTAAAAATATAAGAATCTATCTATAAAGAACAAAACTATAAGCCCTCCCCGGCGGTGAATCGAACCCCGGACTCCCGCGTAACAGGCGGTGATACTGACCACTATACTACCGAGGACACATTAGGGACTTCCCTAATTGGTTTCATTTATTACACTATTCATTATTTACACTTGCGTTTAAAATAATTTTCAAAGCAGTTAAAAATATAAGAATCTATCTATAAAGACTAAAACTATAAGCCCTCCCCGGCGAAGAATCGAACCCCAATCTCCCGCGTGACAGGCGGGGATACTGACCACTATACTACCGAGGACACATTAGGGACTTCCTAATTGGTTTCATTTATTACACCATTCATTACGTACACTTATATTCACAATAAATTACAAAGCGGTTAAAAATATAAGAATCATTCTATAAAGAATAAAACTATAAGCCCTATCCGGCGGGGAATCGAACCCCGGTCTCCCGCGTGACAGGAGGGGATACTGACCACTATACTACCGAGGACACATTGTGTACTTCGAATTAGTTTGATTTACCATACTATTCATTATTTACACTTACGTTTAAAATAAATTTCAAACTAGTTAAAAATATTAGAATCTATCTATAAAGACTAAAACTATAAGCCTTCCCCGGCGTGGAATAGAACTCCGAACTCCCGCGTGACAGGCGGGGATACTGACCACTATACTTCCGAGGATACATTAGGGACTTCCTAATTGGTTTCATTTATTACACCATTCATTACGTACACTTATATTCACAATAAATTACAAAGCGGTTAAAAATATAAGAATCTTTCTATAAAGAATAAAACTATAAGCCCTCCCCGGCGAAGAATCGAACCCCGATCTCCCACGTGACAGGCGGGGATACTGACCACTATACTACCGAGGACACATAAGGGACTTCCTAATTGGTTTCATTTATTACACCATTCATTACGTACACTTATATTCACAATAAATTACAATGCGGTTAAAAATATAAGAATCTATCTCTGTACAGAACAAAACTTTAAGCACTCCCGGCGGGGAATCGAACCCCTGTCTCCCGCGTGACAGGTGGGGATACTGACCACTATACTACCGAGGACTCATAAGGGATTTCTAATTGGTTTCATTTATTACACTATTCATTATTTACACATACGTTTAAAATAATTTTCAAAGTAGTTAAAAATATAAGAATCTATCTATAAAGAATCAAACTATAAGCCCTCCCCGGCGAAGAATCGAACCCGGATCTCCCGCGTGACAGGCGGGGATACTGACCACTATAATACCGAGGACACATAAGGGATTTCCTAATTGGTTTCATTTATTACACCTTTCATTACGTACACTTATATTCACAATAAATTACAAAGCGGTTAAAAATATAAGAATCTTTCTATAAAGAATAAAACTATAAGCACTCCCCGGCGGGGAATCGAACCCAGGTCTCCCGCGTGACAGGCGGGGATACTGACCACTATACTTCCGAGGATACATTAGGGACTTCTAATTAGTTTCATTTATTACACTATTCATTATTTACAATTACGTTTAAAATAAATTTCGAAGTAGTTAAAAATATGAGAATATCTATCTAGAAAGAATAAAACTATAACCCCTCCCCGGCGAAGAATCGAAACCCGGCCTCCCGAGTGACAGGCGGGGATACTGACCACTATACTTCCGAGGATACATTAGGGACTTATAATTGGTTTCATTTATTACACTATTCATTATTTACAGTTACGTTTAAAATAAATTTCAAAGTATTTAAAATTATAAAAATCTTTCTATAAAGAACAAAATTATAAGCCCTCCCCGGCGGGAAATCGAACCCCTGTCTCCCGCGTGACAGGCGAAGATACTGACCACTGTACTACCGAAGACACATTAGGGGTTTTCTAATTGGTTTCATTTATTACACCATTCATTACGTACACTTATATTCACAATAAATTACAAAGCGGTTAAAAATATTAGAATCTATCTCTGTACAGAACAAAACTTTAAGCAATCCCCATCGGGGAATCGAACCCCGGTCTCCCGCGTGACAGGCGGGGATACTGACCACTACACAACCGAGGACACATTATAGAATTCTAATTGGTTTCATTTATTACACTATTCATTATTTACACTTACGTTTAAAAAATAAATTTAAAAGTAGTTAAAAATATAAGAATCTATCTATAAAGAACAAAACTATAAGCCCTCCCCAGCGGGGAATCGAACCCCGTTCTCCCGCGTGACAGGCGGGGATACTGACCACTATACTAACGAGGACACATTAGGGACTTCTAATTGGTTTCATTTATTACACTACTCATTATTTACACTTACGTTTAAAATTATTTTCAAAGTAGTTAAAAATATAAGAATCTATCTATAAAGACAAAAACTATAAGCCCTTCCCGGCGTTAAATCGAACTCCGATCTCCCGCGTGACAGGCGGGGATACTGGCCACTATACTACCGAGGACACATTTTAGAATTCCCCTAATTGGTTTCATTTATTACACTATTCATTATTTACACTTACGTTTAAAAGAAATTTCAAAGTAGTTAAAAATATAAGAAACTATATATAAAGAATAAAACTATAAGCCCTCCCCGGCGAAGAATCGAACCCCGATCTCCCGCGTGACAGGTGGGGATACTGACCTCTATACTACCGAGGACACATTAGGGACTTCTTAATTGGTTTCATTTATTACACCATTCATTACGTACACTTACATTCACAATAAATTACAAAGCGGTTAAAAATATAAGAATCTATCTCTGTACAGAACAAAACTTTAAGCACTCCCAGGCGGGGAATCGAACCCCGGTCTCCCGCGTGACAGGCGGGGATACTGACCACTATACTATCGAGGACACATTATAGAATTCTAATTGGTTTCATTTATTACACTGTTCATTATTTACACTTACGTTTAAAATAAATTTCAAAGTAGTTAAAAATATAAGAAAATATCTATAAAGAATAAAACTATAAGCCCTCCCCGGCGAAGAATCGAACCCTGATCTCTCGCGTGACAGGCGGGGATACTGACCACTATACTACCGAGGACACATTAGGGACTTATAATTGGTTTCATTTAGTACACCATTCATTACGTACACTTAAACTCACAATAAATTACAAAGCGGTTAAAAATATAAGAATCTATCTCTGTACAGAACAAAACTTTAAGCACTCCCCGGCGGGGAATCGAACCCAGGTCTCCCGCGTGACAGGCGGGGATACTGACCACTATACTACCGAGGACACATTAGGGACTTCTAATTAGTTTCATTTATTACACTAATCATTATT
This sequence comes from Metellina segmentata, assembly GCA_947359465.1. Classification (NCBI taxonomy): domain Eukaryota; kingdom Metazoa; phylum Arthropoda; class Arachnida; order Araneae; family Tetragnathidae; genus Metellina; species Metellina segmentata. The sequence goes on along the minus strand of OX375877.1, from coordinate 48,433,861 downwards.
TACACTTACGTTTAAAATAAATTTCAAAGTATTTAAAATTATAAAAATCTTTCTATAAAGAACAAAATTATAAGCCCTCCCCGGCGGGAAATCGAACCCCGGTCTCCCGCGCGACAGGCGAAGATACTGACCACTGTACTACCGAAGACACATTAGGGGATTCCCTAATTGGTTTCATTTATTACACCATTCATTACGTACACTTATATTCACAATAAATTACAAAGCGGTTAAAAATATAAGAATCTATCTCTGTACAGAACAAAACTTTAAACACTCCCAGACGGGGAATCGAACCCCGGTCTCCCGCGTGACAGGAGGGGATACTGACCACTATACTACCGAGGACACATTGAGGACTTCCGAATTAGTTTGATTTATTACACTATTCCTTATTTACACTCACGTTTAAAATAAATTTAAAAGTAGTTAAAAATATAAGAATCTATCTATAAAGAACAAAACTATAAGCCCTCCCCGGCGGGGAATCGAACCCCGGTCTCCCGCGTGACAGGCGGGGATACTGACCACTATACTACCGAGGTCACATTAGGGACTTCCCTTATTGGTTTCATTTATTACACTATTCATTATTTACACTTACGTTTAAAATAATTTTCAAAGTAGTTAAAAATATAAGAATCTATCTATAAAGACAAAAACTATAAGCCCTTCCCGGCGTTAAATCGAACTCCGATCTCCCGCGTGACAGGTTGGGATACTGGCCACTATACTACCGAGGACACATTTTAGAATTCCCTAATTGGTTTCATTTATTACACTATTCATTATTTACACTTACGTTTAAAAGAAATTTCAAAGTAATTAAAAATATAAGAAACTATATATAAAGAATAAAACTATAAGCCCTCCCCGGCGCTGAATCAAACCCCGGTCTCCCGCGTGACAGGCGGGGATACTGACCACTATACTAACGAGGACACATTAGGGACTTCTAATTAGTTTCATTTATTACACTATTCATTATTTACAATTACGTTTAAAATAAATTTCGAAGTAGTTAAAAATATAAGAATATCTATCTAGAAAGAATAAAACTATAACCCCTCCCCGGCGAAGAATCGAAACCCGGCCTCCCGAGTGACAGGCGGGGATACTGACCACTATACTTCCGAGGATACATTAGGGACTTATAATTGGTTTCATTTATTACACTATTCATTATTTACACTTACGTTTAAAATAATTTTCAAAGTAGTTAAAAATATAAGAATCTATCTATAAAGACAAAAACTATAAGCCCTTCCCGGCGTTAAATCGAACTCCGATCTCCCGCGTGACAGGCGGGGATACTGGCCACTATACTACCGAGGACACATTTTAGAATTCCTAATTGGTTTCATTTATTACACTATTCATTATTTACACTTACGTTTAAAAGAAATTTCAAAGTAGTTAAAAATATAAGAAACTATATCTAAAGAATAAAACTATAAGCCCTCCCCGGGGAAGAATCGAACCCCGATCTCCCGCGTGACAGGTGGGGATACTGACCTCTATACTACCGAGGACACATTAGGGACTTCCTAATTGGTTTCATTTATTACACCATTCATTACGTACACTTACATTCACAATAAATTACAAAGCGGTTAAAAATATAAGAATCTATCTCTGTACAGAACAAAACTTTAAGCACTCCCAGGCGGGGAATCGAACCCCGGTCTCCCGCGTGACAGGCGGGGATACCGACCACTATACTACCGAGGACACATTTTAGAATTCCTAATTGGTTTCATTTATTACACTATTCATTATTTACACTTACGTTTAAAAGAAATTTCAAAGTAGTTAAAAATATAAGAAACTATATCTAAAGAATAAAACTATAAGCCCTCCCCGGGGAAGAATCGAACCCCGATCTCCCGCGTGACAGGTGGGGATACTGACCTCTATACTAACGAGGACACATTAGGGACTTCCTAATTGGTTTCATTTATTACACCATTCATTACGTACACTTACATTCACAATAAATTACAAAGCGGTTAAAAATATAAGAATCTATCTCTGTACAGAACAAAACTTTAAGCACTCCCAGGCGGGGAATCGAACCCCGGTCTCCCGCGTGACAGGCGGGGATACCGACCACTATACTACCGAGGACACATTGTGTACTTCGAATTAGTTTGATTTATCACACAATTCATTATTTACACTTACGTTTAAAATAAATTTCAAAGTAGTTAAAAATATAAGAATCTATCTATAAAGACAAAAACTATAAGCCCTTCCCGGCGTTAAATCGAACTCCGATCTCCCGCGTGACAGGCGGGGATACAGGCCACTATACTACCGAGGACACATTTTAGAATTCCTAATTGGTTTCATTTATTACACTATTCATTATTTACACTTACGTTTAAAAGAAATTTCAAAGTAGTTAAAAATATAAGAAACTATATCTAAAGAATAAAACTATAAGCCCTCCCCGGGGAAGAATCGAACCCCGATCTCCCGCGTGACAGGTGGGGATACTGACCTCTATACTACCGAGGACACATTAGGGACTTCCTAATTGGTTTCATTTATTACACCATTCATTACGTACACTTACATTCACAATAAATTACAAAGCGGTTAAAAATATAAGAATCTATCTCTGTACAGAACAAAACTTTAAGCACTCCCAGGCGGGGAATCGAACCCCGGTCTCCCGCGTGACAGGCGGGGATACCGACCACTATACTACCGAGGACACATTTTAGAATTCCTAATTGGTTTCATTTATTACACTATTCATTATTTACACTTACGTTTAAAAGAAATTTCAAAGTAGTTAAAAATATAAGAAACTATATCTAAAGAATAAAACTATAAGCCCTCCACGGGGAAGAATCGAACCCCGATCTCCCGCGTGACAGGTGGGGATACTGACCTCTATACTACCGAGGACACATTAGGGACTTCCTAATTGGTTTCATTTATTACACCATTCATTACGTACACTTATATTCACAATAAATTACAAAGCGGTTAAAAATATAAGAATCTATCTCTGTACAGAACAAAACTTTAAGCACTCCCAGGCAGGGAATCGAACCCCGGTCTCCCGCGTGACAGGCGGGGATACCGACCACTATACTACCGAGGACACATTGTGTACTTCGAATTAGTTTGATTTATCACACAATTCATTATTTAAACTTACGTTTAAAATAAATTTCAAAGTAGTTAAAAATATAAGAATCTATCTATAAAGACAAAAACTATAAGCCCTTCCCGGCGTTAAATCGAACTCCGATCTCCCGCGTGACAGGCGGGGATACTGGCCACTATACTACCGAGGACACATTATAGAATTCTAATTGGTTTCATTTATTACACTGTTCATTATTTACACTTACGTTTAAAAAAAATTTCAAAGTAGTTAAAAATATAAGAATCTTTCTATAAAGAACAAAACTATAAGCCCTCCCCGGCGGGAAATCGAACCCCGGTCTCCCGCGTAACAGGCGAAGATACTGACCACTGTACTACCGAAGACACATTAGGGCATTCCCCCCCCCTAATTGGTTTCATTTATTACACCATTCATTACGTACACTTATATTCACAATAAATTACAAAGCGGTTAAAAATATAAGAATCTATATCTCTGTACAGAACAAAACTTTAAACACTTCCAGGCGGGGAATCGAACCCCGGTCTCCCGCGTGACAGGCGGGGATACTGACCACTATACTACCGAGGACACATTGGACACATTGTGTACTTCGAATTAGTTTGATTTATCACACTATTCATTATTTACACTTACGTTTAAAATAAATTTCAAAGTAGTTAAAAATATAAGAATCTATCTATAAAGAATAAACTATAAGCCCTCCCCGGCGAAGAATCGAACACCGATCTCTCGCGTGACAGGCGGGAATACTGACCACTATACTACCGAGGACACATTAGGGACTTCCCCTAATTGGTTTCATTTATTACACCATTCATTACGTACACTTATATTCACAATAAATTACAAAGCGGTTAAAAATATAAGAATCTATCTCTGTACAGAACAAAACTTAAGGCACTCCCCGGCGGGGAATCGAACCCCGGTCTCCCGCGTGACAGGCGGGGATACCGACCACTATACTACCGAGGAAACATTGGGGACTTCCGAATTAGTTTGATTTATTACACTATTCCTTATTTACACTCACGTTTAAAATAAATTTAAAAGTAGTTAAAAATATAGGAATCTATCTATAAAGAACAAAACTATAAGCCCTCCCCGGCGGGGAATCGAACCCCGGTCTCCCGCGTGACAGGCGGGGATACTGACCACTATACTACCGAGGACACATTGTGTACTTCGAATTAGTTTGATTTATCACACTTCATTATTTACACTTACGTTTAAAATAAATTTCAAAGTAGTTAAAAATATAAGAATCTATCTATAAAGAATAAACTATAAGCCCTCCCCGGCGAAGAATCGAACACCGATCTCTCGCGTGACAGGCGGGAATACTGACCACTATACTACCGAGGACACATTAGGGACTTCCTAATTGGTTTCATTTATTACACCATTCATTACGTACACTTATATTCACAATAAATTACAAAGCGGTTAAAAATATAAGAATCTATCTCTGTACAGAACAAAACTTAAGGCACTCCCCGGCGGGGAATCGAACCCCGGTCTCCCGCGTGACAGGCGGGGATACCGACCACTATACTACCGAGGAAACATTGGGGACTTCCCCGAATTAGTTTGATTTATTACACTATTCCTTATTTACACTCACGTTTAAAATAAATTTAAAAGTAGTTAAAAATATAGGAATCTATCTATAAAGAACAAAACCATAAGCCCTCCCCGGCGGGGAATCGAACCCCGGTCTCCCGCGTGACAGGCGGGGATACTGACCACTATACTACCGAGGACACATTGTGTACTTCGAATTAGTTTGATTTATCACACTATTCATTATTTACACTTACGTTTAAAAAATAAATTTCAAAATAGTTAAAAATATAAGAATCTATCTATAAAGAACAAAACTATAAGCCCTCCCCGGCGGGGAATCGAACCCCGGTCTCCCGCGTGACAGGCGGGGATACTGTTCACTATACTACCGAGGACACATAAGGGACTTCCTAATTGGTTTCATTTATTACACTATTCATCATTTACACTTACGTTTAAAATAATTTTCAAAGTAGTTAAAAATATAAGAATCTATCTATGAAGACTAAAACTATAAGCCCTCCCCGGCGTGGAATAGAACTCCGGTCTCCCGCGTGACAGGCGGGGATACTGACCACTATACTACCGAGGACACATTATAGAATTCCCTAATTGGTTTCATTTATTACACTATTCATTATTTACACTTACGTTTAAAATAAATTTCAAAGTAGTTAAAAATATAAAAATCTATCTATAAAGAATAAAACTATAAGCCCTCCCCGGCGAAGAATCGAACCCCGATCTCTCGCGTGACAGGCGGGGATACTGACCACTATACTACCGAGGACACATTAGGGACTTCTAATTGGTTTCATTTATAACACCATTCATTACGTACACTTATATTCACATTAAATTACAAAGCGGTTAAAATTATAAGAATCTATCTCTGTACAGAACAAAACTTAAGGCACTCCCCGGCGGGGAATCGAACCCCGGTCTCCCGCGTGACAGGCGGGATACCGACCACTATACTACCGAGGAAACATTGGGGACTTCGATTTAGTTTGATTTAATACACTATTCATTATTTACACTTACGTTTAAAATAAATTTCAAAGTATTTAAAATTATAAGAATCTTTCTATAAAGGACAAAAGTATAAGCCCTCCCCGGCGGGAAATCGATCCCCGGTCTCCCGCGTGACAGGCGAAGATACTGACCACTGTACTACCGAAGACACATTAGGGGATTCTAATTGGTTTCATTTATTACACCACGTACACTTATTACACTTATATTACGTACACTTATATTCACAATAAATTACAAAGCGGTTAAAAATATAAGAATCTATCTCTGTACAGAACAAAACTTTAAACACTCCCAGGCGGGGAATCGAACCCCGGTCTCCCGCGTGACAGGCGGGGATACTGACCACTATACTACCGAGGACACATTGAGGACTTCGAATTAGTTTGATTTATTACACTATTCCTTATTTACACTCGCGTTTAAAATAAATTTAAAAGTGGTTAAAAATATAAGAATCTATCTGTAAAGAACAAAACTATAAGCCCTCCCCTGCGGGGAATCGAACCCCGGTCTCCCGCGTGACAGGCGGGGATACTGACCACTATACTACCGAGGACACATTAGGGACTTCTAATTGGTTTCATTTATTACACTATTCATTATTTACACTTACGTTTAAAATAATTTTCAAAGTAGTTAAAAATATAAGAATCTATCTATAAAGACAAAAACTATAAGCCCTTCCCGGCGTTAAATCGAACTCCGATCTCCCGCGTGACAGGCGGGGATACTGGCCACTATACTACCGAGGACACATTATAGAATTCTAATTGGTTTCATTTATTACACTGTTCATTATTTACACTTATATTCACAATAAATTACAAAGCGGTTAAAAATATAAGAATCTTTCTATAAAGAATAAAACTATAAGCCCTCCCCCTCGCTGAATCAAACCCCGGTCTCCCGCGTGACAGGCGGGGATACTGACCACTATACTAACGAGGACACATTAGGGACTTCTAATTAGTTTCAGTTATTACGCTATTCATTATTTACAATTACGTTTAAAATAAATTTCGCGAAGTAGTTAAAAATATAAGAATATATCTATCTAGAAAGAATAAAACTATAACCCCTCCCCGGCGAAGAATCGAAACCCGGCCTCCCGAGTGACAGGCGGGGATACTGACCACTATACTTCCGAGGATACATTAGGGACTTATAATTGGTTTCATTTATTACACTATTCATTATTTACACTTACGTTTCAAATAAATTTCAAAGTATTTAAAATTATTAGAATCTTTCTATAAAGAACAAAACTATAAGCACTCCCCGGCGGGGAATCGAACCCCGGTCTCCCGCGTGACAGGCAAAGATACTGACCACTATACTACCGAGGACACATTAGGGACTTCCTAATTGGTTTCATTTATTACACTATTCATTATTTACACTTACGTTTAAAAAAAATTTCACACAAAGTAGTTAAAAATATAAGAATCTATATATAAAGAATAAAACTATAAGCCCTCACCGGCGAAGAATCGAACCCCGATCTCCCGCGTGACAGGTGGGGATACTGACCACTATACTACCGAGGACACATTAGGGACTTCCTAATTGGTTTCATTTATTACACCATTCATTACGTACACTTACATTCACAATAAATTACAAAGCGGTTAAAAATATAAGAATCTATATCTGTACAGAACAAAACTTTAAGCATTCCCCGGCGGGGAATCGAACCCCGATCTCCCGCGTGACAGGCGGGGATACTGACCACTATACCACCGAGGACACATTGTGTACTTCGAATTAGTTTGATTTATCACACTATTCATTATTTACACTTACGTTTAAAAAATAAATTTCAAAGTAGTTAAAAATATAAGAATCTATCTATAAAGAACAAAACTATAAGCCCTCCCCGGCGGGGAATCGAACCCCGGTCTCCCGCGTGACAGGCGGGGATACTGACCACTATACTACCGAGGACACATAAGGTACTTCCTAATTGGTTTCATTTATTACACTATTCATTATTTACACTTACGTTTAAAATAATTTTCAAAGTAGTTAAAAATATAAGAATCTATCTATAAAGACTAAAACTATAAGCCCTCCCCGGCGTGGAATAGAACTCCGGTCTCCCGCGTGACAGGCGGGGATACTGACCACTATACTACCGAGGACACATTATAGAATTCCTAATTGGTTTCATTTATTACACTATTCATTATTAACACTTACGTTTAAAATAAATTTCAAAGTAGTTAAAAATATAAGAATCTATATATAAAGAATAAAACTATAAGCCCTCCCCGGCGAAGAATCGAACCCCGATCTCCCGCGTGACAGGTGGGGATACTGACCACTATACTACCGAGGACACATTAGGGACTTCTAATTGGTTTCATTTATAACACCATTCATTACGTACACTTATATTCACATTAAATTACAAAGCGGTTAAAATTATAAGAATCTATCTCTGTACAGAACAAAACTTAAGGCACTCCCCGGCGGGGAATCGAACCCCGGTCTCCAGCGTGACAGGCGGGGATACCGACCACTATACTACCGAGGAAACATTGGGGACTTCGAATTAGTTTGATTTATTACACTATTCATTATTTACACTTACGTTTAAAATAAATTTCAAAGTATTTAAAATTATAAGAATCTTTCTATAAAGAACAAAACTATAAGCCCTCCCCGGCGGGAAATCGAACCCCGGTCTCCCGCGTGACAGGCGAAGATACTGACCACTGTACTACCGAAGACACATTAGGGGATTCTAATTGGTTTCATTTATTACACCATTCATTACGTACACTTATATTCACAATAAATTACAAAGCGGTTAAAAATATAAGAATCTATCTCTGTACAGAACAAAACTTTAAACACTCCCAGGCGGGGAATCGAACCCCGGTCTCCCGCGTGACAGGCGGGGATACTGACCACTATACTACCGAGGACACATTGAGGACTTCCAATTAGTTTGATTTATTACACTATTCCTTATTTACACTCACGTTTAAAATAAATTTAAAAGTAGTTAAAAATATAAGAATCTATCTATAAAGAACAAAACTATAAGCCCTCCCCGGCGGGGAATCGAACCCCGGTCTCCCGCGTGACAGGCGGGGATACTGACCACTATACAACCGAGGACACAATAGGGACTTCTAATTGGTTTCATTTATTACACTATTCATTATTTACACTTACGTTTAAAATAATTTTCAAAGTAGTTAAAAATATAAGAATCTATCTATAAAGACAAAAACTATAAGCCCTTCCCGGCGTTAAATCGAACTCCGATCTCCCGCGTGACAGGCGGGGATACTGGCCACTATACTACCGAGGACACATTATAGAATTCCCCCTAATTGGTTTCATTTATTACACTATTCATTATTTACACTTACGTTTAAAAGAAATTTCAAAGTAGTTAAAAATATAAGAATCTATATATAAAGAATAAAACTATAAGCCCTCCCCGGCGAAGAATCGAACCCCGATCTCCCGCGTGACAGGTGGGAATACTGACCACTATACTACCGAGGACACATTAGGGACTTCCTAATTGGTTTCATTTATTACACCATTCATTACGTACACTTACATTCACAATAAATTACAAAGCGGTTAAAAATATAAGAATCTATCTCTGTACAGAACAAAACTTTAAGCACTCCCCGGCGGGGAATCGAACCCCGGTCTCCCGCGTGACCGGCGGTGATATTGACCACTATACTACCGAGGACACATTGCGTACTTCGAATTAGTTTGATTTATCACACTATTCATTATTTACACTTACGTTTAAAATAAATTTCAAAGTAGTTAAAAATATAAGAATCTATCTATAAAGAACAAAACTATAAGCCCTCCCCGGCGGGGAATCGAACCCCGGTCTCCCGCGTGACAGGCGGGGATACTGACCACTATACTACCGAGGACACATAAGGGACTTCTAATTGGTTTCATTTATTACACTATTCATTATTTACACTTACGTTTAAAATAATTTTCAAAGTAGTTAAAAATATAAGAATCTATCTATAAAGACTAAAACTATAAGCCCTCCCCGGCGTGGAATAGAACTCCGGTCTCCCGCGTGACAGGCGGGGATACTGACCACTATACTACCGAGGACACATTATAGAATTCTAATTGGTTTCATTTATTACACTATTCATTATTTACACTTACGTTAAAAATAAATTTCAAAGTAGTTAAAAATATAAGAATCTATCTATAAAGAATAAAACTATAAGCCCTCCCCGGCGAAGAATCGAACCCCGATCTCTCGCGTGACAGGCGGGAATACTGACCACTATACTACCGAGGACACATTAGGGACTTCCTAATTGGTTTCATTTATTACACCATTCATTACGTACACTTATATTCACAATAAATTACAAAGCGGTTAAAAATATAAGAATCTATCTCTGTACAGAACAAAACTTAAGGCACTCCCCGGCGGGGAATCGAACCCCGGTCTCCCGCGTGACAGGCGGGGATACCGACCACTATACTACCGAGGAAACATTGGGGACTTCGAATTAGTTTGATTTATTACACTATTCATTATTTACACTTACGTTTAAAATAAATTTCAAAGTATTTAAAATTATAAGAATCTTTCTATAAAGAACAAAACTATAAGCCCTCCCCGGCGGGAAATCGAACCCCGGTCTCCCGCGTGACAGGTGGGGATACTGACCACTATACTACCGAGGACACATTATAGAATTCCCCCTAATTGGTTTCATTTATTACACTATTCATTATTTACACTTACGTTTAAAAGAAATTTCAAAGTAGTTAAAAATATAAGAATCTATATATAAAGAATAAAACTATAAGCCCTCCCCGGCGAAGAATCGAACCCCGATCTCCCGCGTGACAGGTGGGGATACTGACCACTATACTACCGAGGACACATTAGGGACTTCCTAATTGGTTTCATTTATTACACCATTCATTACGTACACTTACATTCACAATAAATTACAAAGCGGTTAAAAATATAAGAATCTATCTCTGTACAGAACAAAACTTTAAGCACTCCCCGGCGGGGAATCGAACCCCGGTCTCCCGCGTGACCGGCGGTGATACTGACCACTATACTACCGAGGACACATTGCGTACTTCGAATTAGTTTGATTTATCACACTATTCATTATTTACACTTACGTTTAAAATAAATTTCAAAGTAGTTAAAAATATAAGAATCTATCTATAAAGAACAAAACTATAAGCCCTCCCCGGCGGGGAATCGAACCCCGGTCTCCCGCGTGACAGGCGGGGATACTGACCACTATACTACCGAGGACACATAAGGGACTTCTAATTGGTTTCATTTATTACACTATTCATTATTTACACTTACGTTTAAAATAATTTTCAAAGTAGTTAAAAATATAAGAATCTATCTATAAAGACTAAAACTATAAGCCCTCCCCGGCGTGGAATAGAACTCCGGTCTTCCGCGTGACAGGCGGGGATACTGACCACTATACTACCGAGGACACATTATAGAATTCTAATTGGTTTCATTTATTACACTATTCATTATTTACACTTACGTTAAAAATAAATTTCAAAGTAGTTAAAAATATAAGAATCTATCTATAAAGAATAAAACTATAAGCCCTCCCCGGCGAAGAATCGAACCCCGATCTCTCGCGTGACAGGCGGGAATACTGACCACTATACTACCGAGGACACATTAGGGACTTCCTAATTGGTTTCATTTATTACACCATTCATTACGTACACTTATATTCACAATAAATTACAAAGCGGTTAAAAATATAAGAATCTATCTCTGTACAGAACAAAACTTAAGGCACTCCCCGGCGGGGAATCGAACCCCGGTCTCCCGCGTGACAGGCGGGGATACCGACCACTATACTACCGAGGAAACATTGGGGACTTCCGAATTAGTTTGATTTATTACACTATTCATTATTTACACTTACGTTTAAAATAAATTTCAAAGTATTTAAAAATATAAGAATCTATCTATAAAGAACAAAACTATAAGGCCTCACCGGCGGGGAATCGAACCCCGGTCTCCCGCGTGACAGGCGGGGATACTGACCACTATACTACCGAGGACACATTAAGGATTTCTAATTAGTTTCATTTATTACACTATTCATTATTTACAATTACGTTTAAAATAAATTTCGAAGTAGTTAAAAATATAAGAATCTATCTAGAAAGAATAAAACTATTACCCCTCCCCGGCGAAGAATCGAAACCCGGCCTCCCGAGTGACTGGCGGGGATACTAACCACTATACTACCGAGGACACATTATAGAATTCTAATTGGTTTCATTTATTACACTATTCATTATTTACACTTACGTTAAAAATAAATTTCAAAGTAGTTAAAAATATAAGAATCTATCTATAAAGAATAAAACTATAAGCCCTCCCCGGCGAAGAATCGAACCCCGATCTCTCGCGTGACAGGCGGGAATACTGACCACTATACTACCGAGGACACATTAGGGACTTCCTAATTGGTTTCATTTATTACACCATTCATTACGTACACTTATATTCACAATAAATTACAAAGCGGTTAAAAATATAAGAATCTATCTCTGTACAGAACAAAACTTAAGGCACTCCCCGGCGGGGAATCGAACCCCGGTCTCCCGCGTGACAGGCGGGGATACCGACCACTATACTACCGAGGAAACATTGGGGACTTCGAATTAGTTTGATTTATTACACTATTCATTATTTACACTTACGTTTAAAATAAATTTCAAAGTATTTAAAATTATAAGAATCTTTCTATAAAGAACAAAACTATAAGCCCTCCCCGGCGGGAAATCGAACCCCGGTCTCCCGCGTGACAGGTGGGGATACTGACCACTATACTACCGAGGACACATTATAGAATTCCCCCTAATTGGTTTCATTTATTACACTATTCATTATTTACACTTACGTTTAAAAGAAATTTCAAAGTAGTTAAAAATATAAGAATCTATATATAAAGAATAAAACTATAAGCCCTCCCCGGCGAAGAATCGAACCCCGATCTCCCGCGTGACAGGTGGGGATACTGACCACTATACTACCGAGGACACATTAGGGACTTCCTAATTGGTTTCATTTATTACACCATTCATTACGTACACTTACATTCACAATAAATTACAAAGCGGTTAAAAATATAAGAATCTATCTCTGTACAGAACAAAACTTTAAGCACTCCCCGGCGGGGAATCGAACCCCGGTCTCCCGCGTGACCGGCGGTGATACTGACCACTATACTACCGAGGACACATTGCGTACTTCGAATTAGTTTGATTTATCACACTATTCATTATTTACACTTACGTTTAAAATAAATTTCAAAGTAGTTAAAAATATAAGAATCTATCTATAAAGAACAAAACTATAAGCCCTCCCCGGCGGGGAATCGAACCCCGGTCTCCCGCGTGACAGGCGGGGATACTGACCACTATACTACCGAGGACACATAAGGGACTTCTAATTGGTTTCATTTATTACACTATTCATTATTTACACTTACGTTTAAAATAATTTTCAAAGTAGTTAAAAATATAAGAATCTATCTATAAAGACTAAAACTATAAGCCCTCCCCGGCGTGGAATAGAACTCCGGTCTTCCGCGTGACAGGCGGGGATACTGACCACTATACTACCGAGGACACATTATAGAATTCTAATTGGTTTCATTTATTACACTATTCATTATTTACACTTACGTTAAAAATAAATTTCAAAGTAGTTAAAAATATAAGAATCTATCTATAAAGAATAAAACTATAAGCCCTCCCCGGCGAAGAATCGAACCCCGATCTCTCGCGTGACAGGCGGGAATACTGACCACTATACTACCGAGGACACATTAGGGACTTCCTAATTGGTTTCATTTATTACACCATTCATTACATACACTTATATTCACAATAAATTACAAAGCGGTTAAAAATATAAGAATCTATCTCTGTACAGAACAAAACTTAAGGCACTCCCCGGCGGGGAATCGAACCCCGGTCTCCCGCGTGACAGGCGGGGATACCGACCACTATACTACCGAGGAAACATTGGGGACTTCCGAATTAGTTTGATTTATTACACTATTCATTATTTACACTTACGTTTAAAATAAATTTCAAAGTATTTAAAAATATAAGAATCTATCTATAAAGAACAAAACTATAAGGCCTCACCGGCGGGGAATCGAACCCCGGTCTCCCGCGTGACAGGCGGGGATACTGACCACTATACTACCGAGGACACATTAAGGATTTCTAATTAGTTTCATTTATTACACTATTCATTATTTACAATTACGTTTAAAATAAATTTCGAAGTAGTTAAAAATATAAGAATCTATCTAGAAAGAATAAAACTATTACCCCTCCCCGGCGAAGAATCGAAACCCGGCCTCCCGAGTGACTGGCGGGGATACTGACCACTATACTTCCGAGGATACATTAGGGACTTATAATTGGTTTCATTTATTACACTATTCATTATTTACACTTACGTTTAAAATGAATTTCAAAGTATTTAAAATTATAAGAATCTTTCTATAAAGAACAAAACTATAAGCCCTCCCCGGCGGGAAATCGAACCCCGGTCTCCCGCGTGACAGGCGGGGATACTGATCACTATACTACCGAGGACACATTAGGGACTTCCTAATTGGTTTCATTTATTACACTATTCATTATTTACACTTACGTTTAAAAAATAATTTTCAAAACAGTTAAAAATATAAGAATCTATCTATAAAGACTAAAACTATAAGCCCTCCCCGTCGTGGAATCGAACTCCGGTCTCCCGCGTGACAGGCGGGGATACTGACCACTGTACTACCGAGGACACATTATAGAATTCCCTAATTGGTTTCATTTATTACACTATTCATTATTTACACTTACGTTTAAAATAAATTTCAAAGTAGTTAAAAATATAAGAATCTATCTATAAAGAATAAAACTATAAGCCCTCCCAGGCGAAGAATCGAACCCCAATCTCCCGCGTGACAGGCGGGGATACTGACCACTATACTACCCAGGACACATTAGGGACTTCCTAATTGGTTTCATTTATTACACCATTCATTACGTACACATGTATTCACAATAAATTACAAAGCGGTTAAAAATATAAGAATCTTTCTATAAAGAATAAAACTATAAGCCCTCCCCGGCGGGAATCAAACCCCGGTCTCTCGCGAGACAGGCGGGGATACTGACCACTATACTAACGAGGACACATTGGGGACTTCTAATTAGTTTCATTTATTACACTATTCATTATTTACAATTACGTTTAAAATAAATTTCGATGTAGTTATAAAAATATCAGAAAAAAAATCTATCTAGAAAGAATAAAACTATAAAACCTCCCCGGCGAAGAATCGAAACCCGGCCTCCCGAGTGACAGGCGGGGATACTGGCCACTATACTTCCGAGGATACATTAGGGACTTACAATTGGTTTCATTTATTACACAATTCATTATTTACACTTACGTTTAAAATAAATTTCAAAGTATTTAAAATTATAAGCATCTTTCTATAAAGAACAAAACTATAAGCCCTCCCCGGCGGGAAATCGAACCCCGGTCTCCCGCGTGACAGGCGAAGATACTGACCACTGTACTACCGAAGACACATTAGGGGATTCTAATTGGTTTCATTTATTACACCATTCATTACGTACACTTATATTCACAATAAATTACAAAGCGGTTAAAAATATAAGAATCTATCTCTGTACAGAACAAAACTTTAAGCACTCCCCGGCGGGGAATCGAACCCCGGTCTCCCGCGTGACCGGCGGTGATACTGACCACTATACTACCGAGGACACATTGCGTACTTCGAATTAGTTTGATTTATCACACTATTCATTATTTACACTTACGTTTAAAATAAATTTCAAAGTAGTTAAAAATATAAGAATCTATCTATAAAGAACAAAACTATAAGCCCTCCCCGGCGGGGAATCGAACCCCGGTCTCCCGCGTGACAGGCGGGGATACTGACCACTATACTACCGAGGACACATAAGGGACTTCTAATTGGTTTCATTTATTACACTATTCATTATTTACACTTACGTTTAAAATAATTTTCAAAGTAGTTAAAAATATAAGAATCTATCTATAAAGACTAAAACTATAAGCCCTCCCCGGCGTGGAATAGAACTCCGGTCTTCCGCGTGACAGGCGGGGATACTGACCACTATACTACCGAGGACACATTATAGAATTCTAATTGGTTTCATTTATTACACTATTCATTATTTACACTTACGTTAAAAATAAATTTCAAAGTAGTTAAAAATATAAGAATCTATCTATAAAGAATAAAACTATAAGCCCTCCCCGGCGAAGAATCGAACCCCGATCTCTCGCGTGACAGGCGGGAATACTGACCACTATACTACCGAGGACACATTAGGGACTTCCTAATTGGTTTCATTTATTACACCATTCATTACGTACACTTATATTCACAATAAATTACAAAGCGGTTAAAAATATAAGAATCTATCTCTGTACAGAACAAAACTTAAGGCACTCCCCGGCGGGGAATCGAACCCCGGTCTCCCGCGTGACAGGCGGGGATACCGACCACTATACTACCGAGGAAACATTGGGGACTTCCGAATTAGTTTGATTTATTACACTATTCATTATTTACACTTACGTTTAAAATAAATTTCAAAGTATTTAAAAATATAAGAATCTATCTATAAAGAACAAAACCATAAGGCCTCACCGGCGGGGAATCGAACCCCGGTCTCCCGCGTGACAGGCGGGGATACTGACCACTATACTACCGAGGACACATTAAGGATTTCTAATTAGTTTCATTTATTACACTATTCATTATTTACAATTACGTTTAAAATAAATTTCGAAGTAGTTAAAAATATAAGAATCTATCTAGAAAGAATAAAACTATTACCCCTCCCCGGCGAAGAATCGAAACCCGGCCTCCCGAGTGACTGGCGGGGATACTGACCACTATACTTCCGAGGATACATTAGGGACTTATAATTGGTTTCATTTATTACACTATTCATTATTTACACTTACGTTTAAAATGAATTTCAAAGTATTTAAAATTATAAGAATCTTTCTATAAAGAACAAAACTATAAGCCCTCCCCGGCGGGAAATCGAACCCCGGTCTCCCGCGTGACAGGCGGGGATACTGATCACTATACTACCGAGGACACATTAGGGACTTCCTAATTGGTTTCATTTATTACACTATTCATTATTTACACTTACGTTTAAAAAATAATTTTCAAAACAGTTAAAAATATAAGAATCTATCTATAAAGACTAAAACTATAAGCCCTCCCCGTCGTGGAATCGAACTCCGGTCTCCCGCGTGACAGGCGGGGATACTGACCACTGTACTACCGAGGACACATTATAGAATTCCCTAATTGGTTTCATTTATTACACTATTCATTATTTACACTTACGTTTAAAATAAATTTCAAAGTAGTTAAAAATATAAGAATCTATCTATAAAGAATAAAACTATAAGCCCTCCCAGGCGAAGAATCGAACCCCAATCTCCCGCGTGACAGGCGGGGATACTGACCACTATACTACCCAGGACACATTAGGGACTTCCTAATTGGTTTCATTTATTACACCATTCATTACGTACACATGTATTCACAATAAATTACAAAGCGGTTAAAAATATAAGAATCTTTCTATAAAGAATAAAACTATAAGCCCTCCCCGGCGGGAATCAAACCCCGGTCTCTCGCGAGACAGGCGGGGATACTGACCACTATACTAACGAGGACACATAGGGGACTTCTAATTAGTTTCATTTATTACACTATTCATTATTTACAATTACGTTTAAAATAAATTTCGATGTAGTTATAAAAATATCAGAAAAAAAATCTATCTAGAAAGAATAAAACTATAAAACCTCCCCGGCGAAGAATCGAAACCCGGCCTCCCGAGTGACAGGCGGGGATACTGGCCACTATACTTCCGAGGATACATTAGGGACTTACAATTGGTTTCATTTATTACACAATTCATTATTTACACTTACGTTTAAAATAAATTTCAAAGTATTTAAAATTATAAGCATCTTTCTATAAAGAACAAAACTATAAGCCCTCCCCGGCGGGAAATCGAACCCCGGTCTCCCGCGTGACAGGCGAAGATACTGACCACTGTACTACCGAAGACACATTAGGGGATTCTAATTGGTTTCATTTATTACACCATTCATTACGTACACTTATATTCACAATAAATTACAAAGCGGTTAAAAATATTAGAATCTATCTCTGTACAGAACAAAACTTAAAGCACTCCCCGGCGGGGAATGGAACCCCGGTTTCCCGCGTGACAGGCGGGGATACTGACCACTATACTAACGAGGACACAATAGGGACTTCTAATTAGTTTCATTTATAACACTATTCATTATTTACAATTACGTTTAAAATAAATTTCGAAGTAGTTAAAAAGATAAGAATATCTATCTAGAAAGAATAAAACTATAACCCCTCCCCGGCGAAGAATCGAAACCCGGCCTCCCGAGTGACAGGCGGGGATACTGACCACTATACTTCCGAGGACACATTAGGGACTTATAATTGGTTTCATTTATTACACTATTCATAATTTACACTTACGTTTAAAATAAATTTCAAAGTATTTAAAATTATAAGAATCTTTCTATAAAGAACATAACTATAAGCCCTCCTTGGCGGGGAATCGAACCCCGGTCTCAAGCGTGACAGACGAGGATACTGACCACTATACTACCGAGGACACTTTAGGGACTTCCTAATTGGTTTCATTTATTACACTATTCAATATTTACACTTACGTTTAAAATAAATTTCAAAGTAGTTAAAAATATAAGAATCTATCTATAAAGAACAAAACTACAAGCCCTCCCCGGCGGGGAATCTAACCCCGGTCTCCCGCGTGACAGGCGCGGATACTGACCACTATACTACCGAGGACGCATTAGGGACTTCCTAATTGGTTTCATTTATTACACTATTCATTATTTACACATACGTTTAAAAAATAATTTTCAAAGTAGTTAAAAATATAAGAATCGATCTATAAAGAATAAAACTATAAGCCCTCCCCGGCGAAGAATCGAACCCGGATCTCCCGCGTGACAGGCGGGGATACTGACCACTATAATACCGAGGACACATAAGGGACTTCCCCCCCCCTAATTGGTTTCATTTATTACACCATTCATTACGTACACTTATATTCACAATAAATTACAAAGCGGTTAAAAATATAAGAATCTTTCTATAAAGAATAAAACAATAAGCCATCCCCGGCGGGGAATCAAACCCCGGTCTCCCGCGTGACAGGCGGAGATACTGACCACTATACTAACGAGGACACATTAGGGACTTCCTTATTAGTTTCATTTATTACACTATTCATTATTTACAATTACGTTTAAAATAAATTTCGAAGTAGTTAAAAATATAAGAATATCTATCTAGAAAGAATAAAACTATAACCCCTCCCCGGCGAAGAATCGAAACCCGGAATCCCGAGTGACAGGCGGGGATACTGACCACTATACTTCCGAGGATACATTAGGGACTTATAATTGGTTTCATTTATTACACTATTCATTATTTACACTTACGTTTAAAATAAATTTAAATGTATTTAAAATTATAAGAATCTTTCTATAAAGAACAAAACTATAAGCCCTCCCCGGCGGGAAATCGAACCCCGGTCTCCCGCGTGACAGGCGAAGATACTGACCACTGTACTACCGAAGACACTTTAGGGGATTCTAATTGGTTTCATTTATTACACCATTCATTACGTACACTTATATTCACAATAAATTACAAAGCGGTTAAAAATATTAGAATCTATCTCGGTACAGAACAAAACTTAAAGCACTCCCCGGCGGGAAATCGAACCCCGGTCTCCCGCGTGACAGGCGGGGATACTGACCACTATACTACCGAGGACACATTAGGGACTTCGAATTAGTTTGATTTATTACACTATTCAATATTTACACTTGCGTTTAAAATAAATTTCAAAGTAGTTAAAAATATAAGAATCTATCTATAAAGAACAAAACAATAAGCCCTCCCCGGCGGGGAATCGAACCCCGGTCTCCCGCGTGACAGGCGGGGATACTGATCACTATACTACCGAGGACACATTAGGGACTTCTAATTGGTTTCAATAACTACACTATTCATTATTTACACTTACGTTTAAAATAATTTTCAAAGCAGTTAAAAATATAAGAATCTATTTATAAAGACTAAAACTATAAGCCTTCCCCGTCGTGGAATCGAACTCCGGTGTCCCGCGTGACAGGCGGGGATACTGACCACTATACTACCGAGGACACATTATAGAATTCCTAATTGGTTTCATTTATTACACTATTCATTATTTACACTTACGTTTAAAATAAATTTCAAAGTAGTTAAAAATATAAGAATCTATCTATAAAGAATAAAACTATAAGCCCTCCCAGGCGAAGAATCGAACCCCAATCTCCCGCGTGACAGGCGGGGATACTGACCACTATACTACCCAGGACACATTAGGGACTTCCTAATTGGTTTCATTTATTACACTATTCATTATTTACACATACGTTTAAAAAATAATTTTCAAAGTAGTTAAAAATATAAGAATCTATCTATAAAGAATAAAACTATAAGCCCTCCCCGGCGAAGAATCGAACCCGGATCTCCCGCGTGACAGGCGGGGATACTGACCACTATAATACCGAGGACACATAAGGGACTTCCCCTAATTGGTTTCATTTATTACACCATTCATTACGTACACTTATATTCACAATAAATTACAAAGCGGTTAAAAATATAAGAATCTTTCTATAAAGAATAAAACAATAAGCCCTCCCCGGCGGGGAATCAAACCCCAATCTCCCGCGTGACAGGCGGGGATACTGACCACTATACTACCCAGGACACCATTAGGGACTTCCCCTAATTGGTTTCATTTATTACACCATTCATTACGTACACATATATTCACAATAAATTACAAAGCGGTTAAAAATATTAGAATCTATCTCCGTACAGAACAAAACTTTAAGCACTCCCCGGCGGGGAATCGAACGCCGGTCTCCCGCGTGACAAGCGGGATACTGACCACTATACTAACGAGGACACATTAGGGACTTCTAATTAGTTTCATTTATTACACTATTCATTATTTACAATTACGTTTAAAATAAATTTCGAAGTAGTTAAAAATATAAGAATCTATCTAGAAAGAATAAAACTATAACCCCTCCCCGGCGAAGAATCGAAACCCGGCCTCCCGAGTGACAGGCGAAGATACTGACCACTGTACTACCGAAGACACTTTAGGGGATTCCCTAATTGGTTTCATTTATTACACCATTCATTACGTACACTTATATTCACAATAAATTACAAAGCGGTTAAAAATATTAGAATCTATCTCGGTACAGAACAAAACTTAAAGCACTCCCCGGCGGGGAATCGAACCCCGGTCTCCCGCGTGACAGGCGGGGATACTGACCACTATACTACCGAGGACACATTAGGGACTTCGAATTAGTTTGATTTATTACACTATTCAATATTTACACTTACGTTTAAAATAAATTTCGAAGTAGTTAAAAAGATAAGAATCTATCTAGAAAGAATAAAACTATAACCCCTCCCCGGCGAAGAATCGAAACCCGGCCTCCCGAGTGACAGGCGGGGATACTGACCACTATACTTCCGAGGACACATTAGGGACTTATAATTGGTTTCATTTATTACACTATTCATAATTTACACTTACGTTTAAAATAAATTTCAAAGTATTTAAAATTATAAGAATCTTTCTATAAAGAACATAACTATAAGCCCTCCTTGGCGGGGAATCGAACCCCGGTCTCAAGCGTGACAGACGAGGATACTGACCACTATACTACCGAGGACACTTTAGGGACTTCCTAATTGGTTTCATTTATTACACTATTCAATATTTACACTTACGTTTAAAATAAATTTCAAAGTAGTTAAAAATATAAGAATCTATCTATAAAGAACAAAACTACAAGCCCTCCCCGGCGGGGAATCTAACCCCGGTCTCCCGCGTGACAGGCGCGGATACTGACCACTATACTACCGAGGACGCATTAGGGACTTCCTAATTGGTTTCATTTATTACACTATTCATTATTTACACATACGTTTAAAATAATTTTCAAAGTAGTTAAAAATATAAGAATCGATCTATAAAGAATAAAATTATAAGCCCTCCCCGGCGAAGAATCGAACCCGGATCTCCCGCGTGACAGGCGGGGATACTGACCACTATAATACCGAGGACACATAAGGGACTTCCCCCCCCCCCTAATTGGTTTCATTTATTACACCATTCATTACGTACACTTATATTCACAATAAATTACAAAGCGGTTAAAAATATAAGAATCTTTCTATAAAGAATAAAACAATAAGCCATCCCCGGCGGGGAATCAAACCCCGGTCTCCCGCGTGACAGGCGGAGATACTGACCACTATACTAACGAGGACACATTAGGGACTTCCTTATTAGTTTCATTTATTACACTATTCATTATTTACAATTACGTTTAAAATAAATTTCGAAGTAGTTAAAAATATAAGAATCTATCTAGAAAGAATAAAACTATAACCCCTCCCCGGCGAAGAATCGAAACCCGGAATCCCGAGTGACAGGCGGGGATACTGACCACTATACTTCCGAGGATACATTAGGGACTTATAATTGGTTTCATTTATTACACTATTCATTATTTACACTTACGTTTAAAATAAATTTAAATGTATTTAAAATTATAAGAATCTTTCTATAAAGAACAAAACTATAAGCCCTCCCCGGCGGGAAATCGAACCCCGGTCTCCCGCGTGACAGGCGAAGATACTGACCACTGTACTACCGAAGACACTTTAGGGGATTCTAATTGGTTTCATTTATTACACCATTCATTACGTACACTTATATTCACAATAAATTACAAAGCGGTTAAAAATATTAGAATCTATCTCGGTACAGAACAAAACTTAAAGCACTCCCCGGCGGGGAATCGAACCCCGGTCTCCCGCGTGACAGGCGGGGATACTGACCACTATACTACCGAGGACACATTAGGGACTTCGAATTAGTTTGATTTATTACACTATTCAATATTTACACTTGCGTTTAAAAAATAAATTTCAAAGTAGTTAAAAATATAAGAATCTATCTATAAAGAACAAAACAATAAGCCCTCCCCGGCGGGGAATCGAACCCCGGTCTCCCGCGTGACAGGCGGGGATACTGATCACTATACTACCGAGGACACATTAGGGACTTCTAATTGGTTTCAATAACTACACTATTCATTATTTACACTTACGTTTAAAATAATTTTCAAAGCAGTTAAAAATATAAGAATCTATTTATAAAGACTAAAACTATAAGCCTTCCCCGTCGTGGAATCGAACTCCGGTGTCCCGCGTGACAGGCGGGGATACTGACCACTATACTACCGAGGACACATTATAGAATTCCTAATTGGTTTCATTTATTACACTATTCATTATTTACACTTACGTTTAAAATAAATTTCAAAGTAGTTAAAAATATAAGAATCTATCTATAAAGAATAAAACTATAAGCCCTCCCAGGCGAAGAATCGAACCCCAATCTCCCGCGTGACAGGCGGGGATACTGACCACTATACTACCCAGGACACATTAGGGACTTCCTAATTGGTTTCATTTATTACACTATTCATTATTTACACATACGTTTAAAATAATTTTCAAAGTAGTTAAAAATATAAGAATCTATCTATAAAGAATAAAACTATAAGCCCTCCCCGGCGAAGAATCGAACCCGGATCTCCCGCGTGACAGGCGGGGATACTGACCACTATAATACCGAGGACACATAAGGGACTTCCCCTAATTGGTTTCATTTATTACACCATTCATTACGTACACTTATATTCACAATAAATTACAAAGCGGTTAAAAATATAAGAATCTTTCTATAAAGAATAAAACAATAAGCCCTCCCCGGCGGGGAATCAAACCCCAATCTCCCGCGTGACAGGCGGGGATACTGACCACTATACTACCCAGGACACCATTAGGGACTTCCCCTAATTGGTTTCATTTATTACACCATTCATTACGTACACATATATTCACAATAAATTACAAAGCGGTTAAAAATATTAGAATCTATCTCCGTACAGAACAAAACTTTAAGCACTCCCCGGCGGGGAATCGAACGCCGGTCTCCCGCGTGACAAGCGGGGATACTGACCACTATACTAACGAGGACACATTAGGGACTTCTAATTAGTTTCATTTATTACACTATTCATTATTTACAATTACGTTTAAAATAAATTTCGAAGTAGTTAAAAATATAAGAATATCTATCTAGAAAGAATAAAACTATAACCCCTCCCCGGCGAAGAATCGAAACCCGGCCTCCCGAGTGACAGGCGAAGATACTGACCACTGTACTACCGAAGACACTTTAGGGGATTCCCTAATTGGTTTCATTTATTACACCATTCATTACGTACACTTATATTCACAATAAATTACAAAGCGGTTAAAAATATTAGAATCTATCTCGGTACAGAACAAAACTTAAAGCACTCCCCGGCGGGGAATCGAACCCCGGTCTCCCGCGTGACAGGCGGGGATACTGACCACTATACTACCGAGGACACATTAGGGACTTCGAATTAGTTTGATTTATTACACTATTCAATATTTACACTTACGTTTAAAATAAATTTCAAAGTAGTTAAAAATATAAGAATCTATCTATAAAGAAAAAAACAATAAGCCCTCCCCGGCGGGGAATCGAACCCCGGTCTCCCGCGTGACAGGCGGGGATACTGATCACTATACTACCGAGGACACATTAGGGACTTCTAATTGGTTTCAATAATTACACTATTCATTATTTGCACTTACGTTTAAAATAATTTTCAAAGCAGTTAAAAATATAAGAATCTATTTATAAAGACTAAAATTATAAGCCCTCCCCGTCGTGGAATCGAACTCCGGTCTCCCGCGTGACAGGCGGGGATACTGACCACTATACTACCGAGGACACATTATAGAATTCTAATTGGTTTCATTTATTACACTATTCATTATTTACACTTACGTTTAAAATAAATTTCAAAGTAGTTAAAAATATAAGAATCTATCTATAAAGAACAAAACAATAAGCCCTCCCAGGCGAAGAATCGAACCCCAATCTCCCGCGTGACAGGCGGGGATACTGACCACTATACTACCCAGGACACATTAGGGACTTCCTAATTGGTTTCATTTATTACACCATTCATTACGTACACATATATTCACAATAAATTACAAAGCGGTTAAAAATATAAGAATCTTTCTATAAAGAATAAAACTAAAAGCCCTCCCCGGCGGGGAATCAAACCCCGGTCACCCGCGTGACAGGCGAAGATACTGACCACTGTACTACCGAAGACACATTAGGGGATTCTAATTGGTTTCATTTATTACACCATTCATTACGTACACTTATATTCACAATAAATTACAAAGCGGTTAAAAATATTAGAATCTATCTCTGTACAGAACAAAACTTAAAGCACTCCCCGGCGGGGAATCGAACCCCGGTCTCCCGCGTGACAGGCGGGGATACTGACCACTATAGTACCGAGGACACATTGGGGACTTCGAATTAGTTTGATTTCTTACACTATTCAATATTTACACTTACGTTTAAAATAAATTTCAAAGTAGTTAAAAATATAAGAATCTATCTATAAAGACTATAACTACTAGCCCTCCCCGTCGTGGAATCGAACTCCGGTCTCCCGCGTGACAGGCGGGGTACTGACCACTATACTACCGAGGACACATTATAGAATTCAAATTGGTATTCATTTATTACACTATTCATTATTTACACTTACGTTTAAAATAAATTTCAAAGTAGTTAAAAATATAAGAATCTATCTATAAAGAATAAAACTATAAGCCCTCCCAGGCGAAGAATCGAACCCCAATCTCCCGCGTGACAGGCGGGGATACTGACCACTATACTACCCAGGACACATTAGGGACTTCCTAATTGGTTTCATTTATTACACCATTCATTACGTACACATATATTCACAATAAATTACAAAGCGGTTAAAAATATAAGAATCTTTCTATAAAGAATAAAACTATAAGCCCTCCCCGGCGGGGAATCAAAGCCCGGTCTCCCGCGTGACAGGCGGGGATACTGACCACTATACTAACGAGGACACATAAGGGACTTCTAATTAGTTTCATTTATTACACTATTCATTATTTACAATTACGTTTAAAATAAATTTCGATGTAGTTAAAAATATCAGAATCCATCTATAAAGAACAAAACTATAAGCCCTCCCCGGCGGGAAATCGAACCCCGGTCTCCCGCGTGACAGGCGAAGATACTGACCACTGTACTACCGAAGACACATTAGGGGATTCTAATTGGTTTCATTTATTACACCATTCATTACGTACACTTATATTCACAATAAATTACAAAGCGGTTAAAAATATTAGATTCTATCTCTGTACAGAACAAAATTTAAAGCACTCCCCGGCGGGGAATCGAACCCCGGTTTCCCGCGTGACAGGCGGGGATACTGACCACTATGCTTCCGAGGACACATTAGGGACTTATAATTGGTTTCATTTATTACACTATTCATAATTTACACTTACGTTTAAAATAAATTACAAAGCGGTTAAAAATATAAGAATATTTCTATAAAGAATAAAACAATAAGCCCTCCCCGGCGGGAAATCGAACCCCGGTCTCCCGCGTGACAGGCGAAGATACTGACTACTATACTACCGAGGACACATTAGGGGATTCTAATTGGTTTCATTTATTACACCATTCATTACGTACACTTATATTCACACAATAAATTACAAAGCGGTTAAAAATATTAGATTCTATCTCTGTACAGAACAAAACTTAAAGCACTCCCCGGCGGGGAATCGAACCCCGGTTTCCCGCGTGACAGGCGGGGATACTGACCACTATACTAACGAGGACACAATAGAGACTTCTAATTAGTTTCATTTATTACACTATTCATTATTTACAATTACGTTTAAAATAAATTTCGCGCGAAGTAGTTAAAAAGATAAGAATATATCTATCTAGAAAGAATAAAACTATAACCCCTCCCCGGCGAAGAATCGAAACCCGGCCTCCCGAGTGACAGGCGGGGATACTGACCACTATACTTCCGAGGACACATTAGGGACATATAATTGGTTTCATTTATTACACTATTCATAATTTACACTTACGTTTAAAATAAATTTCAAAGTATTTAAAATTATAAGAATCTTTCTATAAAGAACATAACTATAAGCCCTCCCCGGCGGGGAATCGAACCCCGGTCTCCCGCGTGACAGACGAGGATACTGACCACTATACTACCGAGGACACATTAGGGACTTCTAATTGGTTTCATTTATTACACTATTCAATATTTACACTTACGTTTAATATAAATTTCAAAGTAGTTAAAAATATAAGAATCTATCTATAAAGAACAAAACTATAAGCCCTCCCCGGCGGGGAATCTAACCCCGGTCTCCCGCGTGACAGGCGCGGATACTGACCACTATACTACCGAGGACACATTAGGGACTTCCTAATTGGTTTCATTTATTACACTATTCATTATTTACACATACGTTTAAAATAATTTTCAAAGTAGTTAAAAATATAAGAATCTATCTATAAAGAATAAAACTATAAGCCCTCCCCGGCGAAGAATCGAACCCGGATCTCCCGCGTGACAGGCGGGGATACTGACCACTATAATACCGAGGACACATAAGGGACTTCCCCCCCTAATTGGTTTCATTTATTAAACCATTCATTACGTACACTTATATTCACAATAAATTACAAAGCGGTTAAAAATATAAGAATCATTCTATAAAGAATAAAACAATAAACCCTCCCCGGCGGGGAATCAAACCCGGTCTCCCGCGTAACAGGCGGGGATACTGACAACTATACTAACGAGGACACATTAGGGACTTCCAAATTAGTTTCATTTATTACACTATTCATTATTTACAATTACGTTTAAAATAAATTTCGAAGTAGTTAAAAATATAAGAATCTATCTAGAAAGAATAAAACTATAACCAATCCCCGGCGAAGAATCGAAACCCGGCCTCCCGAGTGACAGGCGGGGATACTGACCACTATACTTCCGAGGATACATTAGTTACTTATAATTGGTTTCATTTATTACACTATTCATTATTTACACTTACGTTTAAAATAAATTTCAAAGTATTTAAAATTATAAGAATCTTTCTATAAAGAACAAAACTATAAGCCCTCCCCGGCGGGAAATCGAACCCCATGCTCCCACGTGACAGGCGAAGATACTGACCACTGTACTACCGAAGACACTTTAGGGGATTCTAATTGGTTTCATTTATTACACCATTCAATACGTACACTTATATTCACAATAAATTACAAAGCGGTTAAAAATATTAGAATCTATCTCTGTACAGAACAAAACTTAAAGCACTCCCCGGCGGGGAATCGAACCCCGGTCTCCCGCGTGACAGGCGGGGATACTGATCACTATACTACCGAGGACACATTAGGGACTTCTAATTGGTTTCATTAATTACACTATTCATTATTTACACTTACGTTTAAAATAATTTTCAAAGCAGTTAAAAATATAAGAATCTATTTATAAAGACTAAAACTATAAGCCCTCCCCGTCGTGGAATCGAACTCCGGTCTCCCGCGTGACAGGCGGGGATACCGACCACTATACTACCGAGGACACATTATAGAATTCCTAATTGGTTTCATTTATTACACTATTCATTATTTACACTTACGTTTAAAATAAATTTCAAAGTAGTTAAAAATATAAGAATCTATCTATAAAGAATAAAACTATAAGCCCTCCCAGGCGAAGAATCGAACCCCAATCTCCCGCGTGACAGGCGGGGATACTGACCACTATACTACCCAGGACACATTAGGGACTTCCTAATTGGTTTCATTTATTACACCATTCATTACGTACACATATATTTACAATAAATTACAAAGCGGTTAAAAATATAAGAATCTTTCTATAAAGAATAAAACTAAAAGCCCTCCCCGGCGGGGAATCAAACCCCGGTCACCCGCGTGACAGGCGAAGATACTGACCACTGTACTACCGAAGACACATTAGGGGATTCTAATTGGTTTCATTTATTACACCATTCATTACGTACACTTATATTCACAATAAATTACAAAGCGGTTAAAAATATTAGAATCTATCTCTGTACAGAACAAAACTTAAAGCACTCCCCGGCGGGGAATCGAACCCCGGTCTCCCGCGTGACAGGCGGGGATACCGACCACTATACTACCGAGGACACATTATAGAATTCTAATTGGTTTCATTTATTACACTATTCATTATTTACACTTACGTTTAAAATAAATTTCAAAGTAGTTAAAAATATAAGAATCTATCTATAAAGAATAAAACTATAAGCCCTCCCAGGCGAAGAATCGAACCCCAATCTCCCGCGTGACAGGCGGGGATACTGACCACTATACTACCCAGGACACATTAGGGACTTCCTAATTGGTTTCATTTATTACACCATTCATTACGTACACATATATTTACAATAAATTACAAAGCGGTTAAAAATATAAGAATCTTTCTATAAAGAATAAAACTAAAAGCCCTCCCCGGCGGGGAATCAAACCCCGGTCACCCGCGTGACAGGCGAAGATACTGACCACTGTACTACCGAAGACACATTAGGGGATTCTAATTGGTTTCATTTATTACACCATTCATTACGTACACTTATATTCACAATAAATTACAAAGCGGTTAAAAATATTAGAATCTATCTCTGTACAGAACAAAACTTAAAGCACTCCCCGGCGGGGAATCGAACCCCGGTCTCCCGCGTGACAGGCGGGGATACTGACCATTATACTACCGAGGACACATTATAGAATTCCTAATTGGTTTCATTTATTACACTATTCATTATTTACACTTACGTTTAAAATAAATTTCAAAGTAGTTAAAAATATAAGAATCTATCTATAAATAAAACTATAAGCCCTCCCAGGCGAAGAATCGAACCCCAATCTCCCGCGTGACAGGCGGGGATACTGACCACTATACTACCCAGGACACATTAGGGACTTCCTAATTGGTTTCATTTATTACACCATTCATTACGTACACATGTATTCACAATAAATTACAAAGCGGTTAAAAATATTAGAATCTATCTCCGTACAGAACAAAACTTTAAGCACTCCCCGGCGGGGAATCGAACGCCGGTCTCCCGCGTGACAGGCGGGGATACTGACCACTATACTACCAAGGACACATTGGGGACACCCGAATTAGTTTGATTTATTACACCATTCAATATTCACACTTACGTTTAAAATATATTTCAAAGTAGTTAAAAATATAAGAATGTATCTATTAAGAACAAAATTATAAGCCCTCCCCGGCGGGGAATCGAACCCCGGTCTCCCGCGTGACAGGCGGGGATACTGACCACTATACTACCGAGGACACATTAGGGACTTCCTAATTGGTTTCATTTATTACACCATTCATTACGTACACTTATATTCACAATAAATTACAAAGCGGTTAAAAATATAAGAATCTTTCTATAAAGAATAAAACAATAAGCCATCCCCGGCGGGGAATCAAACCCCGGTCTCCCGCGTGACAGGCGGAGATACTGACCACTATACTAACGAGGACACATTAGGGACTTCCTTATTAGTTTCATTTATTACACTATTCATTATTTACAATTACGTTTAAAATAAATTTCGAAGTAGTTAAAAATATAAGAATCTATCTAGAAAGAATAAAACTATAACCCCTCCCCGGCGAAGAATCGAAACCCGGAATCCCGAGTGACAGGCGGGGATACTGACCACTATACTTCCGAGGATACATTAGGGACTTATAATTGGTTTCATTTATTACACTATTCATTATTTACACTTACGTTTAAAATAAATTTAAATGTATTTAAAATTATAAGAATCTTTCTATAAAGAACAAAACTATAAGCCCTCCCCGGCGGGAAATCGAACCCCGGTCTCCCGCGTGACAGGCGAAGATACTGACCACTGTACTACCGAAGACACATTAGGGGATTCTAATTGGTTTCATTTATTACACCATTCATTACGTACACTTATATTCACACAATAAATTACAAAGCGGTTAAAAATATTAGATTCTATCTCTGTACAGAACAAAACTTAAAGCACTCCCCGGCGGGGAATCGAACCCCGGTTTCCCGCGTGACAGGCGGGGATACTGACCACTATACTAACGAGGACACAATAGAGACTTCTAATTAGTTTCATTTATTACACTATTCATTATTTACAATTACGTTTAAAATAAATTTCGCGAAGTAGTTAAAAAGATAAGAATATATCTATCTAGAAAGAATAAAACTATAACCCCTCCCCGGCGAAGAATCGAAACCCGGCCTCCCGAGTGACAGGCGGGGATACTGACCACTATACTTCCGAGGACACATTAGGGACATATAATTGGTTTCATTTATTACACTATTCATAATTTACACTTACGTTTAAAATAAATTTCAAAGTATTTAAAATTATAAGAATCTTTCTATAAAGAACATAACTATAAGCCCTCCCCGGCGGGGAATCGAACCCCGGTCTCCCGCGTGACAGACGAGGATACTGACCACTATACTACCGAGGACACATTAGGGACTTCTAATTGGTTTCATTTATTACACTATTCAATATTTACACTTACGTTTAATATAAATTTCAAAGTAGTTAAAAATATAAGAATCTATCTATAAAGAACAAAACTATAAGCCCTCCCCGGCGGGGAATCTAACCCCGGTCTCCCGCGTGACAGGCGCGGATACTGACCACTATACTACCGAGGACACATTAGGGACTTCCTAATTGGTTTCATTTATTACACTATTCATTATTTACACATACGTTTAAAATAATTTTCAAAGTAGTTAAAAATATAAGAATCTATCTATAAAGAATAAAACTATAAGCCCTCCCCGGCGAAGAATCGAACCCGGATCTCCCGCGTGACAGGCGGGGATACTGACCACTATAATACCGAGGACACATAAGGGACTTCCCCCCCTAATTGGTTTCATTTATTAAACCATTCATTACGTACACTTATATTCACAATAAATTACAAAGCGGTTAAAAATATAAGAATCATTCTATAAAGAATAAAACAATAAACCCTCCCCGGCGGGGAATCAAACCCGGTCTCCCGCGTAACAGGCGGGGATACTGACCACTATACTAACGAGGACACATTAGGGACTTCCAAATTAGTTTCATTTATTACACTATTCATTATTTACAATTACGTTTAAAATAAATTTCGAAGTAGTTAAAAATATAAGAATCTATCTAGAAAGAATAAAACTATAACCAATCCCCGGCGAAGAATCGAAACCCGGCCTCCCGAGTGACAGGCGGGGATACTGACCACTATACTTCCGAGGATACATTAGTTACTTATAATTGGTTTCATTTATTACACTATTCATTATTTACACTTACGTTTAAAATAAATTTCAAAGTATTTAAAATTATAAGAATCTTTCTATAAAGAACAAAACTATAAGCCCTCCCCGGCGGGAAATCGAACCCCATGCTCCCACGTGACAGGCGAAGATACTGACCACTGTACTACCGAAGACACTTTAGGGGATTCTAATTGGTTTCATTTATTACACCATTCAATACGTACACTTATATTCACAATAAATTACAAAGCGGTTAAAAATATTAGAATCTATCTCTGTACAGAACAAAACTTAAAGCACTCCCCGGCGGGGAATCGAACCCCGGTCTCCCGCGTGACAGGCGGGGATACTGATCACTATACTACCGAGGACACATTAGGGACTTCTAATTGGTTTCATTAATTACACTATTCATTATTTACACTTACGTTTAAAATAATTTTCAAAGCAGTTAAAAATATAAGAATCTATTTATAAAGACTAAAACTATAAGCCCTCCCCGTCGTGGAATCGAACTCCGGTCTCCCGCGTGACAGGCGGGGATACCGACCACTATACTACCGAGGACACATTATAGAATTCCTAATTGGTTTCATTTATTACACTATTCATTATTTACACTTACGTTTAAAATAAATTTCAAAGTAGTTAAAAATATAAGAATCTATCTATAAAGAATAAAACTATAAGCCCTCCCAGGCGAAGAATCGAACCCCAATCTCCCGCGTGACAGGCGGGGATACTGACCACTATACTACCCAGGACACATTAGGGACTTCCTAATTGGTTTCATTTATTACACCATTCATTACGTACACATATATTTACAATAAATTACAAAGCGGTTAAAAATATAAGAATCTTTCTATAAAGAATAAAACTAAAAGCCCTCCCCGGCGGGGAATCAAACCCCGGTCACCCGCGTGACAGGCGAAGATACTGACCACTGTACTACCGAAGACACATTAGGGGATTCTAATTGGTTTCATTTATTACACCATTCATTACGTACACTTATATTCACAATAAATTACAAAGCGGTTAAAAATATTAGAATCTATCTCTGTACAGAACAAAACTTAAAGCACTCCCCGGCGGGGAATCGAACCCCGGTCTCCCGCGTGACAGGCGGGGATACCGACCACTATACTACCGAGGACACATTATAGAATTCTAATTGGTTTCATTTATTACACTATTCATTATTTACACTTACGTTTAAAATAAATTTCAAAGTAGTTAAAAATATAAGAATCTATCTATAAAGAATAAAACTATAAGCCCTCCCAGGCGAAGAATCGAACCCCAATCTCCCGCGTGACAGGCGGGGATACTGACCACTATACTACCCAGGACACATTAGGGACTTCCTAATTGGTTTCATTTATTACACCATTCATTACGTACACATATATTTACAATAAATTACAAAGCGGTTAAAAATATAAGAATCTTTCTATAAAGAATAAAACTAAAAGCCCTCCCCGGCGGGGAATCAAACCCCGGTCACCCGCGTGACAGGCGAAGATACTGACCACTGTACTACCGAAGACACATTAGGGGATTCTAATTGGTTTCATTTATTACACCATTCATTACGTACACTTATATTCACAATAAATTACAAAGCGGTTAAAAATATTAGAATCTATCTCTGTACAGAACAAAACTTAAAGCACTCCCCGGCGGGGAATCGAACCCCGGTCTCCCGCGTGACAGGCGGGGATACTGACCATTATACTACCGAGGACACATTATAGAATTCCTAATTGGTTTCATTTATTACACTATTCATTATTTACACTTACGTTTAAAATAAATTTCAAAGTAGTTAAAAATATAAGAATCTATCTATAAATAAAACTATAAGCCCTCCCAGGCGAAGAATCGAACCCCAATCTCCCGCGTGACAGGCGGGGATACTGACCACTATACTACCCAGGACACATTAGGGACTTCCTAATTGGTTTCATTTATTACACCATTCATTACGTACACATGTATTCACAATAAATTACAAAGCGGTTAAAAATATTAGAATCTATCTCCGTACAGAACAAAACTTTAAGCACTCCCCGGCGGGGAATCGAACGCCGGTCTCCCGCGTGACAGGCGGGGATACTGACCACTATACTACCGAGGACACATTGGGGACACCCGAATTAGTTTGATTTATTACACCATTCAATATTCACACTTACGTTTAAAATATATTTCAAAGTAGTTAAAAATATAAGAATGTATCTATTAAGAACAAAATTATAAGCCCTCCCCGGCGGGGAATCGAACCCCGGTCTCCCGCGTGACAGGCGGGGATACTGACCACTATACTACCGAGGACACATTAGGGACTTCCTAATTGGTTTCATTTATTACACCATTCATTACGTACACTTATATTCACAATAAATTACAAAGCGGTTAAAAATATAAGAATCTTTCTATAAAGAATAAAACAATAAGCCATCCCCGGCGGGGAATCAAACCCCGGTCTCCCGCGTGACAGGCGGAGATACTGACCACTATACTAACGAGGACACATTAGGGACTTCCTTATTAGTTTCATTTATTACACTATTCATTATTTACAATTACGTTTAAAATAAATTTCGAAGTAGTTAAAAATATAAGAATATATCTATCTAGAAAGAATAAAACTATAACCCCTCCCCGGCGAAGAATCGAAACCCGGAATCCCGAGTGACAGGCGGGGATACTGACCACTATACTTCCGAGGATACATTAGGGACTTATAATTGGTTTCATTTATTACACTATTCATTATTTACACTTACGTTTAAAATAAATTTAAATGTATTTAAAATTATAAGAATCTTTCTATAAAGAACAAAACTATAAGCCCTCCCCGGCGGGAAATCGAACCCCGGTCTCCCGCGTGACAGGCGAAGATACTGACCACTGTACTACCGAAGACACTTTAGGGGATTCTAATTGGTTTCATTTATTACACCATTCATTACGTACACTTATATTCACAATAAATTACAAAGCGGTTAAAAATATTAGAATCTATCTCGGTACAGAACAAAACTTAAAGCACTCCCCGGCGGGGAATCGAACCCCGGTCTCCCGCGTGACAGGCGGGGATACTGACCACTATACTACCGAGGACACATTAGGGACTTCGAATTAGTTTGATTTATTACACTATTCAATATTTACACTTGCGTTTAAAATAAATTTCAAAGTAGTTAAAAATATAAGAATCTATCTATAAAGAACAAAACAATAAGCCCTCCCCGGCGGGGAATCGAACCCCGGTCTCCCGCGTGACAGGCGGGGATACTGATCACTATACTACCGAGGACACATTAGGGACTTCTAATTGGTTTCAATAACTACACTATTCATTATTTACACTTACGTTTAAAATAATTTTCAAAGCAGTTAAAAATATAAGAATCTATTTATAAAGACTAAAACTATAAGCCTTCCCCGTCGTGGAATCGAACTCCGGTGTCCCGCGTGACAGGCGGGATACTGACCACTATACTACCGAGGACACATTATAGAATTCCTAATTGGTTTCATTTATTACACTATTCATTATTTACACTTACGTTTAAAATAAATTTCAAAGTAGTTAAAAATATAAGAATCTATCTATAAAGAATAAAACTATAAGCCCTCCCAGGCGAAGAATCGAACCCCAATCTCCCGCGTGACAGGCGGGGATACTGACCACTATACTACCCAGGACACATTAGGGACTTCCTAATTGGTTTCATTTATTACACTATTCATTATTTACACATACGTTTAAAATAATTTTCAAAGTAGTTAAAAATATAAGAATCTATCTATAAAGAATAAAACTATAAGCCCTCCCCGGCGAAGAATCGAACCCGGATCTCCCGCGTGACAGGCGGGGATACTGACCACTATAATACCGAGGACACATAAGGGACTTCCCCTAATTGGTTTCATTTATTACACCATTCATTACGTACACTTATATTCACAATAAATTACAAAGCGGTTAAAAATATAAGAATCTTTCTATAAAGAATAAAACAATAAGCCCTCCCCGGCGGGGAATCAAACCCCAATCTCCCGCGTGACAGGCGGGGATACTGACCACTATACTACCCAGGACACCATTAGGGACTTCCCCTAATTGGTTTCATTTATTACACCATTCATTACGTACACATATATTCACAATAAATTACAAAGCGGTTAAAAATATTAGAATCTATCTCCGTACAGAACAAAACTTTAAGCACTCCCCGGCGGGGAATCGAACGCCGGTCTCCCGCGTGACAAGCGGGGATACTGACCACTATACTAACGAGGACACATTAGGGACTTCTAATTAGTTTCATTTATTACACTATTCATTATTTACAATTACGTTTAAAATAAATTTCGAAGTAGTTAAAAATATAAGAATATCTATCTAGAAAGAATAAAACTATAACCCCTCCCCGGCGAAGAATCGAAACCCGGCCTCCCGAGTGACAGGCGAAGATACTGACCACTGTACTACCGAAGACACTTTAGGGGATTCCCTAATTGGTTTCATTTATTACACCATTCATTACGTACACTTATATTCACAATAAATTACAAAGCGGTTAAAAATATTAGAATCTATCTCGGTACAGAACAAAACTTAAAGCACTCCCCGGCGGGGAATCGAACCCCGGTCTCCCGCGTGACAGGCGGGGATACTGACCACTATACTACCGAGGACACATTAGGGACTTCGAATTAGTTTGATTTATTACACTATTCAATATTTACACTTACGTTTAAAAAATAAATTTCAAAGTAGTTAAAAATATAAGAATCTATCTATAAAGAAAAAAACAATAAGCCCTCCCCGGCGGGGAATCGAACCCCGGTCTCCCGCGTGACAGGCGGGGATACTGATCACTATACTACCGAGGACACATTAGGGACTTCTAATTGGTTTCAATAATTACACTATTCATTATTTGCACTTACGTTTAAAATAATTTTCAAAGCAGTTAAAAATATAAGAATCTATTTATAAAGACTAAAATTATAAGCCCTCCCCGTCGTGGAATCGAACTCCGGTCTCCCGCGTGACATGCGGGGATACTGACCACTATACTACCGAGGACACATTATAGAATTCTAATTGGTTTCATTTATTACACTATTCATTATTTACACTTACGTTTAAAATAAATTTCAAAGTAGTTAAAAATATAAGAATCTATCTATAAAGAACAAAACAATAAGCCCTCCCAGGCGAAGAATCGAACCCCAATCTCCCGCGTGACAGGCGGGGATACTGACCACTATACTACCCAGGACACATTAGGGACTTCCTAATTGGTTTCATTTATTACACCATTCATTACGTACACATATATTCACAATAAATTACAAAGCGGTTAAAAATATAAGAATCTTTCTATAAAGAATAAAACTAAAAGCCCTCCCCGGCGGGGAATCAAACCCCGGTCACCCGCGTGACAGGCGAAGATACTGACCACTGTACTACCGAAGACACATTAGGGGATTCTAATTGGTTTCATTTATTACACCATTCATTACGTACACTTATATTCACAATAAATTACAAAGCGGTTAAAAATATTAGAATCTATCTCTGTACAGAACAAAACTTAAAGCACTCCCCGGCGGGGAATCGAACCCCGGTCTCCCGCGTGACAGGCGGGGATACTGACCACTATAGTACCGAGGACACATTGGGGACTTCGAATTAGTTTGATTTCTTACACTATTCAATATTTACACTTACGTTTAAAATAAATTTCAAAGTAGTTAAAAATATAAGAATCTATCTATGAAGACTATAACTACTAGCCCTCCCCGTCGTGGAATCGAACTCCGGTCTCCCGCGTGACAGGCGGGGATACTGACCACTATACTACCGAGGACACATTATAGAATTCAAATTGGTATTCATTTATTACACTATTCATTATTTACACTTACGTTTAAAATAAATTTCAAAGTAGTTAAAAATATAAGAATCTATCTATAAAGAATAAAACTATAAGCCCTCCCAGGCGAAGAATCGAACCCCAATCTCCCGCGTGACAGGCGGGGATACTGACCACTATACTACCCAGGACACATTAGGGACTTC
The DNA here is from genome assembly GCA_947359465.1 of Metellina segmentata. Lineage (NCBI taxonomy): Eukaryota > Metazoa > Arthropoda > Arachnida > Araneae > Tetragnathidae > Metellina > Metellina segmentata. Next base: position 48,395,337 of record OX375877.1, on the reverse strand, counting down.
CTAATTGGTTTCATTTATTACACCATTCATTACGTACACATATATTCACAATAAATTACAAAGCGGTTAAAAATATAAGAATCTTTCTATAAAGAATAAAACTATAAGCCCTCCCCGGCGGGGAATCAAAGCCCGGTCTCCCGCGTGACAGGCGGGGATACTGACCACTATACTAACGAGGACACATAAGGGACTTCTAATTAGTTTCATTTATTACACTATTCATTATTTACAATTACGTTTAAAATAAATTTCGATGTAGTTAAAAATATCAGAATCCATCTATAAAGAACAAAACTATAAGCCCTCCCCGGCGGGAAATCGAACCCCGGTCTCCCGCGTGACAGGCGAAGATACTGACCACTGTACTACCGAAGACACATTAGGGGATTCTAATTGGTTTCATTTATTACACCATTCATTACGTACACTTATATTCACAATAAATTACAAAGCGGTTAAAAATATTAGATTCTATCTCTGTACAGAACAAAATTTAAAGCACTCCCCGGCGGGGAATCGAACCCCGGTTTCCCGCGTGACAGGCGGGGATACTGACCACTATGCTTCCGAGGACACATTAGGGACTTATAATTGGTTTCATTTATTACACTATTCATAATTTACACTTACGTTTAAAATAAATTACAAAGCGGTTAAAAATATAAGAATATTTCTATAAAGAATAAAACAATAAGCCCTCCCCGGCGGGAAATCGAACCCCGGTCTCCCGCGTGACAGGCGAAGATACTGACTACTATACTACCGAGGACACATTAGGGGATTCTAATTGGTTTCATTTATTACACCATTCATTACGTACACTTATATTCACAATAAATTACAAAGCGGTTAAAAATATTAGATTCTATCTCTGTACAGAACAAAACTTAAAGCACTCCCCGGCGGGGAATCGAACCCCGGTTTCCCGCGTGACAGGCGGGGATACTGACCACTATACTAACGAGGACACAATAGAGACTTCTAATTAGTTTCATTTATTACACTATTCATTATTTACAATTACGTTTAAAATAAATTTCGAAGTAGTTAAAAAGATAAGAATATCTATCTAGAAAGAATAAAACTATAACCCCTCCCCGGCGAAGAATCGAAACCCGGCCTCCCGAGTGACAGGCGGGGATACTGACCACTATACTTCCGAGGACACATTAGGGACATATAATTGGTTTCATTTATTACACTATTCATAATTTACACTTACGTTTAAAATAAATTTCAAAGTATTTAAAATTATAAGAATCTTTCTATAAAGAACATAACTATAAGCCCTCCCCGGCGGGGAATCGAACCCCGGTCTCCCGCGTGACAGACGAGGATACTGACCACTATACTACCGAGGACACATTAGGGACTTCTAATTGGTTTCATTTATTACACTATTCAATATTTACACTTACGTTTAATATAAATTTCAAAGTAGTTAAAAATATAAGAATCTATCTATAAAGAACAAAACTATAAGCCCTCCCCGGCGGGGAATCTAACCCCGGTCTCCCGCGTGACAGGCGCGGATACTGACCACTATACTACCGAGGACACATTAGGGACTTCCTAATTGGTTTCATTTATTACACTATTCATTATTTACACATACGTTTAAAATAATTTTCAAAGTAGTTAAAAATATAAGAATCTATCTATAAAGAATAAAACTATAAGCCCTCCCCGGCGAAGAATCGAACCCGGATCTCCCGCGTGACAGGCGGGGATACTGACCACTATAATACCGAGGACACATAAGGGACTTCCCCCCCTAATTGGTTTCATTTATTAAACCATTCATTACGTACACTTATATTCACAATAAATTACAAAGCGGTTAAAAATATAAGAATCATTCTATAAAGAATAAAACAATAAACCCTCCCCGGCGGGGAATCAAACCCGGTCTCCCGCGTAACAGGCGGGGATACTGACCACTATACTAACGAGGACACATTAGGGACTTCCAAATTAGTTTCATTTATTACACTATTCATTATTTACAATTACGTTTAAAATAAATTTCGAAGTAGTTAAAAATATAAGAATCTATCTAGAAAGAATAAAACTATAACCAATCCCCGGCGAAGAATCGAAACCCGGCCTCCCGAGTGACAGGCGGGGATACTGACCACTATACTTCCGAGGATACATTAGTTACTTATAATTGGTTTCATTTATTACACTATTCATTATTTACACTTACGTTTAAAATAAATTTCAAAGTATTTAAAATTATAAGAATCTTTCTATAAAGAACAAAACTATAAGCCCTCCCCGGCGGGAAATCGAACCCCATGCTCCCACGTGACAGGTGAAGATACTGACCACTGTACTACCGAAGACACTTTAGGGGATTCTAATTGGTTTCATTTATTACACCATTCAATACGTACACTTATATTCACAATAAATTACAAAGCGGTTAAAAATATTAGAATCTATCTCTGTACAGAACAAAACTTAAAGCACTCCCCGGCGGGGAATCGAACCCCGGTCTCCCGCGTGACAGGCGGGGATACTGATCACTATACTACCGAGGACACATTAGGGACTTCTAATTGGTTTCATTAATTACACTATTCATTATTTACACTTACGTTTAAAATAATTTTCAAAGCAGTTAAAAATATAAGAATCTATTTATAAAGACTAAAACTATAAGCCCTCCCCGTCGTGGAATCGAACTCCGGTCTCCCGCGTGACAGGCGGGGATACCGACCACTATACTACCGAGGACACATTATAGAATTCCTAATTGGTTTCATTTATTACACTATTCATTATTTACACTTACGTTTAAAATAAATTTCAAAGTAGTTAAAAATATAAGAATCTATCTATAAAGAATAAAACTATAAGCCCTCCCAGGCGAAGAATCGAACCCCAATCTCCCGCGTGACAGGCGGGGATACTGACCACTATACTACCCAGGACACATTAGGGACTTCCTAATTGGTTTCATTTATTACACCATTCATTACGTACACATATATTTACAATAAATTACAAAGCGGTTAAAAATATAAGAATCTTTCTATAAAGAATAAAACTAAAAGCCCTCCCCGGCGGGGAATCAAACCCCGGTCACCCGCGTGACAGGCGAAGATACTGACCACTGTACTACCGAAGACACATTAGGGGATTCTAATTGGTTTCATTTATTACACCATTCATTACGTACACTTATATTCACAATAAATTACAAAGCGGTTAAAAATATTAGAATCTATCTCTGTACAGAACAAAACTTAAAGCACTCCCCGGCGGGGAATCGAACCCCGGTCTCCCGCGTGACAGGCGGGGATACCGACCACTATACTACCGAGGACACATTATAGAATTCTAATTGGTTTCATTTATTACACTATTCATTATTTACACTTACGTTTAAAATAAATTTCAAAGTAGTTAAAAATATAAGAATCTATCTATAAAGAATAAAACTATAAGCCCTCCCAGGCGAAGAATCGAACCCCAATCTCCCGCGTGACAGGCGGGGATACTGACCACTATACTACCCAGGACACATTAGGGACTTCCTAATTGGTTTCATTTATTACACCATTCATTACGTACACATATATTTACAATAAATTACAAAGCGGTTAAAAATATAAGAATCTTTCTATAAAGAATAAAACTAAAAGCCCTCCCCGGCGGGGAATCAAACCCCGGTCACCCGCGTGACAGGCGAAGATACTGACCACTGTACTACCGAAGACACATTAGGGGATTCTAATTGGTTTCATTTATTACACCATTCATTACGTACACTTATATTCACAATAAATTACAAAGCGGTTAAAAATATTAGAATCTATCTCCGTACAGAACAAAACTTTAAGCACTCCCCGGCGGGGAATCGAACGCCGGTCTCCCGCGTGACAGGCGGGGATACTGACCACTATACTACCGAGGACACATTGGGGACACCCGAATTAGTTTGATTTATTACACCATTCAATATTCACACTTACGTTTAAAATATATTTCAAAGTAGTTAAAAATATAAGAATGTATCTATTAAGAACAAAATTATAAGCCCTCCCCGGCGGGGAATCGAACCCCGGTCTCCCGCGTGACAGGCGGGGATACTGACCACTATACTACCGAGGACACATTAGGGACTTCCTAATTGGTTTCATTTATTACACCATTCATTACGTACACTTATATTCACAATAAATTACAAAGCGGTTAAAAATATAAGAATCTATCTCTGTACAGAACAAAACTTTAAGCACTCCCCGGCGGGGAATCGAACCCCGGTCTCCCGCGTGACAGGCGGGGATACTGACCACTATAATACCGAGGACACATAAGGGACTTCCCTAATTGGTTTCATTTATTACACCATTCATTACGTACACTTATATTCACAATAAATTACAAAGCGGTTAAAAATATAAGAATCTTTCTATAAAGAATAAAACTATAAGCCCTCCCCGGCGGGGAATCAAACCCCGGTCTCCCGCGAGACAGGCGGGGATACTGACCACTATACTAACGAGGACACATTAGGGACTTCTAATTAGTTTCATTTATTACACTATTCATTATTTACAATTACGTTTAAAATAAATTTCAAAGTAGTTAAAAATATAAGAATCTATCTATAAAGAATAAAACTATAAGCCCTCCCAGGCGAAGAATCGAACCCCAATCTCCCGCGTGACAGGCGGGGATACTGACCACTATACTACCCAGGACACATTAGGGACTTCCTAATTGGTTTCATTTATTACACCATTCATTACGTACACATATATTCACAATAAATTACAAAGCGGTTAAAAATATAAGAATCTTTCTATAAAGAATAAAACTATAAGCCCTCCCCGGCGGGGAATCAAAGCCCGGTCTCCCGCGTGACAGGCGGGGATACTGACCACTATACTAACGAGGACACATAAGGGACTTCTAATTAGTTTCATTTATTACACTATTCATTATTTACAATTACGTTTAAAATAAATTTCGATGTAGTTAAAAATATCAGAATCCATCTATAAAGAACAAAACTATAAGCCCTCCCCGGCGGGAAATCGAACCCCGGTCTCCCGCGTGACAGGCGAAGATACTGACCACTGTACTACCGAAGACACATTAGGGGATTCTAATTGGTTTCATTTATTACACCATTCATTACGTACACTTATATTCACAATAAATTACAAAGCGGTTAAAAATATTAGATTCTATCTCTGTACAGAACAAAATTTAAAGCACTCCCCGGCGGGGAATCGAACCCCGGTTTCCCGCGTGACAGGCGGGGATACTGACCACTATGCTTCCGAGGACACATTAGGGACTTATAATTGGTTTCATTTATTACACTATTCATAATTTACACTTACGTTTAAAATAAATTACAAAGCGGTTAAAAATATAAGAATATTTCTATAAAGAATAAAACAATAAGCCCTCCCCGGCGGGAAATCGAACCCCGGTCTCCCGCGTGACAGGCGAAGATACTGACTACTATACTACCGAGGACACATTAGGGGATTCTAATTGGTTTCATTTATTACACCATTCATTACGTACACTTATATTCACACAATAAATTACAAAGCGGTTAAAAATATTAGATTCTATCTCTGTACAGAACAAAACTTAAAGCACTCCCCGGCGGGGAATCGAACCCCGGTTTCCCGCGTGACAGGCGGGGATACTGACCACTATACTAACGAGGACACAATAGAGACTTCTAATTAGTTTCATTTATTACACTATTCATTATTTACAATTACGTTTAAAATAAATTTCGAAGTAGTTAAAAAGATAAGAATATATCTATCTAGAAAGAATAAAACTATAACCCCTCCCCGGCGAAGAATCGAAACCCGGCCTCCCGAGTGACAGGCGGGGATACTGACCACTATACTTCCGAGGACACATTAGGGACATATAATTGGTTTCATTTATTACACTATTCATAATTTACACTTACGTTTAAAATAAATTTCAAAGTATTTAAAATTATAAGAATCTTTCTATAAAGAACATAACTATAAGCCCTCCCCGGCGGGGAATCGAACCCCGGTCTCCCGCGTGACAGGCGCGGATACTGACCACTATACTACCGAGGACACATTAGGGACTTCCTAATTGGTTTCATTTATTACACTATTCATTATTTACACATACGTTTAAAATAATTTTCAAAGTAGTTAAAAATATAAGAATCTATCTATAAAGAATAAAACTATAAGCCCTCCCCGGCGAAGAATCGAACCCGGATCTCCCGCGTGACAGGCGGGGATACTGACCACTATAATACCGAGGACACATAAGGGACTTCCCCCCCTAATTGGTTTCATTTATTACACCATTCATTACGTACACTTATATTCACAATAAATTACAAAGCGGTTAAAAATATAAGAATCATTCTATAAAGAATAAAACAATAAACCCTCCCCGGCGGGGAATCAAACCCGGTCTCCCGCGTAACAGGCGGGGATACTGACCACTATACTAACGAGGACACATTAGGGACTTCCAAATTAGTTTCATTTATTACACTATTCATTATTTACAATTACGTTTAAAATAAATTTCGAAGTAGTTAAAAATATAAGAATATCTATCTAGAAAGAATAAAACTATAACCCCTCCCCGGCGAAGAATCGAAACCCGGCCTCCCGAGTGACAGGCGGGGATACTGACCACTATACTTCCGAGGATACATTAGTTACTTATAATTGGTTTCTTTTATTACACTATTCATTATTTACACTTACGTTTAAAATAAATTTCAAAGTATTTAAAATTATAAGAATCTTTCTATAAAGAACAAAACTATAAGCCCTCCCCGGCGGGAAATCGAACCCCATGCTCCCACGTGACAGGCGAAGATACTGACCACTGTACTACCGAAGACACTTTAGGGGATTCTAATTGGTTTCATTTATTACACCATTCAATACGTACACTTATATTCACAATAAATTACAAAGCGGTTAAAAATATTAGAATCTATCTCTGTACAGAACAAAACTTAAAGCACTCCCCGGCGGGGAATCGAACCCCGGTCTCCCGCGTGACAGGCGGGGATACTGATCACTATACTACCGAGGACACATTAGGGACTTCTAATTGGTTTCATTAATTACACTATTCATTATTTACACTTACGTTTAAAATAATTTTCAAAGCAGTTAAAAATATAAGAATCTATTTATAAAGACTAAAACTATAAGCCCTCCCCGTCGTGGAATCGAACTCCGGTCTCCCGCGTGACAGGCGGGGATACCGACCACTATACTACCGAGGACACATTATAGAATTCCTAATTGGTTTCATTTATTACACTATTCATTATTTACACTTACGTTTAAAATAAATTTCAAAGTAGTTAAAAATATAAGAATCTATCTATAAAGAATAAAACTATAAGCCCTCCCAGGCGAAGAATCGAACCCCAATCTCCCGCGTGACAGGCGGGGATACTGACCACTATACTACCCAGGACACATTAGGGACTTCCTAATTGGTTTCATTTATTACACCATTCATTACGTACACATATATTTACAATAAATTACAAAGCGGTTAAAAATATAAGAATCTTTCTATAAAGAATAAAACTAAAAGCCCTCCCCGGCGGGGAATCAAACCCCGGTCACCCGCGTGACAGGCGAAGATACTGACCACTGTACTACCGAAGACACATTAGGGGATTCTAATTGGTTTCATTTATTACACCATTCATTACGTACACTTATATTCACAATAAATTACAAAGCGGTTAAAAATATTAGAATCTATCTCTGTACAGAACAAAACTTAAAGCACTCCCCGGCGGGGAATCGAACCCCGGTCTCCCGCGTGACAGGCGGGGATACTGACCACTATACTACCGAGGACACATTATAGAATTCTAATTGGTTTCATTTATTACACTATTCATTATTTACACTTACGTTTAAAATAAATTTCAAAGTAGTTAAAAATATAAGAATCTATCTATAAAGAATAAAACTATAAGCCCTCCCAGGCGAAGAATCGAACCCCAATCTCCCGCGTGACAGGCGGGGATACTGACCACTATACTACCCAGGACACATTAGGGACTTCCTAATTGGTTTCATTTATTACACCATTCATTACGTACACATATATTCACAATAAATTACAAAGCGGTTAAAAATATTAGAATCTATCTCCGTACAGAACAAAACTTTAAGCACTCCCCGGCGGGGAATCGAACGCCGGTCTCCCGCGTGACAGGCGGGGATACTGACCACTATACTACCGAGGACACATTGGGGACACCGAATTAGTTTGATTTATTACACCATTCAATATTCACACTTACGTTTAAAATATATTTCAAAGTAGTTAAAAATATAAGAATGTATCTATTAAGAACAAAATTATAAGCCCTCCCCGGCGGGGAATCGAACCCCGGTCTCCCGCGTGACAGGCGGGGATACTGACCACTATACTACCGAGGACACATTAGGGACTTCCTAATTGGTTTCATTTATTACACCATTCATTACGTACACTTATATTCACAATAAATTACAAAGCGGTTAAAAATATAAGAATCTATCTCTGTACAGAACAAAACTTTAAGCACTCCCCGGCGGGGAATCGAACCCCGGTCTCCCGCGTGACAGGCGGGGATACTGACCACTATAATACCGAGGACACATAAGGGACTTCCTAATTGGTTTCATTTATTACACCATTCATTACGTACACTTATATTCACAATAAATTACAAAGCGGTTAAAAATATAAGAATCTTTCTATAAAGAATAAAACTATAAGCCCTCCCCGGCGGGGAATCAAACCCCGGTCTCCCGCGAGACAGGCGGGGATACTGACCACTATACTAACGAGGACACATTAGGGACTTCTAATTAGTTTCATTTATTACACTATTCATTATTTACAATTACGTTTAAAATAAATTTCAAAGTAGTTAAAAATATAAGAATCTATCTATAAAGAATAAAACTATAAGCCCTCCCAGGCGAAGAATCGAACCCCAATCTCCCGCGTGACAGGCGGGGATACTGACCACTATACTACCCAGGACACATTAGGGATTTCCTAATTGGTTTCATTTATTACACCATTCATTACGTACACATATATTCACAATAAATTACAAAGCGGTTAAAAATATAAGAATCTTTCTATAAAGAATAAAACTATAAGCCCTCCCCGGCGGGGAATCAAAGCCCGGTCTCCCGCGTGACAGGCGGGGATACTGACCACTATACTAACGAGGACACATAAGGGACTTCTAATTAGTTTCATTTATTACACTATTCATTATTTACAATTACGTTTAAAATAAATTTCGATGTAGTTAAAAATATCAGAATCCATCTATAAAGAACAAAACTATAAGCCCTCCCCGGCGGGAAATCGAACCCCGGTCTCCCGCGTGACAGGCGAAGATACTGACCACTGTACTACCGAAGACACATTAGGGGATTCTAATTGGTTTCATTTATTACACCATTCATTACGTACACTTATATTCACAATAAATTACAAAGCGGTTAAAAATATTAGATTCTATCTCTGTACAGAACAAAATTTAAAGCACTCCCCGGCGGGGAATCGAACCCCGGTTTCCCGCGTGACAGGCGGGGATACTGACCACTATGCTTCCGAGGACACATTAGGGACTTATAATTGGTTTCATTTATTACACTATTCATAATTTACACTTACGTTTAAAATAAATTACAAAGCGGTTAAAAATATAAGAATATTTCTATAAAGAATAAAACAATAAGCCCTCCCCGGCGGGAAATCGAACCCCGGTCTCCCGCGTGACAGGCGAAGATACTGACTACTATACTACCGAGGACACATTAGGGGATTCTAATTGGTTTCATTTATTACACCATTCATTACGTACACTTATATTCACACAATAAATTACAAAGCGGTTAAAAATATTAGATTCTATCTCTGTACAGAACAAAACTTAAAGCACTCCCCGGCGGGGAATCGAACCCCGGTTTCCCGCGTGACAGGCGGGGATACTGACCACTATACTAACGAGGACACAATAGAGACTTCTAATTAGTTTCATTTATTACACTATTCATTATTTACAATTACGTTTAAAATAAATTTCGCGAAGTAGTTAAAAAGATAAGAATATCTATCTAGAAAGAATAAAACTATAACCCCTCCCCGGCGAAGAATCGAAACCCGGCCTCCCGAGTGACAGGCGGGGATACTGACCACTATACTTCCGAGGACACATTAGGGACATATAATTGGTTTCATTTATTACACTATTCATAATTTACACTTACGTTTAAAATAAATTTCAAAGTATTTAAAATTATAAGAATCTTTCTATAAAGAACATAACTATAAGCCCTCCCCGGCGGGGAATCGAACCCCGGTCTCCCGCGTGACAGGCGCGGATACTGACCACTATACTACCGAGGACACATTAGGGACTTCATAATTGGTTTCATTTATTACACTATTCATTATTTACACATACGTTTAAAATAATTTTCAAAGTAGTTAAAAATATAAGAATCTATCTATAAAGAATAAAACTATAAGCCCTCCCCGGCGAAGAATCGAACCCGGATCTCCCGCGTGACAGGCGGGGATACTGACCACTATAATACCGAGGACACATAAGGGACTTCCCCCCCTAATTGGTTTCATTTATTACACCATTCATTACGTACACTTATATTCACAATAAATTACAAAGCGGTTAAAAATATAAGAATCATTCTATAAAGAATAAAACAATAAACCCTCCCCGGCGGGGAATCAAACCCGGTCTCCCGCGTAACAGGCGGGGATACTGACCACTATACTAACGAGGACACATTAGGGACTTCCAAATTAGTTTCATTTATTACACTATTCATTATTTACAATTACGTTTAAAATAAATTTCGAAGTAGTTAAAAATATAAGAGAATATCTATCTAGAAAGAATAAAACTATAACCCCTCCCCGGCGAAGAATCGAAACCCGGCCTCCCGAGTGACAGGCGGGGATACTGACCACTATACTTCCGAGGATACATTAGTTACTTATAATTGGTTTCTTTTATTACACTATTCATTATTTACACTTACGTTTAAAATAAATTTCAAAGTATTTAAAATTATAAGAATCTTTCTATAAAGAACAAAACTATAAGCCCTCCCCGGCGGGAAATCGAACCCCATGCTCCCACGTGACAGGCGAAGATACTGACCACTGTACTACCGAAGACACTTTAGGGGATTCTAATTGGTTTCATTTATTACACCATTCAATACGTACACTTATATTCACAATAAATTACAAAGCGGTTAAAAATATTAGAATCTATCTCTGTACAGAACAAAACTTAAAGCACTCCCCGGCGGGGAATCGAACCCCGGTCTCCCGCGTGACAGGCGGGGATACTGATCACTATACTACCGAGGACACATTAGGGACTTCTAATTGGTTTCATTAATTACACTATTCATTATTTACACTTACGTTTAAAATAATTTTCAAAGCAGTTAAAAATATAAGAATCTATTTATAAAGACTAAAACTATAAGCCCTCCCCGTCGTGGAATCGAACTCCGGTCTCCCGCGTGACAGGCGGGGATACCGACCACTATACTACCGAGGACACATTATAGAATTCCTAATTGGTTTCATTTATTACACTATTCATTATTTACACTTACGTTTAAAATAAATTTCAAAGTAGTTAAAAATATAAGAATCTTTCTATAAAGAACAAAACTATAAGCCCTCCCCGGCGGGAAATCGAACCCCATGCTCCCACGTGACAGGCGGGGATACTGACCACTATACTACCCAGGACACATTAGGGACTTCCTAATTGGTTTCATTTATTACACCATTCATTACGTACACATATATTTACAATAAATTACAAAGCGGTTAAAAATATAAGAATCTTTCTATAAAGAATAAAACTAAAAGCCCTCCCCGGCGGGGAATCAAACCCCGGTCACCCGCGTGACAGGCGAAGATACTGACCACTGTACTACCGAAGACACATTAGGGGATTCTAATTGGTTTCATTTATTACACCATTCATTACGTACACTTATATTCACAATAAATTACAAAGCGGTTAAAAATATTAGAATCTATCTCTGTACAGAACAAAACTTAAAGCACTCCCCGGCGGGGAATCGAACCCCGGTCTCCCGCGTGACAGGCGGGGATACTGACCACTATACTACCGAGGACACATTATAGAATTCTAATTGGTTTCATTTATTACACTATTCATTATTTACACTTACGTTTAAAATAAATTTCAAAGTAGTTAAAAATATAAGAATCTATCTATAAAGAATAAAACTATAAGCCCTCCCAGGCGAAGAATCGAACCCCAATCTCCCGCGTGACAGGCGGGGATACTGACCACTATACTACCCAGGACACATTAGGGACTTCCTAATTGGTTTCATTTATTACACCATTCATTACGTACACATATATTCACAATAAATTACAAAGCGGTTAAAAATATTAGAATCTATCTCCGTACAGAACAAAACTTTAAGCACTCCCCGGCGGGGAATCGAACGCCGGTCTCCCGCGTGACAGGCGGGGATACTGACCACTATACTACCGAGGACACATTGGGGACACCGAATTAGTTTGATTTATTACACCATTCAATATTCACACTTACGTTTAAAATATATTTCAAAGTAGTTAAAAATATAAGAATGTATCTATTAAGAACAAAATTATAAGCCCTCCCCGGCGGGGAATCGAACCCCGGTCTCCCGCGTGACAGGCGGGGATACTGACCACTATACTACCGAGGACACATTAGGGACTTCCTAATTGGTTTCATTTATTACACCATTCATTACGTACACTTATATTCACAATAAATTACAAAGCGGTTAAAAATATAAGAATCTATCTCTGTACAGAACAAAACTTTAAGCACTCCCCGGCGGGGAATCGAACCCCGGTCTCCCGCGTGACAGGCGGGGATACTGACCACTATAATACCGAGGACACATAAGGGACTTCCTAATTGGTTTCATTTATTACACCATTCATTACGTACACTTATATTCACAATAAATTACAAAGCGGTTAAAAATATAAGAATCTTTCTATAAAGAATAAAACTATAAGCCCTCCCCGGCGGGGAATCAAACCCCGGTCTCCCGCGAGACAGGCGGGGATACTGACCACTATACTAACGAGGACACATTAGGGACTTCTAATTAGTTTCATTTATTACACTATTCATTATTTACAATTACGTTTAAAATAAATTTCGAAGTAGTTAAAAATATAAGAATCTATCTAGAAAGAATAAAACTATAACCCCTCCCCGGCGAAGAATCGAAACCCGGCCTCCCGAGTGACAGGCGGGGATACTGACCACTATACTTCCGAGGATACATTAGGGACTTATAATTGGTTTCATTTATTACACTATTCATTATTTACACTTACGTTTAAAATAAATTTCAAAGTATTTAAAATTATAAGAATCTTTCTATAAAGAACAAAACTATAAGCCCTCCCCGGCGGGAAATCGAACCCCATGCTCCCACGTGACAGGCGAAGATACTGACCACTGCACTACCGAAGACACTTTAGGGGATTCTAATTGGTTTCATTTATTACACCATTCAATACGTACACTTATATTCACAATAAATTACAAAGCGGTTAAAAATATTAGAATCTATCTCTGTACAGAACAAAACTTAAAGCACTCCCCGGCGGGGAATCGAACCCCGGTCTCCCGCGTGACAGGCGGGGATACCGACCACTATACTACCGAGGACACATTATAGAATTCTAATTGGTTTCATTTATTACACTATTCATTATTTACACTTACGTTTAAAATAAATTTCAAAGTAGTTAAAAATATAAGAATCTATCTATAAAGAATAAAACTATAAGCCCTCCCAGGCGAAGAATCGAACCCCAATCTCCCGCGTGACAGGCGGGGATACTGACCACTATACTACCCAGGACACATTAGGGACTTCCTAATTGGTTTCATTTATTACACCATTCATTACGTACACATATATTTACAATAAATTACAAAGCGGTTAAAAATATAAGAATCTTTCTATAAAGAATAAAACTAAAAGCCCTCCCCGGCGGGGAATCAAACCCCGGTCACCCGCGTGACAGGAGAAGATACTGACCACTGTACTACCGAAGACACATTAGGGGATTCTAATTGGTTTCATTTATTACACCATTCATTACGTACACTTATATTCACAATAAATTACAAAGCGGTTAAAAATATTAGAATCTATCTCTGTACAGAACAAAACTTAAAGCACTCCCCGGCGGGGAATCGAACCCCGGTCTCCCGCGTGACAGGCGGGGATACTGACCATTATACTACCGAGGACACATTATAGAATTCCTAATTGGTTTCATTTATTACACTATTCATTATTTACACTTACGTTTAAAATAAATTTCAAAGTAGTTAAAAATATAAGAATCTATCTATAAATAAAACTATAAGCCCTCCCAGGCGAAGAATCGAACCCCAATCTCCCGCGTGACAGGCGGGGATACTGACCACTATACTACCCAGGACACATTAGGGACTTCCTAATTGGTTTCATTTATTACACCATTCATTACGTACACATGTATTCACAATAAATTACAAAGCGGTTAAAAATATTAGAATCTATCTCCGTACAGAACAAAACTTTAAGCACTCCCCGGCGGGGAATCGAACGCCGGTCTCCCGCGTGACAGGCGGGGATACTGACCACTATACTACCGAGGACACATTGGGGACACCCGAATTAGTTTGATTTATTACACCATTCAATATTCACACTTACGTTTAAAATATATTTCAAAGTAGTTAAAAATATAAGAATGTATCTATTAAGAACAAAATTATAAGCCCTCCCCGGCGGGGAATCGAACCCCGGTCTCCCGCGTGACAGGCGGGGATACTGACCACTATACTACCGAGGACAGATTAGGGACTTCCTAATTGGTTTCATTTATTACACCATTCATTACGTACACTTATATTCACAATAAATTACAAAGCGGTTAAAAATATAAGAATCTATCTCTGTACAGAACAAAACTTTAAGCACTCCCCGGCGGGGAATCGAACCCCGGTCTCCCGCGTGACAGGCGGGGATACTGACCACTATAATACCGAGGACACATAAGGGACTTCCCTAATTGGTTTCATTTATTACACCATTCATTACGTACACTTATATTCACAATAAATTACAAAGCGGTTAAAAATATAAGAATCTTTCTATAAAGAATAAAACTATAAGCCCTCCCCGGCGGGGAATCAAACCCCGGTCTCCCGCGAGACAGGCGGGGATACTGACCACTATACTAACGAGGACACATTAGGGACTTCTAATTAGTTTCATTTATTACACTATTCATTATTTACAATTACGTTTAAAATAAATTTCGAAGTAGTTAAAAATATAAGAATATATCTATCTAGAAAGAATAAAACTATAACCCCTCCCCGGCGAAGAATCGAAACCCGGCCTCCCGAGTGACAGGCGGGGATACTGACCACTATACTTCCGAGGATACATTAGGGACTTATAATTGGTTTCATTTATTACACTATTCATTATTTACACTTACGTTTAAAATAAATTTCAAAGTATTTAAAATTATAAGAATCTTTCTATAAAGAACAAAACTATAAGCCCTCCCCGGCGGGAAATCGAACCCCATGCTCCCACGTGACAGGCGAAGATACTGACCACTGCACTACCGAAGACACTTTAGGGGATTCTAATTGGTTTCATTTATTACACCATTCAATACGTACACTTATATTCACAATAAATTACAAAGCGGTTAAAAATATTAGAATCTATCTCTGTACAGAACAAAACTTAAAGCACTCCCCGGCGGGGAATCGAACCCCGGTCTCCCGCGTGACAGGCGGGGATACCGACCACTATACTACCGAGGACACATTATAGAATTCTAATTGGTTTCATTTATTACACTATTCATTATTTACACTTACGTTTAAAATAAATTTCAAAGTAGTTAAAAATATAAGAATCTATCTATAAAGAATAAAACTATAAGCCCTCCCAGGCAAAGAATCGAACCCCAATCTCCCGCGTGACAGGCGGGGATACTGACCACTATACTACCGAGGACACATTAGGGACTTCCTAATTGGTTTCATTTATTACACCATTCATTACGTACACTTATATTCACAATAAATTACAAAGCGGTTAAAAATATAAGAATCTATCTCTGTACAGAACAAAACTTTAAGCACTCCCCGGCGGGGAATCGAACCCCGGTCTCCCGCGTGACAGGCGGGGATACTGACCACTATAATACCGAGGACACATAAGGGACTTCCCTAATTGGTTTCATTTATTACACCATTCATTACGTACACTTATATTCACAATAAATTACAAAGCGGTTAAAAATATAAGAATATTTCTATAAAGAATAAAACTATAAGCCCTCCCCGGCGGGGAATCAAACCCCGGTCTCCCGCGAGACAGGCGGGGATACTGACCACTATACTAACGAGGACACATTAGGGACTTCTAATTAGTTTCATTTATTACACTATTCATTATTTACAATTACGTTTAAAATAAATTTCGAAGTAGTTAAAAATATAAGAATATCTATCTAGAAAGAATAAAACTATAACCCCTCCCCGGCGAAGAATCGAAACCCGGCCTCCCGAGTGACAGGCGGGGATACTGACCACTATACTTCCGAGGATACATTAGGGACTTATAATTGGTTTCATTTATTACACTATTCATTATTTACACTTACGTTTAAAAAATAAATTTCAAAGTATTTAAAATTATAAGAATCTTTCTATAAAGAACAAAACTATAAGCCCTCCCCGGCGGGAAATCGAACCCCATGCTCCCACGTGACAGGCGAAGATACTGACCACTGCACTACCGAAGACACTTTAGGGGATTCTAATTGGTTTCATTTATTACACCATTCAATACGTACACTTATATTCACAATAAATTACAAAGCGGTTAAAAATATTAGAATCTATCTCTGTACAGAACAAAACTTAAAGCACTCCCCGGCGGGGAATCGAACCCCGGTCTCCCGCGTGACAGGCGGGGATACCGACCACTATACTACCGAGGACACATTATAGAATTCTAATTGGTTTCATTTATTACACTATTCATTATTTACACTTACGTTTAAAATAAATTTCGAAGTAGTTAAAAATATAAGAATCTATCTAGAAAGAATAAAACTATAACCCCTCCCCGGCGAAGAATCGAAACCCGGCCTCCCGAGTGACAGGCGGGGATACTGACCACTATACTTCCGAGGATACATTAGGGACTTATAATTGGTTTCATTTATTACACTATTCATTATTTACACTTACGTTTAAAATAAATTTCGAAGTAGTTAAAAATATAAGAATATATCTATCTAGAAAGAATAAAACTATAACCCCTCCCCGGCGAAGAATCAAACCCCGGTCAACCGCGTGACAGGCGAAGATACTGACCACTGTACTACCGAAGACACATTAGGGGATTCCCCCTAATTGGTTTCATTTATTACACTATTCATTACGTACACTTATATTCACAATAAATTACAAAGCGGTTAAAAATATTAGAATCTATCTCTGTACAGAACAAAACTTAAAGCACTCCCCGGCGGGGAATCGAACCCCGGTCTCCCGCGTGACAGGCGGGGATACTGACCACTATACTACCGAGGACACATTATAGAATTCTAATTGGTTTCATTTATTACACTATTCATTATTTACACTTACGTTTAAAATAAATTTCAAAGTAGTTAAAAATATAAGAATCTATCTATAAAGAATAAAACTATAAGCCCTCCCAGGCGAAGAATCGAACCCCAATCTCCCTCGTGACAGGCGGGGATACTGACCACTATACTACCCAGGACACGTTAGGGACTTCCCTAATTGGTTTCATTTATTACACCATTCATTACGTACACATATATTCACAATAAATTACAAAGCGGTTAAAAATATTAGAATCTATCTCCGTACAGAACAAAACTTTAAGCACTCCCCGGCGGGGAATCGAACGCCGGTCTCCCGCGTGACAGGCGGGGATACTGACCACTATACTACCGAGGACACATTGGGGACACCGAATTAGTTTGATTTATTACACCATTCAATATTCACACTTACGTTTAAAATATATTTCAAAGTAGTTAAAAATATAAGAATGTATCTATTAAGAACAAAATTATAAGCCCTCCCCGGCGGGGAATCGAACCCCGGTCTCCCGCGTGACAGGCGGGGATACTGACCACTATACTACCGAGGACACATTAGGGACTTCCTAATTGGTTTCATTTATTACACCATTCATTACGTACACTTATATTCACAATAAATTACAAAGCGGTTAAAAATATAAGAATCTATCTCTGTACAGAACAAAACTTTAAGCACTCCCCGGCGGGGAATCGAACCCCGGTCTCCCGCGTGACAGGCGGGGATACTGACCACTATAATACCGAGGACACATAAGGGACTTCCTAATTGGTTTCATTTATTACACCATTCATTACGTACACTTATATTCACAATAAATTACAAAGCGGTTAAAAATATAAGAATCTTTCTATAAAGAATAAAACTATAAGCCCTCCCCGGCGGGGAATCAAACCCCGGTCTCCCACGTGACATGCGGGGATACTGACCACTATAATACCGAGGACACATTAGGGACTTCTAATTGGTTTCATTAATTACACTATTCATTATTTACACTTACGTTTAAAATAATTTTCAAAGCAGTTAAAAATATAAGAATCTATTTATAAAGACTAAAACTATAAGCCCTCCCCGTCGTGGAATCGAACTCCGGTCTCCCGCGTGACATACGGGGATACTGACCACTACACTACCCAGGACACATTAGGGACTTCCTAATTGGTTTCATTTATTACACCATTCATTACGTACACATATATTCACAATAAATTACAAAGCGGTTAAAAATATAAGAATCTTTCTATAAAGAATAAAACTAAAAGCCCTCCCCGGCGGGGAATCAAACCCCGGTCTCCCGCGTGACAGGCGGGGATACTGACCACTATACTAACGAGGACACATAAGGGACTTCTAATTAGTTTCATTTATTACACTATTCATTATTTACAATTACGTTTAAAATAAATTTCGATGTAGTTAAAAATATCAGAATATATATCTAGAAAGAATAAAACTATAACCCCTCCCCGGCGAAGAATCGAAACCCGGCCTCCCGAGTGACAGGCGGGGATACTGACCACTATACTTCCGAGGATACATTAGGGACTTATAATTGGTTTCATTTATTACACTATTCATTATTTACACTTACGTTTAAAATAAATTTCAAAGTATTTAAAATTATAAGAATCTTTCTATAAAGAACAAAACTATAAGCCCTCCCCGGCGGGAAATCGAACCCCGGTCTCCCGCGTGACAGGCGAAGATACTGAACACTGTACTACCGAAGACACATTAGGGGATTCTAATTGGTTTCATTTATTACACCATTCATTACGTACACTTATCTTCACAATAAATTACAAAGCGGTTAAAAATATTAGAATTTATCTCTGTATAGAACAAAACTTAAAGCACTCCCCGGCGGGGAATCGAACCCCGGTCTCCCGCGTGACAGGCGGGGATACTGACCACTATACTAACGAGGACACAATAGGGACTTCTAATTAGTTTCATTTATTACACTATTCATTATTTACAATTACGTTTAAAATAAATTTCGAAGTAGTTAAAAATATAAGAATATATCTATCTAGAAAGAATAAAACTATAACCCCTCCCCGGCAAAGAATCGAAACCCGGCCTCCCGAGTGACAGGCGGGGATACTGACCACTATACTTCCGAGGACACATTAGGGACTTATAATTGGTTTCATTTATTACACTATTCATAATTTACACTTACGTTTAAAATAAATTTCAAAGTATTTAAAATTATAAGAATCTTTCTATAAAGAACAAAACTATAAGCCCTCCCCGGCGGGAAATCGAACCCCGGACTCCCGCGCGACAGGCGAAGATACTGACCACTGTACTACCGAGGACACATTAGGGGATTCCCTAATTGGTTTCATTTATTACACCATTCATTACGTGCACTTATATTCACAATAAATTACAAAGCGGTTAAAAATATTAGAATCTATCTCTGTACAGAACAAAGCTTTAAACACTCCCCAGCTGGGAATCGAACCCCGGTCTCCCGCGTGACAGGCGGGGATACTGACCACTATACTACCGAGGACACATTATAGAATTCCAATTGGTTTCATTTATTACACTATTCATTATTTATACTTACGTTTAAAATAATTTGCAAAGTAGTTAAAAATATAAGAATCTATCTATAAAGAATAAAACTATAAGCCCTCCCCGGCGAAGAATCGAACCCCGGCCTCCCGAGTGACAGGCGGGGATACTGAACACTATACTACCGAGGACACATAAGGGACTTCCTAATTGGTTTCATTTATTACACCATTCATTACGTTCACTTATATTCACAATAAATTACAAAGCGGTTAAAAATATAAGAATCTATCTCTACAGAACAAAACTTTAAGCACTCCCCGGCGTGAAATCGAACCCCGGTCTCCCGCGTGAAGGGCGGGGATACTGACCACTATACTACCGAGGACACATTGGGGTCTACGAATTAGTTTCATTTATTACACTATTCATTATTTACAATTACGTTTAAAATAAATTTCAAAGTATTTAAAATTATAAGAATATATCTATCTAGAAAGAATAAAACTATAACCCCTCCTCGGCGAAGAATCGAACCCCGGCCTCACGCGTGACAGGCGAAGATACTGACCAGTGTTCTACCGAGGACACATTAGGGGATTCCCCTCCCCTAATTGGTTTCATTTATTACACCATTCATTACGTGCACTTATATTCACAATAAATTACAAAGCGGTTAAAAATATTAGAATCTATCTCTGTACAGAACAAAACTTTAAGCACTCCCCAGCGTGGAATCGAACCCCGGTCTCCCGCGTGACAGACGGGGATACTGACCACTATACTACCGAGGACACATTGGGGACTTCGAATTAGTTTGATTTATTACACTATTCAATATTTACTCTTACGTTTAAAATAAATTTCAAAGTAGTTAAAAATATAAGAATCTATCTATAAAAACAAAACTATAAGCCCTTCCCGGCGGGGAATCGAACCCCGGTCTCCCACGTGACATGCGGGGATACTGACCACTATACTACCGAGGACACGTTAGGGACTTCCTAATTGGTTTCATTTATTACACTATTCATTATTTATACTTACGTTTAAAATAATTTTCAAAGTAGTTAAAAATATAAGAATCTATCTATAAAGAATAAAACTATAAGACCTCCACGGCGAAGAATCGAACCCCGATCCCCCCCGTGACAGTCGGGGATACTGACCACTATAATACCGAGGACACATAAGGGACTTCCTAATTGGTTTCATTTATAACACTATTCATTATTTACACTTACGTTTAAAATAATTTTCAAAGTAGTTAAAAATATAAGAATATATCTATCTATAAAGACTAAAACTATAACCCCTCCCCGGGGTGGAATCGAACTCCTGTCTCCCGCGTGACTGGCTGGGATACTGACTACTATACTACCGAGGACACATTATAGAATTCTAATTGCTTTCATTTATTACACTATTCATTATTTACACTTACGTTTAAAATAAATTTCAAAGTAGTTAAAAATATAAGAATCTATCTATAAAGAATAAAACTATAAGCCCTCCCCGGCGGGAAATCGAACCCCGGTCTCCCGCGAGACAGGCGAAGATACTGACTACTGTACTACCGAGTACACATTAGGGGATTCTAATTGGTTTCATTTATTACACCATTCATTACGTACACTTATATTCACAATAAATTACAAAGCGGTTTAAAATATTAGAATCTATCTCTGTACAGAACAAAACTTTAAGCACTTCCCGGCGGGGAATCGAACCCCGGTCTCCCGCGTGACAGGTTGGGATACTGACCACTATACTACCGAGGACACATTGGGGGCACCGAATTAGTTTGATTTATTACACTATTCAATATTCACACTTACGTTTAAAATAAATTTCAAAGTAGTTAAAAATATAAGAATCTATCTATAAAGAACAAAACTATAAGCACTCCCCGGCGGGGAATCGAACCCCGGTCTCCCGCGTGACAGACGAGGATACTGACCACTATACTACCGAGGACACATTAGGGACTTCCTAATTGGTTTCATTTATTACACTATTCAATACTTACACTTACGTTTAAAATAAATTTCAAAGTAGTTAAAAATATAAGAATCTATCTATAAAGAACAAAACTATAAGCCCTGCCCGGCGGGGAATCTAACCCCGGTCTCCCGCGTGACAGGCGCGGATACTGACCACTATAATACCGAGGACACATTAGGGACTTCTAATTGGTTTCATTAATTACACTATTCATTATTTACACTTACGTTTAAAATAATTTTCAAAGCAGTTAAAAATATAAGAATCTATTTATAAAGACTAAAACTATAAGCCCTCCCCGTCGTGGAATCGAACTCCGGTCTCCCGCGTGACATACGGGGATACTGACCACTACACTACCCAGGACACATTAGGGACTTCCTAATTGGTTTCATTTATTACACCATTCATTACGTACACATATATTCACAATAAATTACAAAGCGGTTAAAAATATAAGAATCTTTCTATAAAGAATAAAACTAAAAGCCCTCCCCGGCGGGGAATCAAACCCCGGTCTCCCGCGTGACAGGCGGGGATACTGACCACTATACTAACGAGGACACATAAGGGACTTCTAATTAGTTTCATTTATTACACTATTCATTATTTACAATTACGTTTAAAATAAATTTCGATGTAGTTAAAAATATCAGAATATATATATATCTACAAAGAATAAAACTATAACCCCTCCCCGGCGAAGAATCGAAACCCGGCCTCCCGAGTGACAGGCGGGGATACTGACCACTATACTTCCGAGGATACATTAGGGACTTATAATTGGTTTCATTTATTACACTATTCATTATTTACACTTACGTTTAAAATAAATTTCAAAGTATTTAAAATTATAAGAATCTTTCTATAAAGAACAAAACTATAAGCCCTCCCCGGCGGGAAATCGAACCCCGGTCTCCCGCGTGACAGGCGAAGATACTGAACACTGTACTACCGAAGACACATTAGGGGATTCTAATTGGTTTCATTTATTACACCATTCATTACGTACACTTATCTTCACAATAAATTACAAAGCGGTTAAAAATATTAGAATTTATCTCTGTATAGAACAAAACTTAAAGCACTCCCCGGCGGGGAATCGAACCCCGGTCTCCCGCGTGACAGGCGGGGATGCTGACCACTATACTAACGAGGACACAATAGGGACTTCTAATTAGTTTCATTTATTACACTATTCATTATTTACAATTACGTTTAAAATAAATTTCGAAGTAGTTAAAAATATAAGAATATCTATCTAGAAAGAATAAAACTATAACCCCTCCCCGGCAAAGAATCGAAACCCGGCCTCCCGAGTGACAGGCGGGGATACTGACCACTATACTTCCGAGGACACATTAGGGACTTATAATTGGTTTCATTTATTACACTATTCATAATTTACACTTACGTTTAAAATAAATTTCAAAGTATTTAAAATTATAAGAATCTTTCTATAAAGAACAAAACTATAAGCCCTCCCCGGCGGGAAATCGAACCCCGGACTCCCGCGCGACAGGCGAAGATACTGACCACTGTACTACCGAGGACACATTAGGGGATTCCCTAATTGGTTTCATTTATTACACCATTCATTACGTGCACTTATATTCACAATAAATTACAAAGCGGTTAAAAATATTAGAATCTATCTCTGTACAGAACAAAGCTTTAAACACTCCCCAGCTGGGAATCGAACCCCGGTCTCCCGCGTGACAGGCGGGGATACTGACCACTATACTACCGAGGACACATTATAGAATTCTAATTGGTTTCATTTATTACACTATTCATTATTTATACTTACGTTTAAAATAAATTTCAAAGTAGTTAAAAATATAAGAATCTATCTATAAAGACTAAAACTATAAGCCCTCCCCGTCGTGGAATCGAACTCCGGTCTCCCGCGTGACAGGCGGGGATACTGAACACTATACTACCGAGGACACATTATAGAATTCCAATTGGTTTCATTTATTACACTATTCATTATTTATACTTACGTTTAAAATAATTTGCAAAGTAGTTAAAAATATAAGAATCTATCTATAAAGAATAAAACTATAAGCCCTCCCCGGCGAAGAATCGAACCCCGGCCTCCCGAGTGACAGGCGGGGATACTGAACACTATACTACCGAGGACACATAAGGGACTTCCTAATTGGTTTCATTTATTACACCATTCATTACGTTCACTTATATTCACAATAAATTACAAAGCGGTTAAAAATATAAGAATCTATCTCTGTACAGAACAAAACTTTAAGCACTCCCCGGCGTGAAATCGAACCCCGGTCTCCCGCGTGAAGGGCGGGGATACTGACCACTATACTACCGAGGACACATTGGGGTCTACGAATTAGTTTCATTTATTACACTATTCATTATTTACAATTACGTTTAAAATAAATTTCACAAAGTATTTAAAATTATAAGAATATCTATCTAGAAAGAATAAAACTATAACCCCTCCTCGGCGAAGAATCGAACCCCGGCCTCACGCGTGACAGGCGAAGATACTGACCAGTGTACTACCGAGGACACATTAGGGGATTCCCCTCCCCTAATTGGTTTCATTTATTACACCATTCATTACGTGCACTTATATTCACAATAAATTACAAAGCGGTTAAAAATATTAGAATCTATCTCTGTACAGAACAAAACTTTAAGCACTCCCCAGCGTGGAATCGAACCCCGGTCTCCCGCGTGACAGACGGGGATACTGACCACTATACTACCGAGGACACATTGGGGACTTCGAATTAGTTTGATTTATTACACTATTCAATATTTACTCTTACGTTTAAAATAAATTTCAAAGTAGTTAAAAATATAAGAATCTATCTATAAAAACAAAACTATAAGCCCTTCCCGGCGGGGAATCGAACCCCGGTCTCCCACGTGACATGCGGGGATACTGACCACTATACTACCGAGGACACGTTAGGGACTTCCTAATTGGTTTCATTTATTACACTATTCATTATTTATACTTACGTTTAAAATAATTTTCAAAGTAGTTAAAAATATAAGAATCTATCTATAAAGAATAAAACTATAAGACCTCCACGGCGAAGAATCGAACCCCGATCCCCCCCGTGACAGTCGGGGATACTGACCACTATAATACCGAGGACACATAAGGGACTTCCTAATTGGTTTCATTTATAACACTATTCATTATTTACACTTACGTTTAAAATAATTTTCAAAGTAGTTAAAAATATAAGAATCTATCTATAAAGACTAAAACTATAACCCCTCCCCGTCGTGGAATCGAACTCCTGTCTCCCGCGTGACTGGCTGGGATACTGACTACTATACTACCGAGGACACATTATAGAATTCTAATTGCTTTCATTTATTACACTATTCATTATTTACACTTACGTTTAAAATAAATTTCAAAGTAGTTAAAAATATAAGAATCTATCTATAAAGAATAAAACTATAAGCCCTCCCCGGCGGGAAATCGAACCCCGGTCTCCCGCGAGACAGGCGAAGATACTGACTACTGTACTACCGAGTACACATTAGGGGATTCTAATTGGTTTCATTTATTACACCATTCATTACGTACACTTATATTCACAATAAATTACAAAGCGGTTTAAAATATTAGAATCTATCTCTGTACAGAACAAAACTTTAAGCACTTCCCGGCGGGGAATCGAACCCCGGTCTCCCGCGTGACAGGTTGGGATACTGACCACTATACTACCGAGGACACATTGGGGGCACCGAATTAGTTTGATTTATTACACTATTCAATATTCACACTTACGTTTAAAATAAATTTCAAAGTAGTTAAAAATATAAGAATCTATCTATAAAGAACAAAACTATAAGCCCTCCCCGGCGGGGAATCGAACCCCGGTCTCCCGCGTGACAGACGAGGATACTGACCACTATACTACCGAGGACACATTAGTGACTTCCTAATTGGTTTCATTTATTACACTATTCATTATTTACACATACGTTTAAAATAATTTTCAAAGTAGTTAAAAATATAAGAATCTATCTATAAAGAATAAAACTATAAGCCCTCCCCGGCGAACAATCGAAACCGGATCTCCCGCGTGACAGGCGGGGATACTGACCACTATAATACCGAGGACACATAAGGGACTTCCTAATTGGTTTCAATTATTACACCATTCATTACGTACACATATATTCACAATAAATTACAAAGCGGTTAAAAATATAAGAATCTTTCTATAAAGAATAAAACTATAAGCCCTCCCCGGCGGGGAATCAAACCCCGGTCTCCCGCGTGACAGGCGGGGATACTGACCACTATACTAACGAGGACACATAAGGGACTTCTAATTAGTTTCATTTATTACACTATTCATTATTTACAATTACGTTTAAAATAAATTTCGATGTAGTTAAAAATATCAGAATCTATCTAGAAAGAATAAAAATATAACCCCTCCCCGGCGAGGAATCGAAACCCGGCCTCCCGAGTGACAGGCGAGGATACTGACCACTATACTTCCGAGGATACATTAGGGACTTATAATTGGTTTCATTTATTACACTATTCATTATTTACATTTACGTTTAAAATAAATTTCAAAGTATTTAAAATTATAAGAATCTTTCTATAAAGAACAAAACTATAAGCCCTCCCCGGCGGGAAATCGAAACCCGGTCTCCCGCGCAACAGGCGAAGATACAGACCACTGTACTACCGAAGACACATTAGGGGATTCCCCCCCTAATTGGTTTCATTTATTACACCATTCATTACGTACACTTATATTCACAATAAATTACAAAGCGGTTAAAAATATTAGAATCTATCTCTGTACAGAACAAAACTTAAAGCACTCCCCGGCGGGGAATCGAACCCCGGTCTCCCGCGTGACAGGCGGGGATACTGACCACTATACTACCGAGGACACATTGACGAATTCGAATTAGTTTGATTTATTACACTATTCATTATTTACACTTACGTTTAAAATAAATTTCAAAGTAGTTAAAAATATAAGAATCTATCTATAAAGAACAAAACTATAAGCCCTGCCCGGCGGGGAATCTAACCCCGGTCTCCCGCGTGACAGGCGGGGATACTGACCACTATACTAACGAGGACACATTAGGGACTTCTAATTAGTTTCATTTATTACACTATTCATTATTCACACTTACGTTTAAAATATATTTCAAAGTAGTTAAAAATATAAGAATCTATCTATTAAGAACAAAACTATAAGCCCTCCCCGGCGGGGAATCAAATCCCGGTCCCCCGCGTGACAGGCGGGGATACTGACCACTATACTAACGAGGACACATTAGGCACTTCTAATTAGTTTCATTTATTACACTATTCATTATTTACAATTACGTTTAAAATAAATTTCGATGTAGTTAAAAATATCAGAATATCTATCTAGAAAGAATAAAACTATAACCCCTCCCCGGCGAAGAATCGAAACCCGGCCTCCCGAGTGACAGGCGGGGATACTGATCACTATACTTCCGAGGATACATTAGGGACTTATAATTGGTTTCATTTATTACACTATTCATTATTTACACTTACGTTTAAAATAAATTTCAAAGTATTTAAAATTATAAGAATCTTTCTATAAAGAACAAAACCATAAGCCCTCCCCGGCTGGAAATCGAACCCCGGTATCCCGCGTGACAGGCGAAGATACTGACCACTGTACTACCGAAGACACATTAGGGGATTCTAATTGGTTTCATTTATTACACCATTCATTACGTACACTTATATTCACAATAAATTACAAAGCGGTTAAAAATATTAGAATCTATCTCTGTACAGAACAAAACTTAAAGCACTCCCCGGCGGGGAATCGAACCCCGGTCTCCCGCGAGACAGGCGGGGATACTGACCACTATACTACCGAGGACACATTGGGGACTTCTAATTAATTTAATTTATTACACTATTCATTATTTACACTTACGTTTAAAATAATTTTCAAAGCAGTTAAAAATAGAAGAATCTGTCTATAAAGAATAAAACTATAAGCCCTCCCAGGCGAAGAATCGAACCCCAATCTCCCGCGTGACAGGCGGGGATACTGAACACTATACTACCCAGGACACATTAGGGACTTCCCCTAATTGGTTTCATTTATTACAAAATTCATTACGTACACATATATTCGCAATAAATTACAAAGCGGTTAAAAATATAAGAATCTTTCTATAAAGAATAAAACTATAAGCCCTCCCCGGCGGGGAATCAAACCCCGGTCTCCCGCGTGACAGGCGGGGATACTGACCACTATACTAACGAGGACACATAAGGGACTTCTAATTAGTTTCATTTATTACACTATTCATTATTTACAATTACGTTTAAAATAAATTTCGATGTAGTTAAAAATATCAGAATCTATCTAGAAAGAATAAAAATATAACCCCTCCCCGGCGAGGAATCGAAACCCGGCCTCCCGAGTGACAGGCGAGGATACTGACCACTATACTTCCGAGGATACATTAGGGACTTATAATTGGTTTCATTTATTACACTATTCATTATTTACATTTACGTTTAAAATAAATTTCAAAGTATTTAAAATTATAAGAATCTTTCTATAAAGAACAAAACTATAAGCCCTCCCCGGCGGGAAATCGAAACCCGGTCTCCCGCGCAACAGGCGAAGATACAGACCACTGTACTACCGAAGACACATTAGGGGATTCCCCCCCTAATTGGTTTCATTTATTACACCATTCATTACGTACACTTATATTCACAATAAATTACAAAGCGGTTAAAAATATTAGAATCTATCTCTGTACAGAACAAAACTTAAAGCACTCCCCGGCGGGGAATCGAACCCCGGTCTCCCGCGTGACAGGCGGGGATACTGACCACTATACTACCGAGGACACATTGACGAATTCGAATTAGTTTGATTTATTACACTATTCATTATTTACACTTACGTTTAAAATAAATTTCAAAGTAGTTAAAAATATAAGAATCTATCTATAAAGAACAAAACTATAAGCCCTCCCCGGCGGGGAATCGAACCCCGGTCTCCCGCGTGACAGGCGGGGATACTGACCACTATACTACCGAGGACACATTGGGGACTTCTAATTAATTTGATTTATTACACTATTCATTATTTACACTTATGTTTAAAATAATTTTCAAAGCAGTTAAAAATATAAGAATCTATCTATAAAGACTAAAACTATAAGCCCTCCCCGTCGTGGAATCGAACTCCGGTCTCCCGCGTGACAGGCGGGGATACTGACCACTATACTACCGAGGACACATTATAGAATTCTAATTGGTTTCATTTATTACACTATTCATTATTTACTCTTACGTTTAAAATAAATTTCAAAGCAGTTAAAAATATAAGAATCTATCTATAAAGACTAAAACTATAAGCCCTCCCCGTCGTGGAATCGAACTCCGGTCTCCCGTGTGACAGGCGGGGATACTGACCACTATACTTACGAGGACACATAAGGGACTTCTAATAAGTTTCATTTATTACACTATTCATTATTTACACTTACGTTTAAAATAAATTTCAAAGTATTTAAAATTATAAGAATCTTTCTATAAAGAACAAAACTATAAGCCCTCCCCGGCGGGAAATCGAACCCCGGTCTCCCGCGTGACTGGCGAAGATACTGACCACTGTACTACCGAAGACACATTGGGGACTTCTAATTAATTTAATTTATTACACTATTCATTATTTACACTTACGTTTAAAATAATTTTCAAAGCAGTTAAAAATAGAAGAATCTGTCTATAAAGAATAAAACTATAAGCCCTCCCAGGCGAAGAATCGAACCCCAATCTCCCGCGTGACAGGCGGGGATACTGAACACTATACTACCCAGGACACATTAGGGACTTCCCCTAATTGGTTTCATTTATTACACAATTCATTACGTACACATATATTCGCAATAAATTACAAAGCGGTTAAAAATATAAGAATCTTTCTATAAAGAATAAAACTATAAGCCCTCCCCGGCGGGGAATCAAACCCCGGTCTCCCGCGTGACAGGCGGGGATACTGACCACTATACTAACGAGGACACATAAGGGACTTCTAATTAGTTTCATTTATTACACTATTCATTATTTACAATTACGTTTAAAATAAATTTCGATGTAGTTAAAAATATCAGAATCTATCTAGAAAGAATAAAAATATAACCCCTCCCCGGCGAGGAATCGAAACCCGGCCTCCCGAGTGACAGGCGAGGATACTGACCACTATACTTCCGAGGATACATTAGGGACTTATAATTGGTTTCATTTATTACACTATTCATTATTTACATTTACGTTTAAAATAAATTTCAAAGTATTTAAAATTATAAGAATCTTTCTATAAAGAACAAAACTATAAGCCCTCCCCGGCGGGAAATCGAAACCCGGTCTCCCGCGCAACAGGCGAAGATACAGACCACTGTACTACCGAAGACACATTAGGGGATTCCCCCCCTAATTGGTTTCATTTATTACACCATTCATTACGTACACTTATATTCACAATAAATTACAAAGCGGTTAAAAATATTAGAATCTATCTCTGTACAGAACAAAACTTAAAGCACTCCCCGGCGGGGAATCGAACCCCGGTCTCCCGCGTGACAGGCGGGGATACTGACCACTATACTACCGAGGACACATTGACGAATTCGAATTAGTTTGATTTATTACACTATTCATTATTTACACTTACGTTTAAAAAATAAATTTCAAAGTAGTTAAAAATATAAGAATCTATCTATAAAGAACAAAACTATAAGCCCTGCCCGGCGGGGAATCTAACCCCGGTCTCCCGCGTGACAGGCGGGGATACTGACCACTATACTAACGAGGACACATTAGGGACTTCTAATTAGTTTCATTTATTACACTATTCATTATTCACACTTACGTTTAAAATATATTTCAAAGTAGTTAAAAATATAAGAATCTATCTATTAAGAACAAAACTATAAGCCCTCCCCGGCGGGGAATCAAATCCCGGTCCCCCGCGTGACAGGCGGGGATACTGACCACTATACTAACGAGGACACATTAGGCACTTCTAATTAGTTTCATTTATTACACTATTCATTATTTACAATTACGTTTAAAATAAATTTCGATGTAGTTAAAAATATCAGAATATATCTATCTAGAAAGAATAAAACTATAACCCCTCCCCGGCGAAGAATCGAAACCCGGCCTCCCGAGTGACAGGCGGGGATACTGATCACTATACTTCCGAGGATACATTAGGGACTTATAATTGGTTTCATTTATTACACTATTCATTATTTACACTTACGTTTAAAATAAATTTCAAAGTATTTAAAATTATAAGAATCTTTCTATAAAGAACAAAACCATAAGCCCTCCCCGGCTGGAAATCGAACCCCGGTATCCCGCGTGACAGGCGAAGATACTGACCACTGTACTACCGAAGACACATTAGGGGATTCTAATTGGTTTCATTTATTACACCATTCATTACGTACACTTATATTCACAATAAATTACAAAGCGGTTAAAAATATTAGAATCTATCTCTGTACAGAACAAAACTTAAAGCACTCCCCGGCGGGGAATCGAACCCCGGTCTCCCGCGTGACAGGCGGGGATACTGACCACTATACTACCGAGGACACATTGACGAATTCGAATTAGTTTGATTTATTACACTATTCATTATTTACACTTACGTTTAAAATAAATTTCAAAGTAGTTAAAAATATAAGAATCTATCTATAAAGAACAAAACTATAAGCCCTCCCCGGCGGGGAATCGAACCCCGGTCTCCCGCGTGACAGGCGGGGATACTGACCACTATACTACCGAGGACACATTGGGGACTTCTAATTAATTTGATTTATTACACTATTCATTATTTACACTTATGTTTAAAATAATTTTCAAAGCAGTTAAAAATATAAGAATCTATCTATAAAGACTAAAACTATAAGCCCTCCCCGTCGTGGAATCGAACTCCGGTCTCCCGCGTGACAGGCGGGGATACTGACCACTATACTACCGAGGACACATTATAGAATTCTAATTGGTTTCATTTATTACACTATTCATTATTTACTCTTACGTTTAAAATAAATTTCAAAGTAGTTAAAAGTATAAGAATCTATCTATAAAGAATAAAACTATAAGCCCTCCCAGGCGAACAATCGAACCCCAATCTCCCGCGTGACAGGCGGGGATACTGACCACTATACTACCCAGGACACATTAGGGACTTCTAATTGGTTTCATTTATAACACCATTCATTACGTACACATATATTCACAATAAATTACAAAGCGGTTAAAAATATAAGAATCTTTCTATAAAGAATAAAACTATAAGCCCTCCCCGGCGGGGAATCAAACCCCGGTCTCCCGTGTGACAGGCGGGGATACTGACCACTATACTTACGAGGACACATAAGGGACTTCTAATAAGTTTCATTTATTACACTATTCATTATTTACACTTACGTTTAAAATAAATTTCAAAGTATTTAAAATTATAAGAATCTTTCTATAAAGAACAAAACTATAAGCCCTCCCCGGCGGGAAATCGAACCCCGGTCTCCCGCGTGACTGGCGAAGATACTGACCACTGTACTACCGAATACACATTGGGGACTTCTAATTAATTTAATTTATTACACTATTCATTATTTACACTTACGTTTAAAATAATTTTCAAAGCAGTTAAAAATAGAAGAATCTGTCTATAAAGAATAAAACTATAAGCCCTCCCAGGCGAAGAATCGAACCCCAATCTCCCGCGTGACAGGCGGGGATACTGAACACTATACTACCCAGGACACATTAGGGACTTCCCCTAATTGGTTTCATTTATTACACAATTCATTACGTACACATATATTCGCAATAAATTACAAAGCGGTTAAAAATATAAGAATCTTTCTATAAAGAATAAAACTATAAGCCCTCCCCGGCGGGGAATCAAACCCCGGTCTCCCGCGTGACAGGCGGGGATACTGACCACTATACTAACGAGGACACATAAGGGACTTCTAATTAGTTTCATTTATTACACTATTCATTATTTACAATTACGTTTAAAATAAATTTCGATGTAGTTAAAAATATCAGAATCTATCTAGAAAGAATAAAAATATAACCCCTCTCCGGCGAGGAATCGAAACCCGGCCTCCCGAGTGACAGGCGAGGATACTGACCACTATACTTCCGAGGATACATTAGGGACTTATAATTGGTTTCATTTATTA
This sequence comes from Metellina segmentata, assembly GCA_947359465.1. Taxonomy (NCBI): domain Eukaryota; kingdom Metazoa; phylum Arthropoda; class Arachnida; order Araneae; family Tetragnathidae; genus Metellina; species Metellina segmentata. The sequence continues at coordinate 48,361,736 of OX375877.1, read as the reverse complement.
CACTATTCATTATTTACATTTACGTTTAAAATAAATTTCAAAGTATTTAAAATTATAAGAATCTTTCTATAAAGAACAAAACTATAAGCCCTCCCCGGCGGGAAATCGAAACCCGGTCTCCCGCGCAACAGGCGAAGATACAGACCACTGTACTACCGAAGACACATTAGGGGATTCCCCCCCTAATTGGTTTCATTTATTACACCATTCATTACGTACACTTATATTCACAATAAATTACAAAGCGGTTAAAAATATTAGAATCTATCTCTGTACAGAACAAAACTTAAAGCACTCCCCGGCGGGGAATCGAACCCCGGTCTCCCGCGTGACAGGCGGGGATACTGACCACTATACTACCGAGGACACATTGACGAATTCGAATTAGTTTGATTTATTACACTATTCATTATTTACACTTACGTTTAAAATAAATTTCAAAGTAGTTAAAAATATAAGAATCTATCTATAAAGAACAAAACTATAAGCCCTGCCCGGCGGGGAATCTAACCCCGGTCTCCCGCGTGACAGGCGGGGATACTGACCACTATACTAACGAGGACACATTAGGGACTTCTAATTAGTTTCATTTATTACACTATTCATTATTCACACTTACGTTTAAAATATATTTCAAAGTAGTTAAAAATATAAGAATCTATCTATTAAGAACAAAACTATAAGCCCTCCCCGGCGGGGAATCAAATCCCGGTCCCCCGCGTGACAGGCGGGGATACTGACCACTATACTAACGAGGACACATTAGGCACTTCTAATTAGTTTCATTTATTACACTATTCATTATTTACAATTACGTTTAAAATAAATTTCGATGTAGTTAAAAATATCAGAATCTATCTAGAAAGAATAAAACTATAACCCCTCCCCGGCGAAGAATCGAAACCCGGCCTCCCGAGTGACAGGCGGGGATACTGATCACTATACTTCCGAGGATACATTAGGGACTTATAATTGGTTTCATTTATTACACTATTCATTATTTACACTTACGTTTAAAATAAATTTCAAAGTATTTAAAATTATAAGAATCTTTCTATAAAGAACAAAACCATAAGCCCTCCCCGGCTGGAAATCGAACCCCGGTATCCCGCGTGACAGGCGAAGATACTGACCACTGTACTACCGAAGACACATTAGGGGATTCTAATTGGTTTCATTTATTACACCATTCATTACGTACACTTATATTCACAATAAATTACAAAGCGGTTAAAAATATTAGAATCTATCTCTGTACAGAACAAAACTTAAAGCACTCCCCGGCGGGGAATCGAACCCCGGTCTCCCGCGAGACAGGCGGGGATACTGACCACTATACTACCGAGGACACATTGGGGACTTCTAATTAATTTAATTTATTACACTATTCATTATTTACACTTACGTTTAAAATAATTTTCAAAGCAGTTAAAAATAGAAGAATCTGTCTATAAAGAATAAAACTATAAGCCCTCCCAGGCGAAGAATCGAACCCCAATCTCCCGCGTGACAGGCGGGGATACTGAACACTATACTACCCAGGACACATTAGGGACTTCCCCTAATTGGTTTCATTTATTACAAAATTCATTACGTACACATATATTCGCAATAAATTACAAAGCGGTTAAAAATATAAGAATCTTTCTATAAAGAATAAAACTATAAGCCCTCCCCGGCGGGGAATCAAACCCCGGTCTCCCGCGTGACAGGCGGGGATACTGACCACTATACTAACGAGGACACATAAGGGACTTCTAATTAGTTTCATTTATTACACTATTCATTATTTACAATTACGTTTAAAATAAATTTCGATGTAGTTAAAAATATCAGAATCTATCTAGAAAGAATAAAAATATAACCCCTCCCCGGCGAGGAATCGAAACCCGGCCTCCCGAGTGACAGGCGAGGATACTGACCACTATACTTCCGAGGATACATTAGGGACTTATAATTGGTTTCATTTATTACACTATTCATTATTTACATTTACGTTTAAAATAAATTTCAAAGTATTTAAAATTATAAGAATCTTTCTATAAAGAACAAAACTATAAGCCCTCCCCGGCGGGAAATCGAAACCCGGTCTCCCGCGCAACAGGCGAAGATACAGACCACTGTACTACCGAAGACACATTAGGGGATTCCCCCCCTAATTGGTTTCATTTATTACACCATTCATTACGTACACTTATATTCACAATAAATTACAAAGCGGTTAAAAATATTAGAATCTATCTCTGTACAGAACAAAACTTAAAGCACTCCCCGGCGGGGAATCGAACCCCGGTCTCCCGCGTGACAGGCGGGGATACTGACCACTATACTACCGAGGACACATTGACGAATTCGAATTAGTTTGATTTATTACACTATTCATTATTTACACTTACGTTTAAAAAATAAATTTCAAAGTAGTTAAAAATATAAGAATCTATCTATAAAGAACAAAACTATAAGCCCTCCCCGGCGGGGAATCGAACCCCGGTCTCCCGCGTGACAGGCGGTGATACTGACCACTATACTACCGAGGACACATTGGGGACTTCTAATTAATTTGATTTATTACACTATTCATTATTTACACTTATGTTTAAAATAATTTTCAAAGCAGTTAAAAATATAAGAATCTATCTATAAAGACTAAAACTATAAGCCCTCCCCGTCGTGGAATCGAACTCCGGTCTCCCGCGTGACAGGCGGGGATACTGACCACTATACTACCGAGGACACATTATAGAATTCTAATTGGTTTCATTTATTACACTATTCATTATTTACTCTTACGTTTAAAATAAATTTCAAAGTAGTTAAAAGTATAAGAATCTATCTATAAAGAATAAAACTATAAGCCCTACCAGGCGAACAATCGAACCCCAATCTCCCGCGTGACAGGCGGGGATACTGACCACTATACTACCCAGGACACATTAGGGACTTCTAATTGGTTTCATTTATAACACCATTCATTACGTACACATATATTCACAATAAATTACAAAGCGGTTAAAAATATAAGAATCTTTCTATAAAGAATAAAACTATAAGCCCTCCCCGGCGGGGAATCAAACCCCGGTCTCCCGCGTGACAGGCGGGGATACTGACCACTATACTAACGAGGACACAATAGGGACTTCTAATTAGTTTCATTCATTACACTATTCATTATTTACACATACGTTTAAAATAAATTTCGAAGTAGTTAAAAATATAAGAATCTATCTAGAAAGAATAAAACTATAACCCCTCCCCGGCGAAGAATCGAAACCCGGCCTCCCGAGTGACAGGCGGGGATACTGACCACTATACTTCCGAGGACACATTAGGGACTTATAATTGGTTTCATTTATTACACTATTCTAAATTTACACTTACGTTTAAAATACATTTCAAAGTATTTAAAATTATAAGAATCTTTCTATAAAGAACAAAACTATAAGCCCTCCCCGGCGGGAAATCGAACCCCGGTCTCCCGCGTGACAGGCGGGGATACTGACCACTATACTACCGAGGACACATTAGGGACTTCCTAATTGGTTTCATTTATTACACCATTCATTACGTACACTTATATTCAAAATAAATTAAAAAGCGGTTAAAAATATAAGAATCTATCTCTGTACAGAACAAAACTTTTAGCACTCCCCGGCGGGGAATCGAACCCCGGTCTCCCGCGTGACAGGCGGGTATACTGACCACCATACTACCGAGGAAACACTGGGGACTTCGAATTAGTTTGATTTATTACACTATTCATTATTTACACTTACGTTTAAAATAAATTTCAAAGTAGTTAAAAATATAAGAATCTATCTATAAAGAACAAAACTATAAGCCCTCCCCGGCGGGGAATCGAACCCCGGTCTCCCGCGTGACAGGCGCGGATACTGACCACTATACTACCGAGGACACATTAGGGACTTCTAATTGGTTTCATTTATTACACTGTTCATTATTTACACATACGTTTAAAATAATTTTCAAAGTAGTTAAAAATATAAGAATCTATCTATAAAGAATAAAACTATAAGCCCTCCACGGCGAAGAATCGAACCCGGATCTCCCGCGTAACAGGCGGGGATACTGACCACTATAATAAAGAGGACACATAAGGGACTTCCTAATTGGTTTCATTTATTACACCATTCATTACGTACACTTATATTCACAATAAATTACAAAGCGGTTAAAAATATAAGAATCTTTCTATAAAGAATAAAACTATAAGCCCTCCCCGGCGGGGAATCAAACCCCGGTCTCCCGCGTGACAGGCGGGGATACTGAACACTATACTAACGAGGACACATAAGGGACTTCTAATTAGTTTCATTTATTACACTATTCATTATTTACAATTACGTTTAAAATAAATTTCGATGTAGTTAAAAATATCAGAATCTATCTAGAAAGAATAAAACTATAACCCCTCCCCGGCGAAGAATCGAAACCCGGCCTCCCGAGTGACAGGCGGGGATACTGACCACTATACTTCCGAGGATACATTAGGGACTTATAATTGGTTTCATTTATTACACTATTCATTATTTACAATTACGTTTAAAATAAATTTCAAAGTATTTAAAATTATAAGAATCTTTCTATAAAGAACAAAACTATAAGCCCTCCCCGGCGGGAAATCGAACCCCGGTCTCCCGCTTGACAGGCGAAGATACTGACCACTGTACTACCGAAGACACATTAGGGGATTCTAATTGGTTTCATTTATTACACCATTCATTACGAACACTTATATTCACAATAAATTACAAAGCGGTTAAAAATATTAGAATCTATCTCTGTACAGAACAAAACTTAAAGCACTCCCCGGCGGGGAATCGAACCCCGGTCTCCCGCGTGACAGGCGGGGATACTGACCACTATACTACCGAGGACACATTGGGGACTTCGAATTAGTTTGATTTATTACACTATTCAATATTTACACTTACGTTTAAAATAAATTTCAAAGTAGTTAAAAATATAAGAATCTATCTATAAAGAACAAAACTATAAGCCCTCCCCGGCGTGGAATCGAACCCCTATCTCCCGCGTGACAGGCGGTGATACTGACCACTATACTACCGAGTACACATTAGGGACTGCCCTAATTGGTTTCATTTATTACACTATTCATTATTTACACTTACGTTTAAAAAATAATTTTCAAAGTAATTAAAAATATAAGAATCTATCTATAAAGAACAAAACTATAAGCCCTCTCCGTCGTGGAATCGAACTCCGGTCTCCCGCGTGACAGGCGGGGATACTGACCACTATACTACCGAGGACACATTGGGGACTTCTAATTAGTTTGATTTATTACACTATTCATTATTTACACTTACGTTTAAAATAATTTTCAAAGCAGTTAAAAATATAAGAATCTATCTATAAAGACTAAAACTATAAGCCCTCCCCGTCGTGGAATCGAACTCCGGTCTCCCGCGTGACAGGCAGGGATACTGACCACTATACTACCGAGGACACATTATAGACTTCTAATTGGTTTCATTTATTACAGTATTCATTATTTACACTTACGTTTAAAATAAATTTCAAAGTAGTTAAAAATATAAGAATCTATCTATAAAGAATAAAACTATAAGCCCTCCCCGGCGGGGAATCGAACCCCGGTCTCCCGCGTGACAGGCGGGGATTCAGACCACTATACTTCCAAGGACACATTAGGGACTTATAATTGGTTTCATTTATTACACTATTCATTATTTACACTTACGTTTAAAATAAATTTCAAAGTATTTAAAATTATAAGAATCTTTCTATAAAGAACAAAACTATAAGCCCTCCCCGGCGGGAAATCGAACCCCGGTCACCCGCGTGGATACTGACCACTATACTACCGAGGACACATTAGGGTCTTCTATTTGGTTTCATTTATTACACTATTCATTATTTACACTTACGTTTAAAAAATAATTTTCAAAGAAGTTAAAAATATAAGAATCTATCTATAAAGAATAAAACTATAAGCCCTCCCCGGCGAAGAATCGAACCCCGATCTCCCGCGTGACAGGCGGGGATACTGACCACTGTACTACCGAAGACACATTAGGGGATTCCCTAATTGGTTTCATTTATTACACCATTCATTACGAACACTTATATTCACAATAAATTACAAAGCGGTTAAAAATATTAGAATCTATCTCTGTACAGAACAAAACTTAAAGCACTCCCCGGCGGGGAATCGAACCCCGGTCTCCCGCGTGACAGGCGGGGATACTGACCACTATACTACCGAGGACACATTGGGGACTTCGAATTAGTTTGATTTATTACACTATTCAATATTTACACTTACGCGTTTAAAATAAATTTCAATGTAGTTAAAAATATAAGAATCTATCTATAAAGAACAAAACTATAAGCCCTCCCCGGCGTGGAATCGAACCCCTATCTCCCGCGTGACAGGCGGTGATACTGACCACTATTCTACCGAGTACACATTAGGGACTGCCTAATTGGTTTCATTTATTACACTATTCATTATTTAAACTTACGTTTAAAAAATAATTTTCAAAGTAATTAAAAATATAAGAATCTATCTATAAAGAACAAAACTATAAGACCTCCCCGTCGTGGAATCGAACTCCAGTCTCCCGCGTGACAGGCGGGGATACTGACCACTATACTACCGAGGACACATTGGGAACTTCTAATTAGTTTGATTTATTACACTATTCATTATTTACACTTACGTTTAAAATAATTTTCAAAGCAGTTAAAAATATAAGAATCTATCTATAAAGACTAAAACTATAAGCCCTCCCCGTCGTGGTATCGAACTCCGGTCTCCCGCGTGACAGGCGGGGATACTGACCACTATACTACCGAGGACACATTATAGAATTCTAATTGGTTTCATTGATTACACTGTTCATTATTTACACATACGTTTAAAATAATTTTCAAAGTAGTTAAAAATATAAGAATCTATCTATAAAGAATAAAACTATAAGCCCTCCACGGCGAAGAATCGAACCCGGATCTCCCGCGTAACAGGCGGGGATACTGACCACTATAATACCGAGGACACATAAGGGACTTCCCCCCTAATTGGTTTCCTTTATTACACCATTCATTACGTACACTTATATTCACAATAAATTACAAAGCGGTTAAAAATATAAGAATCTTTCTATAAAGAATAAAACTATAAGCCCTCCCCGGCGGGGAATCAAACCCCGGTCTCCCGCGTGACAGGCGGGGATACTGACCACTATACTTCCGAGGACACATTAGGGACTTATAATTGGTTTCATTTATTACACTATTCTAAATTTACACTTACGTTTAAAATACATTTCAAAGTATTTAAAATTATAAGAATCTTTCTATAAAGAACAAAACTATAAGCCCTCCCCGGCGGGAAATCGAACCCCGGTCTCCCGCGTGACAGGCGGGGATACTGACCACTATACTACCGAGGACACATTAGGGACTTCCTAATTGGTTTCATTTATTACACCATTCATTACGTACACTTATATTCAAAATAAATTAAAAAGCGGTTAAAAATATAAGAATCTATCTCTGTACAGAACAAAACTTTTTGCACTCCCCGGCGGGGAATCGAACCCCCCGGTCTCCCGCGTGACAGGCGGGTATACTGACCACCATACTACCGAGGAAACACTGGGGACTTCGAATTAGTTTGATTTATTACACTATTCATTATTTACACTTACGTTTAAAATAAATTTCAAAGTAGTTAAAAATATAAGAATCTATCTATAAAGAACAAAACTATAAGCCCTCCAAGGCGGGGAATCGAACCCCGGTCTCCCGCGTGACAGGCGCGGATACTGACCACTATACTACCGAGGACACATTAGGGACTTCTAATTGGTTTCATTTATTACACTGTTCATTATTTACACATACGTTTAAAATAATTTTCAAAGTAGTTAAAAATATAAGAATCTATCTATAAAGAATAAAACTATAAGCCCTCCACGGCGAAGAATCGAACCCGGATCTCCCGCGTAACAGGCGGGGATACTGACCACTATAATACCGAGGACACATAAGGGACTTCCTAATTGGTTTCATTTATTACACCATTCAATACGTACACTTATATTCACAATAAATTACAAAGCGGTTAAAAATATAAGAATCTTTCTATAAAGAATAAAACTATAAGCCCTCCCCGGCGGGGAATCAAACCCCGGTCTCCCGCGTGACAGGCGGGGATACTGACCACTATACTACCGAGGACACATTAGGGACTTCCTAATTGGTTTCATTTATTACACCATTCATTACGTACACTTTTATATTCAAAATAAATTAAAAAGCGGTTAAAAATATAAGAATCTATCTCTGTACAGAACAAAACTTTTAGCACTCCCCGGCGGGGAATCGAACCCCGGCCTCCCGCGTGACAGGCGGGTATACTGACCACCATACTACCGAGGAAACACTGGGGACTTCGAATTAGTTTGATTTATTACACTATTCATTATTTACACTTACGTTTAAAATAAATTTCAAAGTAGTTAAAAATATAAGAATCTATCTATAAAGAACAAAACTATAAGCCCTCTCCGGCGGGGAATCGAACCCCGGTCTCCCGCGTGACAGGCGCGGATACTGACCACTATACTACCGAGGACACATTAGGGACTTCCTAATTGGTTTCATTTATTACACTGTTCATTATTTACACATACGTTTAAAATAATTTTCAAAGTAGTTAAAAATATAAGAATCTATCTATAAAGAATAAAACTATAAGCCCTCCACGGCGAAGAATCGAACCCGGATCTCCCGCGTAACAGGCGGGGATACTGACCACTATAATACCGAGGACACATAAGGGACTTCCCCCCCTAATTGGTTTCATTTATTACACCATTCAATACGTACACTTATATTCACAATAAATTACAAAGCGGTTAAAAATATAAGAATCTTTCTATAAAGAATAAAACTATAAGCCCTCCCCGGCGGAGAATCAAACCCCGGTCTCCCGCGTGACAGGCGGGGATACTGACCACTATACTAACGAGGACACATAAGGGACTTCTAATTAGTTTCATTTATTACACTATTCATTATTTACAATTACGTTTAAAATAAATTTCGATGTAGTTAAAAATATCAGAATATCTATCTAGAAAGAATAAAACTATAACCCCTCCCCGGCGAAGAATCGAAACCCGGCCTCCCGAGTGACAGGCGGGGATACTGACCACTATACTTCCGAGGATACATTAGGGACTTATAATTGGTTTCATTTATTACACTATTCATTATTTACAATTACGTTTAAAATAAATTTCAAAGTATTTAAAATTATAAGAATCTTTCTATAAAGAACAAAACTATAAGCCCTCCCCGGCGGGAAATCGAACCCCGGTCTCCCGCGTGACAGGCGAAGATACTGACCACTGTACTACCGAAGACACATTAGGGGATTCCCCCCCCTAATTGGTTTCATTTATTACACCATTCATTACGAACACTTATATTCACAATAAATTACAAAGCGGTTAAAAATATTAGAATCTATCTCTGTACAGAACAAAACTTTTAGCACTCCCCGGCGGGGAATCGAACCCCGGTCTCCCGCGTGACAGGCGGGTATACTGACCACCATACTACCGAGGAAACACTGGGGACTTCGAATTAGTTTGATTTATTACACTATTCATTATTTACACTTACGTTTAAAATAATTTTCAAAGCAGTTAAAAATATAAGAATCTATCTATAAAGACTAAAACTATAAGCCCTCCCCGTCGTGGTATCGAACTCCGGTCTCCCGCGTGACAGGCGGGGATACTGACCACTATACTACCGAGGACACATTATAGAATTCTAATTGGTTTCATTGATTACACTGTTCATTATTTACACATACGTTTAAAATAATTTTCAAAGTAGTTAAAAATATAAGAATCTATCTATAAAGAATAAAACTATAAGCCCTCCACGGCGAAGAATCGAACCCGGATCTCCCGCGTAACAGGCGGGGATACTGACCACTATAATACCGAGGACACATAAGGGACTTCCCCCCTAATTGGTTTCCTTTATTACACCATTCATTACGTACACTTATATTCACAATAAATTACAAAGCGGTTAAAAATATAAGAATCTTTCTATAAAGAATAAAACTATAAGCCCTCCCCGGCGGGGAATCAAACCCCGGTCTCCCGCGTGACAGGCGGGGATACTGACCACTATACTTCCGAGGACACATTAGGGACTTATAATTGGTTTCATTTATTACACTATTCTAAATTTACACTTACGTTTAAAATACATTTCAAAGTATTTAAAATTATAAGAATCTTTCTATAAAGAACAAAACTATAAGCCCTCCCCGGCGGGAAATCGAACCCCGGTCTCCCGCGTGACAGGCGGGGATACTGACCACTATACTACCGAGGACACATTAGGGACTTCCTAATTGGTTTCATTTATTACACCATTCATTACGTACACTTATATTCAAAATAGATTAAAAAGCGGTTAAAAATATAAGAATCTATCTCTGTACAGAACAAAACTTTTTGCACTCCCCGGCGGGGAATCGAACCCCCCGGTCTCCCGCGTGACAGGCGGGTATACTGACCACCATACTACCGAGGAAACACTGGGGACTTCGAATTAGTTTGATTTATTACACTATTCATTATTTACACTTACGTTTAAAATAAATTTCAAAGTAGTTAAAAATATAAGAATCTATCTATAAAGAACAAAACTATAAGCCCTCCAAGGCGGGGAATCGAACCCCGGTCTCCCGCGTGACAGGCGCGGATACTGACCACTATACTACCGAGGACACATTAGGGACTTCTAATTGGTTTCATTTATTACACTGTTCATTATTTACACATACGTTTAAAATAATTTTCAAAGTAGTTAAAAATATAAGAATCTATCTATAAAGAATAAAACTATAAGCCCTCCACGGCGAAGAATCGAACCCGGATCTCCCGCGTAACAGGCGGGGATACTGACCACTATAATACCGAGGACACATAAGGGACTTCCTAATTGGTTTCATTTATTACACCATTCAATACGTACACTTATATTCACAATAAATTACAAAGCGGTTAAAAATATAAGAATCTTTCTATAAAGAATAAAACTATAAGCCCTCCCCGGCGGGGAATCAAACCCCGGTCTCCCGCGTGACAGGCGGGGATACTGACCACTATACTACCGAGGACACATTAGGGACTTCCTAATTGGTTTCATTTATTACACCATTCATTACGTACACTTTTATATTCAAAATAAATTAAAAAGCGGTTAAAAATATAAGAATCTATCTCTGTACAGAACAAAACTTTTAGCACTCCCCGGCGGGGAATCGAACCCCGGCCTCCCGCGTGACAGGCGGGTATACTGACCACCATACTACCGAGGAAACACTGGGGACTTCGAATTAGTTTGATTTATTACACTATTCATTATTTACACTTACGTTTAAAATAAATTTCAAAGTAGTTAAAAATATAAGAATCTATCTATAAAGAACAAAACTATAAGCCCTCTCCGGCGGGGAATCGAACCCCGGTCTCCCGCGTGACAGGCGCGGATACTGACCACTATACTACCGAGGACACATTAGGGACTTCCTAATTGGTTTCATTTATTACACTGTTCATTATTTACACATACGTTTAAAATAATTTTCAAAGTAGTTAAAAATATAAGAATCTATCTATAAAGAATAAAACTATAAGCCCTCCACGGCGAAGAATCGAACCCGGATCTCCCGCGTAACAGGCGGGGATACTGACCACTATAATACCGAGGACACATAAGGGACTTCCCCCCCTAATTGGTTTCATTTATTACACCATTCAATACGTACACTTATATTCACAATAAATTACAAAGCGGTTAAAAATATAAGAATCTTTCTATAAAGAATAAAACTATAAGCCCTCCCCGGCGGAGAATCAAACCCCGGTCTCCCGCGTGACAGGCGGGGATACTGACCACTATACTAACGAGGACACATAAGGGACTTCTAATTAGTTTCATTTATTACACTATTCATTATTTACAATTACGTTTAAAATAAATTTCGATGTAGTTAAAAATATCAGAATATCTATCTAGAAAGAATAAAACTATAACCCCTCCCCGGCGAAGAATCGAAACCCGGCCTCCCGAGTGACAGGCGGGGATACTGACCACTATACTTCCGAGGATACATTAGGGACTTATAATTGGTTTCATTTATTACACTATTCATTATTTACAATTACGTTTAAAATAAATTTCAAAGTATTTAAAATTATAAGAATCTTTCTATAAAGAACAAAACTATAAGCCCTCCCCGGCGGGAAATCGAACCCCGGTCTCCCGCGTGACAGGCGAAGATACTGACCACTGTACTACCGAAGACACATTAGGGGATTCCCCCCCCTAATTGGTTTCATTTATTACACCATTCATTACGAACACTTATATTCACAATAAATTACAAAGCGGTTAAAAATATTAGAATCTATCTCTGTACAGAACAAAACTTTTAGCACTCCCCGGCGGGGAATCGAACCCCGGTCTCCCGCGTGACAGGCGGGTATACTGACCACCATACTACCGAGGAAACACTGGGGACTTCGAATTAGTTTGATTTATTACACTATTCATTATTTACACTTACGTTTAAAATAAATTTCAAAGTAGTTAAAAATATAAGAATCTATCTATAAAGAACAAAACTATAAGCCCTCCCCGGCGGGGAATCGAACCCCGGTCTCCCGCGTGACAGGCGCGGATACTGACCACTATACTACCGAGGACACATTAGGGACTTCTAATTGGTTTCATTTATTACACTGTTCATTATTTACACATACGTTTAAAATAATTTTCAAAGTAGTTAAAAATATAAGAATCTATCTATAAAGAATAAAACTATAAGCCCTCCACGGCGAAGAATCGAACCCGGATCTCCCGCGTAACAGGCGGGGATACTGACCACTATAATACCGAGGACACATAAGGGACTTCCTAATTGGTTTCATTTATTACACCATTCATTACGTACACTTATATTCACAATAAATTACAAAGCGGTTAAAAATATAAGAATCTTTCTATAAAGAATAAAACTATAAGCCCTCCCCGGCGGGGAATCAAACCCCGGTCTCCCGCGTGACAGGCGGGGATACTGACCACTATACTAACGAGGACACATAAGGGACTTCTAATTAGTTTCATTTATTACACTATTCATTATTTACAATTACGTTTAAAATAAATTTCGATGTAGTTAAAAATATCAGAATATCTATCTAGAAAGAATAAAACTATAACCCCTCCCCGGCGAAGAATCGAAACCCGGCCTCCCGAGTGACAGGCGGGGATACTGACCACTATACTTCCGAGGATACATTAGGGACTTATAATTGGTTTCATTTATTACACTATTCATTATTTACAATTACGTTTAAAATAAATTTCAAAGTATTTAAAATTATAAGAATCTTTCTATAAAGAACAAAACTATAAGCCCTCCCCGGCGGGAAATCGAACCCCGGTCTCCCGCTTGACAGGCGAAGATACTGACCACTGTACTACCGAAGACACATTAGGGGATTCTAATTGGTTTCATTTATTACACCATTCATTACGAACACTTATATTCACAATAAATTACAAAGCGGTTAAAAATATTAGAATCTATCTCTGTACAGAACAAAACTTAAAGCACTCCCCGGCGGGGAATCGAACCCCGGTCTCCCGCGTGACAGGCGGGGATACTGACCACTATACTACCGAGGACACATTGGGGACTTCGAATTAGTTTGATTTATTACACTATTCAATATTTACACTTACGTTTAAAATAAATTTCAAAGTAGTTAAAAATATAAGAATCTATCTATAAAGAACAAAACTATAAGCCCTCCCCGGCGTGGAATCGAACCCCTATCTCCCGCGTGACAGGCGGTGATACTGACCACTATACTACCGAGTACACATTAGGGACTGCCCTAATTGGTTTCATTTATTACACTATTCATTATTTACACTTACGTTTAAAATAATTTTCAAAGTAATTAAAAATATAAGAATCTATCTATAAAGAACAAAACTATAAGCCCTCCCCGTCGTGGAATCGAACTCCGGTCTCCCGCGTGACAGGCGGGGATACTGACCACTATACTACCGAGGACACATTGGGGACTTCTAATTAGTTTGATTTATTACACTATTCATTATTTACACTTACGTTTAAAATAATTTTCAAAGCAGTTAAAAATATAAGAATCTATCTATAAAGACTAAAACTATAAGCCCTCCCCGTCGTGGAATCGAACTCCGGTCTCCCGCGTGACAGGCAGGGATACTGACCACTATACTACCGAGGACACATTATAGACTTCTAATTGGTTTCATTTATTACAGTATTCATTATTTACACTTACGTTTAAAATAAATTTCAAAGTAGTTAAAAATATAAGAATCTATCTATAAAGAATAAAACTATAAGCCCTCCCCGGCGGGGAATCGAACCCCGGTCTCCCGCGTGACAGGCGGGGATACTGACCACTATACTTCCAAGGACACATTAGGGACTTATAATTGGTTTCATTTATTACACTATTCATTATTTACACTTACGTTTAAAATAAATTTCAAAGTATTTAAAATTATAAGAATCTTTCTATAAAGAACAAAACTATAAGCCCTCCCCGGCGGGAAATCGAACCCCGGTCACCCGCGTGGATACTGACCACTATACTACCGAGGACACATTAGGGTCTTCTATTTGGTTTCATTTATTACACTATTCATTATTTACACTTACGTTTAAAATAATTTTCAAAGAAGTTAAAAATATAAGAATCTATCTATAAAGAATAAAACTATAAGCCCTCCCCGGCGAAGAATCGAACCCCGATCTCCCGCGTGACAGGCGGGGATACTGACCACTGTACTACCGAAGACACATTAGGGGATTCCCTAATTGGTTTCATTTATTACACCATTCATTACGAACACTTATATTCACAATAAATTACAAAGCGGTTAAAAATATTAGAATCTATCTCTGTACAGAACAAAACTTAAAGCACTCCCCGGCGGGGAATCGAACCCCGGTCTCCCGCGTGACAGGCGGGGATACTGACCACTATACTACCGAGGACACATTGGGGACTTCAAATTAGTTTGATTTATTACACTATTCAATATTTACACTTACGTTTAAAATAAATTTCACAATGTGTAGTTAAAAATATAAGAATCTATCTATAAAGAACAAAACTATAAGCCCTCCCCGGCGTGGAATCGAACCCCTATCTCCCGCGTGACAGGCGGTGATACTGACCACTATTCTACCGAGTACACATTAGGGACTGCCTAATTGGTTTCATTTATTACACTATTCATTATTTAAACTTACGTTTAAAATAATTTTCAAAGTAATTAAAAATATAAGAATCTATCTATAAAGAACAAAACTATAAGACCTCCCCGTCGTGGAATCGAACTCCAGTCTCCCGCGTGACAGGCGGGGATACTGACCACTATACTACCGAGGACACATTGGGAACTTCTAATTAGTTTGATTTATTACACTATTCATTATTTACACTTACGTTTAAAATAATTTTCAAAGCAGTTAAAAATATAAGAATCTATCTATAAAGACTAAAACTATAAGCCCTCCCCGTCGTGGTATCGAACTCCGGTCTCCCGCGTGACAGGCGGGGATACTGACCACTATACTACCGAGGACACATTATAGAATTCTAATTGGTTTCATTGATTACACTGTTCATTATTTACACATACGTTTAAAATAATTTTCAAAGTAGTTAAAAATATAAGAATCTATCTATAAAGAATAAAACTATAAGCCCTCCACGGCGAAGAATCGAACCCGGATCTCCCGCGTAACAGGCGGGGATACTGACCACTATAATACCGAGGACACATAAGGGACTTCCCCCCTAATTGGTTTCATTTATTACACCATTCATTACGTACACTTATATTCACAATAAATTACAAAGCGGTTAAAAATATAAGAATCTTTCTATAAAGAATAAAACTATAAGCCCTCCCCGGCGGGGAATCAAACCCCGGTCTCCCGCGTGACAGGCGGGGATACTGACCACTATACTTCCGAGGACACATTAGGGACTTATAATTGGTTTCATTTATTACACTATTCATTATTTACAATTACGTTTAAAATAAATTTCGATGTAGTTAAAAATATCAGAATATCTATCTAGAAAGAATAAAACTATAACCCCTCCCCGGCGAAGAATCGAAACCCGGCCTCCCGAGTGACAGGCGGGGATACTGACCACTATACTTCCGAGGATACATTAGGGACTTATAATTGGTTTCATTTATTACACTATTCATTATTTACAATTACGTTTAAAATAAATTTCAAAGTATTTAAAATTATAAGAATCTTTCTATAAAGAACAAAACTATAAGCCCTCCCCGGCGGGAAATCGAACCCCGGTCTCCCGCGTGACAGGCGAAGATACTGACCACTGTACTACCGAAGACACATTAGGGGATTCCCCCCCTAATTGGTTTCATTTATTACACCATTCATTACGAACACTTATATTCACAATAAATTACAAAGCGGTTAAAAATATTAGAATCTATCTCTGTACAGAACAAAACTTAAAGCACTCCCCGGCGGGGAATCGAACCCCGGTCTCCCGCGTGACAGGCGGGGATACTGACCACTATACTACCGAGGACACATTGGGGACTTCGAATTAGTTTGATTTATTACACTATTCAATATTTACACTTACGTTTAAAATAAATTTCATAGTTAAAAATATAAGAATCTATCTATAAAGAACAAAACTATAAGCCCTCCCCGGCGTGGAATCGAACCCCTATCTCCCGCGTGACAGGCGGTGATACTGACCACTATACTACCGAGTACACATTAGGGACTGCCCTAATTGGTTTCATTTATTACACTATTCATTATTTACACTTACGTTTAAAATAATTTTCAAAGTAATTAAAAATATAAGAATCTATCTATAAAGAACAAAACTATAAGCCCTCCCCGTCGTGGAATCGAACTCCGGTCTCCCGCGTGACAGGCGGGGATACTGACCACTATACTACCGAGGACACATTGGGGACTTCTAATTAGTTTGATTTATTACACTATTCATTATTTACACTTACGTTTAAAATAATTTTCAAAGCAGTTAAAAATATAAGAATCTATCTATAAAGACTAAAACTATAAGCCCTCCCCGTCGTGGAATCGAACTCCGGTCTCCCGCGTGACAGGCGGGGATACTGACCACTATACTTCCGAAGACACATTTGGGGATTCCCTAATTGGTTTCATTTATTACACCATTCATTACGAACACTTATATTCACAATAAATTACAAAGCGGTTAAAAATATTAGAATCTATCTCTGTACAGAACAAAACTTAAAGCACTCCCCGGCGGGGAATCGAACCCCGGTCTCCCGGGTGACAGGCGGGGATACTGACCACTATACTACCGAGGACACATTGGGGACTTCGAATTAGTTTGATTTATTACACTATTCAATATTTACACTTACGTTTAAAAGAAATTTCAATGTAGTTAAAAATATAAGAATCTATCTATAAAGAACAAAACTATAAGCCCTCCCCGGCGTGGAATCGAACCCCTATCTCCCTCGTGACAGGCGGTGATACTGACCACTATTCTACCGAGTACACATTAGGGACTGCACTAATTGGTTTCATTTATTACACTATTCATTATTTAAACTTACGTTTAAAAAATAATTTTCAAAGTAATTAAAAATATAAGAATCTATCTATAAAGAACAAAACTATAAGACCTCCCCATCGTGGAATCGAACTCCGGTCTCCCGCGTGACAGGCGGGGATACTGACCACTATACTACCGAGGACACATTGGGAACTTCTAATTAGTTTGATTTATTACACTATTCATTATTTACACTTACGTTTAAAATAATTTTCAAAGCAGTTAAAAATATAAGAATCTATCTATAAAGACTAAAACTATAAGCCCTCCCCGTCGTGGTATCGAACTCCGGTCTCCCGCGTGACAGGCGGGGATACTGACCACTATACTACCGAGGACACATTATAGAATTCTAATTGGTTTCATTGATTACACTGTTCATTATTTACACATACGTTTAAAATAATTTTCAAAGTAGTTAAAAATATAAGAATCTATCTATAAAGAATAAAACTATAAGCCCTCCACGGCGAAGAATCGAACCCGGATCTCCCGCGTAACAGGCGGGGATACTGACCACTATAATACCGAGGACACATAAGGGACTTCCTAATTGGTTTCATTTATTACACCATTCATTACGTACACTTATATTCACAATAAATTACAAAGCGGTTAAAAATATAAGAATCTTTCTATAAAGAATAAAATTATAAGCCCTCCCCGGCGGGGAATCAAACCCCGGTCTCCCGCGTGACAGGCGGGGATACTGACCACTATACTTCCGAGGACACATTAGGGACTTATAATTGGTTTCATTTATTACACTATTCTAAATTTACACTTACGTTTAAAATACATTTCAAAGTATTTAAAATTATAAGAATCTTTCTATAAAGAACAAAACTATAAGCCCTCCCCGGCGGGAAATCGAACCCCGGTCTCCCGCGTGACAGGCGGGGATACTGACCACTATACTACCGAGGACACATTAGGGACTTCCTAATTGGTTTCATTTATTACACCATTCATTACGTACACTTATATTCAAAATAAATTAAAAAGCGGTTAAAAATATAAGAATCTATCTCTGTACAGAACAAAACTTTTAGCACTCCCCGGCGGGGAATCGAACCCCGGTCTCCCGCGTGACAGGCGGGTATACTGACCACCATACTACCGAGGAAACACTGGGGACTTCGAATTAGTTTGATTTATTACACTATTCATTATTTACACTTACGTTTAAAAAATAAATTTCAAAGTAGTTAAAAATATAAGAATCTATCTATAAAGAACAAAACTATAAGACAACCCCCTCGGGGAATCGAACCCCGGTCTCCCGCGTGACAGGCGCGGATACTGACCACTATACTACCGAGGACACATTAGGGACTTCTAATTGGTTTCATTTATTACACTGTTCATTATTTACACATACGTTTAAAATAATTTTCAAAGTAATTAAAAATATAAGAATCTATCTATAAAGAATAAAACTATAAGCCCTCCACGGCGAAGAATCGAACCCGGATCTCCCGCGTAACAGGCGGGGATACTGACCACTATAATACCGAGGACACATAAGGGACTTCCTAATTGGTTTCATTTATTACACCATTCAATACGTACACTTATATTCACAATAAATTACAAAGCGGTTAAAAATATAAGAATCTTTCTATAAAGAATAAAACTATAAGCCCTCCCCGGCGGGGAATCAAACCCCGGTCTCCCGCGTGACAGGCGGGGATACTGACCACTATACTAACGAGGACACATAAGGGACTTCTAATTAGTTTCATTTATTACACTATTCATTATTTACAATTACGTTTAAAATAAATTTCGATGTAGTTAAAAATATCAGAATCTATCTAGAGAGAATAAAACTATAACCCCTCCCCGGCGAAGAATCGAAACCCGGCCTCCCGAGTGACAGGCAGGGATACTGACCACTATACTTCCGAGGATACATTAGGGACTTATAATTGGTTTCATTTATTACACTATTCATTATTTACAATTACGTTTAAAATAAATTTCAAAGTATTTAAAATTATAAGAATCTTTCTATAAAGAACAAAACTATAAGCCCTCCCCGGCGGGAAATCGAACCCCGGTCTCCCGCGTGACAGGCGAAGATACTGACCACTGTACTACCGAAGACACATTAGGGGATTCCCCTAATTGGTTTCATTTATTACACCATTCATTACGAACACTTATATTCACAATAAATTACAAAGCGGTTAAAAATATTAGAATCTATCTCTGTACAGAACAAAACTTAAAGCACTCCCCGGCGGGGAATCGAACCCCGGTCTCCCGCGTGACAGGCGGGGATACTGACCACTATACTACCGAGGACACATTGGGGACTTCGAATTAGTTTGATTTATTACACTATTCATTATTTACACTTACGTTTAAAATAATTTTCAAAGCAGTTAAAAATATAAGAATCTATCTATAAAGACTAAAACTATAAGCCCTCCCCGTCGTGGAATCGAACTCCGGTCTCCCGCGTGACAGGCGGGGTTACTGACCACTATACTACCGAGGACACATTGGGGACTTCTAATTAGTTTGATTTATTACACTATTCATTATTTACACTTACGTTTAAAATAATTTTCAAAGCAGTTAAAAATATAAGAATCTATCTATAAAGACTAAAACTATAAGCCCTCCCCGTCGTGGAATCGAACTCCGGTCTCCCGCGTGACAGGCAGGGATACTGACCACTATACTACCGAGGACACATTATAGACTTCCTAATTGGTTTCATTTATTACACTATTCATTATTTACACTTACGTTTAAAATAAATTTCAAAGTAGTTAAAAATATAAGAATCTATCTATAAAGAATAAAACTATAAGCCCTCCCCGGCGGGGAATCGAACTCCGGTCTCCCGCGTGACAGGCGGGGATACTGACCACTATACTACCGAGGACACATTATAGACTTCCTAATTGGTTTCATTTATTACACTATTCATTATTTACACTTACGTTTAAAATAAATTTCAAAGTATTTAAAATTATAAGAATCTTTCTATAAAGAACAAAACTATAAGCCCTCCCCGGCGGGAAATCGAACCCCGGTCAACCGCGTGGATACTGACCACTATACTACCGAGGACACATTAGGGTCTTCTATTTGGTTTCATTTATTACACTATTCATTATTTACACTTACGTTTAAAATAATTTTCAAAGTAGTTAAAAATATAAGAATCTATCTATAAAGAATAAAACTATAAGCCCTCCCCGGCGAAGAATCGAACCCCGATCTCCCGCGTGACAGGCGGGGATACTGACCACTGTACTACCGAAGACACATTAGGGGATTCCTAATTGGTTTCATTTATTACACCATTCATTACGAACACTTATATTCACAATAAATTACAAAGCGGTTAAAAATATTAGAATCTATCTCTGTACAGAACAAAACTTAAAGCACTCCCCGGCGGGGAATCGAACCCCGGTCTCCCGCGTGACAGGTGGGGATACTGACCACTATACTACCGAGGACACATTGGTGACTTCGAATTAGTTTGATTTATTACACTATTCAATATTTACACTTACGTTTAAAAGAAATTTCAATGTAGTTAAAAATATAAGAATCTATCTATAAAGAACAAAACTATAAGCCCTCCCCGGCGTGGAATCGAACCCCTATCTCCCGCGTGACAGGCGGTGATACTGACCACTATTCTACCGAGTACACATTAGGGACTGCCTAATTAGTTTCATTTATTACACTATTCATTATTTAAACTTACATTTAAAATAATTTTCAAAGTAATTAAAAATATAAGAATCTATCTATAAAGAACAAAACTATAAGCCCTCCCCGGCGGGGAATCGAACCCCGGTCTCCCGCGTGACAGGCGCGGATACTGACCACTATACTACCGAGGACACATTAGGGACTTCTAATTGGTTTCATTTATTACACTGTTCATTATTTACACATACGTTTAAAATAATTTTCAAAGTAGTTAAAAATATAAGAATCTATCTATAAAGAATAAAACTATAAGCCCTCCACGGCGAAGAATCGAACCCGGATCTCCCGCGTAACAGGCGGGATACTGACCACTATAATACCGAGGACACATAAGGGACTTCCTAATTGGTTTCATTTATTACACCATTCATTACGTACACTTATATTCACAATAAATTACAAAGCGGTTAAAAATATAAGAATCTTTCTATAAAGAATAAAACTATAAGCCCTCCCCGGCGGGGAATCAAACCCCGGTCTCCCGCGTGACAGGCGGGGATACTGACCACTATACTAACGAGGACACATAAGGGACTTCTAATTAGTTTCATTTATTACACTATTCATTATTTACAATTACGTTTAAAATAAATTTCGATGTAGTTAAAAATATCAGAATATATCTATCTAGAAAGAATAAAACTATAACCCCTCCCCGGCGAAGAATCGAAACCCGGCCTCCCGAGTGACAGGCGGGGATACTGACCACTATACTTCCGAGGATACATTAGGGACTTATAATTGGTTTCATTTATTACACTATTCATTATTTACAATTACGTTTAAAATAAATTTCAAAGTATTTAAAATTATAAGAATCTTTCTATAAAGAACAAAACTATAAGCCCTCCCCGGCGGGAAATCGAACCCCGGTCTCCCGCGTGACAGGCGAAGATACTGACCACTGTACTACCGAAGACACATTAGGGGATTCTAATTGGTTTCATTTATTACACCATTCATTACGAACACTTAAGTTTAAAATAATTTTCAAAGCAGTTAAAAATATAAGAATCTATCTATAAAGACTAAAACTATAAGCCCTCCCCGTCGTGGAATCGAACTCCGGTCTCCCGCGTGACAGGCAGGGATACTGACCACTATACTACCGAGGACACATTATAGACTTCCTAATTGGTTTCATTTATTACACTATTCATTATTTACACTTACGTTTAAAATAAATTTCAAAGTAGTTAAAAATATAAGAATCTATCTATAAAGAATAAAACTATAAGACCTCCCCGGCGGGGAATCGAACCCCGGTCTCCCGCGCGACAGGCGGGGATACTGACCACTATACTTCCGAGGACACATTAGGGACTTATAATTGGTTTCATTTATTACACTATTCATTATTTACACTTAAGTTTAAAATAAATTTCAAAGTATTTAAAATTATAAGAATCTTTCTATAAAGAACAAAACTATAAGCCCTCCCCGGCGGGAAATCGAACCCCGGTCACCCGCGTGGATACTGACCACTATACTACCGAGGACACATTAGGGTCTTCTATTTGGTTTCATTTATTACACTATTCATTATTTACACTTACGTTTAAAATAATTTTCACAAAGTATTTAAAAATATAAGAATCTATCTATAAAGAATAAAACTATAAGCCCTCCCCGGCGAAGAAACGAACCCCGATCTCCCGCGTGACAGGCGGGGATACTGACCACTGTACTACCGAAGACACATTAGGGGATTCTAATTGGTTTCATTTATTACACCATTCATTACGAACACTTATATTCACAATAAATTACAAAGCGGTTAAAAATATTAGAATCTATCTCTGTACAGAACAAAACTTAAAGCACTCCCCGGCGGGGAATCGAACCCCGGTCTCCCGCGTGACAGGCGGGGATACTGACCACTATACTACCGAGGACACATTGGGGACTTCGAATTAGTTTGATTTATTACACTATTCAATATTTGCACTTACGTTTAAAATAAATTTCAATGTAGTTAAAAATATAAGAATCTATCTATAAAGAACAAAACTATAAGCCCTCCCCGGCGTGGAATCGAACCCCTATCTCCCGCGTGACAGGCGGTGATACTGACCACTATTCTACCGAGTACACATTAGGGACTGCCCTAATTGGTTTCATTTATTACACTATTCATTATTTAAACTTACGTTTAAAATAATTTTCAAAGTAATTAAAAATATAAGAATCTATCCATAAAGAACAAAACTATAAGCCCTCCCCGTCGTGGAATCGAACTCCGGTCTCCCGCGTGACAGGCGGGGATACTGACCACTATACTACCGAGGACACATTGGGAACTTCTAATTAGTTTGATTTATTACACTATTCATTATTTACACTTACGTTTAAAATAATTTTCAAAGCAGTTAAAAATATAAGAATCTATCTATAAAGACTAAAACTATAAGCCCTCCCCGTCGTGGTATCGAACTCCGGTCTCCCGCGTGACAGGCGGGGATACTGACCACTATACTACCGAGGACACATTATAGAATTCTAATTGGTTTCATTTATTACACTGTTCATTATTTACACATACGTTTAAAAAATAATTTTCAAAGTAGTTAAAAATATAAGAATCTATCTATAAAGAATAAAACTATAAGCCCTCCACGGCGAAGAATCGAACCCGGATCTCCCGCGTAACAGGCGGGGATACTGACCACTATACTACCGAGGACACATTAGGGTCTTCTATTTGGTTTCATTTATTACACTATTCATTATTTACACTTACGTTTAAAATAATTTTCAAAGTAGTTAAAAATATAAGAATCTATCTATAAAGAGTAAAACTATAAGCCCTCCCCGGCGAAGAATCGAACCCCGATCTCCCGCGTGACAGGCGGGGATACTGACCACTATACTACCGAGAACACATAAGGGACTTCCTAATTGGTTTCATTTATTACACCATTCATTACGTACACATATATTCACAATAAATTACAAAGCGGTTAAAAATATAAGAATCTATCTCTGTACAGAACAAAACTTAAAGCACTCCCCGGCGGGGAATCGAACCCCGGTCTCCCGCGCGACAGGCGGGGATACTGACCACTATACTACCGAGGACACATAAGGGACTTCCCCCCTCTAATTGGTTTCATTTATTACACCATTCATTACGTACACTTATATTCACAATAAATTACAAAGCGGTTAAAAATATAAGAATCTTTCTATAAAGAATAAAACTATAAGCCCTCCCCGGCGGGGAATCAAACCCCGGTCTCCCGCGTGACAGGCGGGGATACTGACCACTATACTAACGAGGACACATAAGGGACTTCTAATTAGTTTCATTTATTACACTATTCATTATTTACAATTACGTTTAAAATAAATTTCGATGTAGTTAAAAATATCAGAATATCTATCTAGAAAGAATAAAACTATAACCCCTCCCCGGCGAAGAATCGAAACCCGGCCTCCCGAGTGACAGGCGGGGATACTGACCACTATACT
Organism: Metellina segmentata; assembly: GCA_947359465.1. Taxonomy (NCBI): domain Eukaryota; kingdom Metazoa; phylum Arthropoda; class Arachnida; order Araneae; family Tetragnathidae; genus Metellina; species Metellina segmentata. Next base: position 48,336,729 of record OX375877.1, on the reverse strand, counting down.
TCCGAGGATACATTAGGGACTTATAATTGGTTTCATTTATTACACTATTCATTATTTACAATTACGTTTAAAATAAATTTCAAAGTATTTAAAATTATAAGAATCTTTCTATAAAGAACAAAACTATAAGCCCTCCCCGGCGGGAAATCGAACCCCGGTCTCCCGCGTGACAGGCGAAGATACTGACCACTGTACTACCGAAGACACATTAGGGGATTCCTAATTGGTTTCATTTATTACACCATTCATTACGAACACTTATATTCACAATAAATTACAAAGCGGTTAAAAATATTAGAATCTATCTCTGTACAGAACAAAACTTAAAGCACTCCCCGGCGGGGAATCGAACCCCGGTCTCCCGCGTGACAGGCGGGGATACTGACCACTATACTACCGAGGACACATTGGGGACTTCGAATTAGTTTGATTTATTACACTATTCAATATTTACACTTACGTTTAAAAAATAAATTTCAAAGTAGTTAAAAATATAAGAATCTATCTATAAAGAACAAAACTATAAGCCCTCCCCGGCGTGGAATCGAACCCCTATCTCCCGCGTGACAGGCGGTGATACTGACCACTATACTACCGAGTACACATTAGGGACTGCCTAATTGGTTTCATTTATTACACTATTCATTATTTACACTTACGTTTAAAATAATTTTCAAAGTAATTAAAAATATAAGAATCTATCTATAAAGAACAAAACTATAAGCCCTCCCCGTCGTGGAATCGAACTCCGGTCTACCGCGTGACAGGCGGGGATACTGACCACTATACTACCGAGGACACATTGGGGACTTCTAATTAGTTTGATTTATTACACTATTCATTATTTACACTTACGTTTAAAATAATTTTCAAAGCAGTTAAAAATATAAGAATCTATCTATAAAGACTAAAACTATAAGCCCTCCCCGTCGTGGAATCGAACTCCGGTCTCCCGCGTGACAGGCAGTTATACTGACCACTATACTACCGAGGACACATTATAGAATTCCCCTAATTGGTTTCATTTATTACACTATTCATTATTTACACTTACGTTTAAAATAAATTTCAAAGTAGTTAAAAATATAAGAATCTATCTATAAAGAATAAAACTATAAGCCCTCCCCGGCGGGGAATCGAACCCCGGTCTCACGCGTGACAGGCGGGGATACTGACCACTATACTTCCGAGGACACATTAGGGACTTATAATTGGTTTCATTTATTACACTATTCATTATTTACACTTACGTTTAAAATAAATTTCAAAGTATTTAAAATTATAAGAATCTTTCTATAAAGAACAAAACTATAAGCCCACCCCGGCGGGAAATCGAACCCCGGTCACCCGCGTGGATACTGACCACTATACTACCGAGGACACATTAGGGTCTTCCCCCCCTATTTGGTTTCATTTATTACACTATTCATTATTTACACTTACGTTTAAAATAATTTTCAAAGTAGTTAAAAATATAAGAATCTATCTATAAAGAGTAAAACTATAAGCCCTCCCCGGCGAAGAATCGAACCACGATCTCCCGCGTGACAGGCGGGGATACTGACCACTGTACTACCGAAGACACATTAGGGGATTCCCTAATTGGTTTCATTTATTACACCATTCATTACGAACACTTATATTCACATATAAATTACAAAGCGGTTAAAAATATTAGAATCTATCTCTGTACAGAACAAAACTTAAAGCACTCCCCGGCGGGGAATCGAACCACGGTCTCCCGCGTGACAGGCGGGGATACTGACCACTATACTACCGAGGACACATTGGGGACTTCGAATTAGTTTGATTTATTACACTATTCAATATTTACACTTACGTTTAAAATAAATTTCTCCATGTAGTTAAAAATATAAGAATCTATCTAAAAGAACAAAACTATAAGCCCTCCCCGGCGTGGAATCGAACCCCTATCTCCCGCGTGACAGGCGGTGATACTGACCACTATACTACCGAGTACACATTAGGGTCTGCCTAATTGGTTTCATTTATTACACTATTCATTATTTAAACTTACGTTTAAAATAATTTTCAAAGTAATTAAAAATATAAGAATCTATCTATAAAGAACAAAACTCTAAGCCCTCCCCGTCGTGGAATCGAACTCCGGTCTCCCGCGTGACAGGCGGGGATACTGACCACTATACTACCGAGGACACATTGGGGACTTCTAATTAGTTTGATTTATTACACTATTCATTATTTACACTTACGTTTAAAATAATTTTCAAAGCAGTTAAAAATATAAGAATCTATCTATAAAGACTAAAACTATAAGCCCTCCCCGTCGTGGTATCGAACTCCGGTCTCCCGCGTGACAGGCGGGGATACTGACCACTATACTACCGAGGACACATTATAGAATTCTAATTGGTTTCATTTATTACACTATTCATTATTTACACTTACGTTTAAAATAAATTTCAAAGTAGTTAAAAATATAAGAATCTATCTATAAAGAATAAAACTATAAGCCCTCCCCGGCGGGGAATCGAACCCCGGTCTCCAACGTGACAGACGGGGATACTGACCACTATACTTCCGAGGACACATTAGGGACTTATAATTGGTTTCATTTATTACACTATTCATTATTTACACTTACGTTTAAAATAAATTTCAAAGTATTTAAAATTATAAGAATCTTTCTATAAAGAACAAAACTATAAGCCCTCCCCGGCGGGAAATCGAACCCCGGTCACCCGCTTGGATACTGACCACTATACTACCGAGGACACATTAGGGTCTTCTATTTGGTTTCATGTATTACACTATTCATTATTTGCACTTACGTTTAAAATAATTTTCAAAGTAGTTAAAAATATAAGAATCTATCTATAAAGAGTAAAACTATAAGCCCTCCCCGGCGAAGAATCGAACCCCGATCTCCCGCGTGACAGGCGGGGATACTGACCACTATACTATCGAGAACACATAAGGGACTTCCTAATTGGTTTCATTTATTACACCATTCATTACGTACACTTATATTCACAATAAATTACAAAGCGGTTAAAAATATAAGAATCTATCTCTGTACAGAACAAAACTTAAAGCACTCCCCGGCGATGAATCGAACCCCGGTCTCCCGCGTGACAGGCGGGGATACTGACCACTATACTACCGAGGACACATTGAGGACTTCCGAATTAGTTTGATTTATTACACTATTCATTATTTACACTTACGTTTAAAATAAATTTCAAAGTAGTTAAAAATATAAGAATCTATCTATAAAGAACAAAACTATAAGCCCTCCCCGGCGGGGAATCGAACCCCGGTCTCCCGCGTGACAGGCGTGGATACTGACCACTATACTACCGAGGACACATTAGGGACTTCTAATTGGTTTCATTTATTACACTATTCATTATTTACACTTACGTTTAAAATAATTTTCAAAGTAGTTAAAAATATAAGAATCTATCTATAAAGACAAAAACTATAAGCCCTTCCCGGCGTGGAATCGAACTCCGATCTCCCACGTGACAGGCGGGGATACTGGCCACTATACTAACGAGGACACATTAGGGACTTCTAATTAGTTTCATTTATTACACTATTCATTATTTACAATTACGTTTAAAATAAATTTCGATGTAATTAAAAATATCAGAATATCTATCTAGAAAGAATAAAACTATAACCCCTCCCCGGCGAAGAATCGAAACCCGGCCTCCCGAGTGACAGGCGGGGATACTGACCACTATACTTCCGGGGATATATTAGGGACTTATAATTGGTTTCATTTATTACACTATTCATTATTTACAATTACGTTTAAAATAAATTTCAAAGTATTTAAAATTATAAGAATCTTTCTATAAAGAACAAAACTATAAGCACTCCCCGGCGGGGAATCGAACCCCGGTCTCCCGCGTGACAGGCGGGGATACTGACCACTATACTACCGAGGACACATTGGGGACTTCGAATTAGTTTGATTTATTACACTATTCAATATTTACACTTACGTTTAAAATAAATTTCAAAGTAGTTAAAAATATAAGAATCTATCTATAAAGAACAAAACTATAAGCCCTCCCCGGCGTGGAATCGAACCCCTATCTCCCGCGTGACAGGCGGTGATACTGACCACTATACTACCGAGTACACATTAGGGACTGCCCTAATTGGTTTCATTTATTACACTATTCATTATTTACACTTACGTTTAAAATAATTTTCAAAGTAATTAAAAATATAAGAATCTATCTATAAAGAACAAAACTATAAGCCCTCCCCGTCGTGGAATCGAACTCCGGTCTACCGCGTGACAGGCGGGGATACTGATAACTATACTACCGAGGACACATTGGGGACTTCTAATTAGTTTGATTTATTACACTATTCATTATTTACACTTACGTTTAAAATAATTTTCAAAGCAGTTAAAAATATAAGAATCTATCTATAAAGACTAAAACTATAAGCCCTCCCCGTCGTGGAATCGAACTCCGGTCTCCCGCGTGACAGGCAGTTATACTGACCACTATACTACCGAGGACACATTATAGAATTCTAATTGGTTTCATTTATTACACTATTCATTATTTACACTTACGTTTAAAATAAATTTCAAAGTATTTAAAATTATAAGAATCTTTCTATAAAGAACAAAACTATAAGCCCACCCCGGCGGGAAATCGAACCCCGGTCACCCGCGTGGATACTGACCACTATACTACCGAGGACACATTAGGGTCTTCCCCCCTATTTGGTTTCATTTATTACACTATTCATTATTTACACTTACGTTTAAAATAATTTTCAAAGTAGTTAAAAATATAAGAATCTATCTATAAAGAATAAAACTATAATTCCTCCCCGGCGAAGAATCGAACACCGATCTCCCGGGTGACAGGCGGGGATACTGACCACTGTACTACCGAAGACACATTAGGGGATTCCCCTAATTGGTTTCATTTATTACACCATTCATTACGAACACTTATATTCACATATAAATTACAAAGCGGTTAAAAATATTAGAATCTATCTCTGTACAGAACAAAACTTAAAGCACTCCCCGGCGGGGAATCGAACCACGGTCTCCCGCGTGACAGGCGGGGATACTGACCACTATACTACCGAGGACACATTGGGGACTTCGAATTAGTTTGATTTATTACACTATTCAATATTTACACTTACGTTTAAAATAAATTTCAATGTAGTTAAAAATATAAGAATCTATCTAAAAGAACAAAACTATAAGCCCTCCCCGGCGAGGAATCGAACCCCTATCTCCCGCGTGACAGGCGGTGATACTGACCACTATACTACCGAGTACACATTAGGGACTGCCTAATTGGTTTCATTTATTACACTATTCATTATTTAAACTTACGTTTAAAATAATTTTCAAAGTAATTAAAAATATAAGAATCTATCTATAAAGAACAAAACTCTAAGCCCTCCCCGTCGTGGAATCGAACTCCGGTCTCCCGCGTGACAGGCGGGGATACTGACCACTATACTACCGAGGACACATTGGGGACTTCTAATTAGTTTGATTTATTACACTATTCATTATTTACACTTACGTTTAAAATAATTTTCAAAGCAGTTAAAAATATAAGAATCTATCTATAAAGACTAAAACTATAAGCCCTCCCCGTCGTGGTATCGAACTCCGGTCTCCCGCGTGACAGGCGGGGATACTGACCACTATACTACCGAGGACACATTATAGAATTCCCTAATTGGTTTCATTTATTACACTATTCATTATTTACACTTACGTTTAAAATAAATTTCAAAGTAGTTAAAAATATAAGAATCTATCTATAAAGAATAAAACTATAAGCCCTCCCCGGCGGGGAATCGAACCCCGGTCTCCAACGTGACAGACGGGGATACTGACCACTATACTTCCGAGGACACATTAGGGACTTATAATTGGTTTCATTTATTACACTATTCATTATTTACACTTACGTTTAAAATAAATTTCAAAGTATTTAAAATTATAAGAATCTTTCTATAAAGAACAAAACTATAAGCCCTCCCCGGCGGGAAATCGAACCCCGGTCACCCGCTTGGATACTGACCACTATACTACCGAGGACACATTAGGGTCTTCTATTTGGTTTCATGTATTACACTATTCATTATTTGCACTTACGTTTAAAATAATTTTCAAAGTAGTTAAAAATATAAGAATCTATCTATAAAGAGTAAAACTATAAGCCCTCCCCGGCGAAGAATCGAACCCCGATCTCCCGCGTGACAGGCGGGGATACTGACCACTATACTACCGAGAACACATAAGGGACTTCCTAATTGGTTTCATTTATTACACCATTCATTACGTACACTTATATTCACAATAAATTACAAAGCGGTTAAAAATATAAGAATCTATCTCTGTACAGAACAAAACTTAAAGCACTCCCCGGCGATGAATCGAACCCCGGTCTCCCGCGTGACAGGCGGGGATACTGACCACTATACTACCGAGGACACATTGAGGACTTCGAATTAGTTTGATTTATTACACTATTCATTATTTACACTTACGTTTAAAATAAATTTCAAAGTAGTTAAAAATATAAGAATCTATCTATAAAGAACAAAACTATAAGCCCTCCCCGGCGGGGAATCGAACCCCGGTCTCCCGCGTGACAGGCGGGGATACTGACCACTATACTACCGAGGACACATTAGGGACTTCCTAATTGGTTTCATTTATTACACTATTCATTATTTACACTTACGTTTAAAATAATTTTCAAAGTAGTTAAAAATATAAGAATCTATCTATAAAGACAAAAACTATAAGCCCTTCCCGGCGTGGAATCGAACTCCGATCTCCCACGTGACAGGCGGGGATACTGGCCACTATACTAACGAGGACACATTAGGGACTTCTAATTAGTTTAATTTATTACACTATTCATTATTTACAATTACGTTTAAAATAAATTTCGATGTAATTAAAAATATCAGAATATCTATCTAGAAAGAAAAAAACTATAACCCCTCCCCGGCGAAGAATCGAAACCCGGCCTCCCGAGTGACAGGCGGGGATACTGACCACTATACTTCCGAGGATACATTAGGGACTTATAATTGGTTTCATTTATTACACTATTCATTATTTACAATTACGTTTAAAATAAATTTCAAAGTATTTAAAATTATAAGAATCTTTCTATAAAGAACAAAACTATAAGCCCTCCCCGGCGGGAAATCGAACCCCGGTCTCCCGCGTGACAGGCGATGATACTGACCACTGTACTACCGAAGACACATTAGGAGATTCTAATTGGTTTCATTTATTACACCATTCATTACGAACACTTATATTCACAATAAATTACAAAGCGGTTAAAAATATTAGAATCTATCTCTGTACAGAACAAAACTTAAAGCACTCCCCGGCGGGGAATCGAACCCCGGTCTCCCGCGTGACAGGCGGGGATACTGACCACTATACTACCGAGGACACATTGGGGACTTCGAATTAGTTTGATTTATTACACTATTCAATATTTACAGTTACGTTTAAAATAAATTTCAAAGTATTTAAAATTATAAGAATCTTTCTATAAAGTACAAAACTATAAGCCCTCCCCGGCGGGAAATCGAACCCCGGTCACCCGCTTGGATACTGACCACTATACTACCGAGGACACATTAGGGTCTTCTATTTGGTTTCATGTATTACACTATTCATTATTTGCACTTACGTTTAAAATAATTTTCAAAGTAGTTAAAAATATAAGAATCTATCTATAAAGAGTAAAACTATAAGCCCTCCCCGGCGAAGAATCGAACCCCGATCTCCCGCGTGACAGGCGGGGATACTGACCACTATACTACCGAGAACACATAAGGGACTTCCTAATTGGTTTCATTTATTACACCATTCATTACGTACACTTATATTCACAATAAATTACAAAGCGGTTAAAAATATAAGAATCTATCTCTGTACAGAACAAAACTTAAAGCACTCCCCGGCGATGAATCGAACCCCGGTCTCCCGCGTGACAGGCGGGGATACTGACCACTATACTACCGAGGACACATTGAGGACTTCGAATTAGTTTGATTTATTACACTATTCATTATTTACACTTACGTTTAAAATAAATTTCAAAGTAGTTAAAAATATAAGAATCTATCTATAAAGAACAAAACTATAAGCCCTCCCCGGCGGGGAATCGAACCCCGGTCTCCCGCGTGACAGGCGGGGATACTGACCACTATACTACCGAGGACACATTAGGGACTTCCTAATTGGTTTCATTTATTACACTATTCATTATTTACACTTACGTTTAAAATAATTTTCAAAGTAGTTAAAAATATAAGAATCTATCTATAAAGACAAAAACTATAAGCCCTTCCCGGCGTGGAATCGAACTCCGATCTCCCACGTGACAGGCGGGGATACTGGCCACTATACTAACGAGGACACATTAGGGACTTCTAATTAGTTTAATTTATTACACTATTAATATTTACAATTACGTTTGAAATAAATTTCGATGTAATTAAAAATATCAGAATCTATCTAGAAAGAAAAAAACTATAACCCCTCCCCGGCGAAGAATCGAAACCCGGCCTCCCGAGTGACAGGCGGGGATACTGACCACTATACTTCCGAGGATACATTAGGGACTTATAATTGGTTTCATTTATTACACTATTCATTATTTACACTTACGTTTAAAATAAATTTCAAAGTATTTAAAATTATAAGAATCTTTCTATAAAGAACAAAACTATAAGCCCTCCCCGGCGGGAAATCGAACCCCGGTCACCCGCTTGGATACTGACCACTATACTACCGAGGACACATTAGGGTCTTCTATTTGGTTTCATGTATTACACTATTCATTATTTGCACTTACGTTTAAAATAATTTTCAAAGTAGTTAAAAATATAAGAATCTATCTATAAAGAGTAAAACTATAAGCCCTCCCCGGTGAAGAATCGAACCCCGATCTCCCGCGTGACAGGCGGGGATACTGACCACTATACTACCGAGAACACATAAGGGACTTCCTAATTGGTTTCATTTATTACACCATTCATTACGTACACTTATATTCACAATAAATTACAAAGCGGTTAAAAATATAAGAATCTATCTCTGTACAGAACAAAACTTAAAGCACTCCCCGGCGATGAATCGAACCCCGGTCTCCCGCGTGACAGGCGGGGATACTGACCACTATACTACCGAGGACACATTAGGGACTTCCTAATTGGTTTCATTTATTACACTATTCATTATTTACACTTACGTTTAAAATAATTTTCAAAGTAGTTAAAAATATAAGAATCTATCTATAAAGACAAAAACTATAAGCCCTTCCCGGCGTGGAATCGAACTCCGATCTCCCACGTGACAGGCGGGGATACTGGCCACTATACTAACGAGGACACATTAGGGACTTCTAATTAGTTTCATTTATTACACTATTCATTATTTACAATTACGTTTAAAATAAATTTCGATGTAATTAAAAATATCAGAATATCTATCTAGAAAGAATAAAACTATAACCCCTCAACGGCGAAGAATCGAAACCCGGCCTCCCGAGTGACAGGCGGGGATACTGATCACTATACTTCCGAGGATACATTAGGGACTTATAATTGGTTTCATTTATTACACCATTCATTACGTACACATATATTCACAATAAATTACAAAGCGGTTAAAAATATAAGAATCTTTCTATAAAGAATAAAACTATAAGCCCTCCCCGGCGGTGAATCAAACCCCGGTCTCCCGCGTGACAGGCGGGGATACTGGCCACTATACTACCAAAGGCCACATTGGGGACTTCTAATTAATTTGATTTATTACACTATTCATTATTTACACTTACGTTTAAAATAATTTTCAAAGCAGTTAAAAATATAAGAATCTATCTATAAAGACTAAAACTATAAGCCCTCCCCGTCGTGGAATCGAACTCCTATCTCCCACGTGACAGGCGGGGATACTGACCACTATACTACCGAGGACACATTATAGAATTCAATTGGTTTCATTTATTACACCATTCATTACGTACACATATATTCACAATAAATTACAAAGCGGTTAAAAATATAAGAATCTTTCTATAAAGAATAAAACTATAAGCCCTCCCCGGCGGGGAATCAAACCCCGGTCTCCCGCGTGACAGGCGGGGATACTGACCACTATACTAACGAGGACACATAAGGGACTTCTAATAAGTTTCATTTATTACACTATTCATTATTTACACTTACGTTTAAAATAAATTTCAAAGTATTTAAAATTATAAGAATCTTTCTATAAAGAACAAAACTATAAGCCCTCCCCGGCGGGAAATCGATCCCCGGTCTCACGCGTGACAGGCGAAGATACTGACCACTGTACTACCGAAGACACATTAGGGGATTCTAATTGGTTTCATTTATTACACCATTCATTACGTACACTTATATTCACAATAAATTACAAAGCGGTTTAAAATATTAGAATCTATCTCTGTACAGAACAAAACTTTAAGCACTCCCCGGCGGGGAATCGAACCCCGGTCTCCCGCGTGACAGGCGGGGATACTGACCACTATACTAACGAGGACACAATAGGGACTTCTAATTAGTTTCATTCATTACACTATTCATTATTTACAATTACGTTTAAAATAAATTTCGAAGTAGTTAAAAATATAAGAATATATCTATCTAGAAAGAATAAAACTATAACCCCTCCCCGGCGAAGAATCTAAACCCGGCCTCCCGAGTGACAGGCGGGGATACTGACCACTATACTTCCGAGGACACATTAGGGACTTATAATTGGTTTCATTTATTACAGTATTCATAATTTACACTTACGTTTAAAATAAATTTCAAAGTATTTAAAATTATAAGAATCTTTCTATAAAGAACAAAACTATAAGCCCTCCCCGGCGGGAAATCGAACCCCGGTCTCCCGCTTGACAGTCGGGGATACTGACCACTATACTACCGAGGACACATTAGGGACTTCCCCTAATTGGTTTCATTTATTACACCATTCATTACGTACACTTATATTCACAATAAATTAAAAAGCGGTTAAAAATATAAGAATCTATCTCTACAGAACAAAACTTTTAGCACTCCCCGGCGGGGAATCGAACCCCGGTCTCCCGCGTGACAGGCGGGGATACTGACCACCATACTACCGAGGAAACACTGGGGACTTCCGAATTAGTTTGATTTATTATACACTATTCATTATTTACACTTACGTTTAAAATAAATTTCAAAGTAGTTAAAAATATAAGAATCTATCTATAAAGAACAAAACTATAAGCCCTCCCCGGCGGGGAATCGAACCCCGGTCTCCCGCGTGACAGACGAGGATACTGACCACTATACTACCGAGGACACATTAGGGACTTCCTAATTGGTTTCATTTATTACACTATTCAATATTTACACTTACGTTTAAAATAAATTTCAAAGTAGTTAAAAATATAAGAATCTATCTATAAAGAACAAAACTATAAGCCCTCCCCGGCGGGGAATCTAACCCCGGTCTCCCGCGTGACAGGCGCGGATACTGACCACTATACTACCGAGGACACATTAGGGACTTCCTAATTGGTTTCATTTATTACACTATTCATTATTTACACATACGTTTAAAATAATTTTCAAAGTAGTTAAAAATATAAGAATCTATCTATAAAGAATAAAACTATAAGCCCTCCACGGCGAAGAATCAAACCCGGATCTCCCGCGTGACAGGCGGGGATACTGACCACTATAATACCGAGGACACATAAGGGACTTCCTAATTGGTTTCATTTATTACACCATTCATTACGTACACTTATATTCACAATAAATTACAAAGCGGTTAAAAATTTAAGAATCTTTCTATAAAGAATAAAACTATAAGCCCTCCCCGGCGGGGAATCGAACCCCGGTCTCCCGCGTGACAGGCGGGGATACTGACCACTATACTTCTGAGGATACATTAGGGACTTATAATTGGTTTCATTTATTACACTATTCATTATTTACACTTACGTTTAAAATAAATTTCAAAGTATTTAAAATTATAAGAATCTTTCTATAAAGAACAAAACTATAAGCCCTCCCCGGCGGGAAATCGAACCCCGGTCTCCCGCGTGACAGGCGAAGATACTGACCACTGTACTACCGAAGACACATTAGGGGATTCTAATTAGTTTGATTTATTACACTATTCATTATTTACACTTACGTTTAAAATAATTTTCAAAGCAGTTAAAAATATAAGAATCTATCTATAAAGACTAAAACTATAAGCCCTCCCCGTCTTGGAATCGAACTCCGGTCTCCCGCGTGACAGGCGGGGATACTGACCACTATACTACGGAGGACACATTATAGAATTCTAATTGGTTTAATTTATTACACTATTCATTATTTACACTTACGTTTAAAATAAATTTCAAAGTAGTTAAAAATATAAGAATCTATCTATAAAGAATAAAAGTATAAGCCCTCCCCGGCGAAGAATCGAACCCCGATCTCCCGCGTGACAGGCGGGGATACTGACCACTGTACTACCGAAGACACATTAGGGGATTCTAATTGGTTTCATTTATTACACCATTCATTACGAACACTTATATTCACAATAAATTACAAAGCGGTTAAAAATATTAGAATCTATCTCTGTACAGAACAAAACTTAAAGCACTCCCCGGCGGGGAATCGAACCCCGGTCTCCCGCGTGACAGGCGGGGATACTGACCACTATACTACCGAGGACACATTAGGGACTTCCTAATTGGTTTCATTTATTACACTATTCATTATTTACACTTACGTTTAAAATAATTTTCAAAGTAGTTAAAAATATAAGAATCTATCTATAAAGACAAAAACTATAAGCCCTTCCCGGCGTGTAATCGAACTCCGATCTCCCACGTGACAGGCGGTGATACTGGCCACTATACTAACGAGGACACATTAGGGACTTCTAATTAGTTTCATTTATTACACTATTCATTATTTACAATTACGTTTAAAATAAATTTCGATGTAATTAAAAATATCAGAGAATCTATCTAGAAAGAAAAAAACTATAACCCCTCCCCGGCGAAGAATCGAAACCCGGCCTCCCGAGTGACAGGCGGGGATACTGACCACTATACTTCCGAGGATACATTAGGGACTTATAATTGGTTTCATTTATTACACTATTCATTATTTACAATTACGTTTAAAATAAATTTCAAAGTATTTAAAATTATAAGAATCTTTCTATAAAGAACAAAACTATAAGCCCTCCCCGGCGGGAAATCGAACCCCGGTCTCCCGCGTGACAGGCGAAGGTACTGACCACTGTACTACCGAAGACACATTAGGAGATTCTAATTGGTTTCATTTATTACACCATTCATTACGAACATTTATATTCACAATAAATTACAAAGCGGTTAAAAATATTAGAATCTATCTCTGTACAGAACAAAACTTAAAGCACTCCCCGGCGGGGAATCGAACCCCGGTCTCCCGCGTGACAGGCGGGGATACTGAACACTATACTACCGAGGACACATTGGGGACTTCGAATTAGTTTGATTTATTACACTATTCAATAATTACACTTACGTTTAAAATAAATTTCAAAGTAGTTAAAAATATAAGAATCTATCTATAAAGAACAAAACTATAAGCCCTCCCCGGCGTGGAATCGAACCCCTATCTCCCGCGTGACAGGCGGTGATACTGACCACTATACTACCGAGTACACATTAGGGACTGCCTAATTGGTTTCATTTATTACACTATTCATTATTTACACTTACGTTTAAAATAATTTTCAAAGTAATTAAAAATATAAGAATCTATCTATAAAGAACAAAACTATAAGCCCTCCCCGTCGTGGAATCGAACTCCGGTCTCCCGCGTGACAGGCGGGGATACTGACCACTATACTACCGAGTACACATTGGGGACTTCTAATTAGTTTGATTTATTACACTATTCATTATTTACACTTACGTTTAAAATAATTTTCAAAGCAGTTAAAAATATAAGAATCTATCTATAAAGACTAAAACTATAAGCCCTCCCCGTCGTGGAATCGAACTCCGGTCTCCCGCGTGACAGGCAGGGATACTGACCACTATACTACCGAGGACACATTATAGAATTCCTAATTGGTTTCATTTATTACACTATTCATTATTTACACTTACGTTTAAAAAATAAATTTCAAAGTAGTTAAAAATATAAGAATCTATCTATAAAGAATAAAACTATAAGCCCTCCCCGGCGGGGAATCGAACCCCGGTCTCCCGCGTGACAGGCGGGGATACTGACCACTATACTTCCGAGGACACATTAGGGAGTTATAATTGGTTTCATTTATTACACTATTCATTATTTACACTTACGTTTAAAATAAATTTCAAAGTAGTTAAAAATATAAGAATCTATCTATAAAGAATAAAACTATAAGCCCTCCCCGGCGAAGAATCGAACCCCGATCTCCCGCGTGACAGGCGGGGATACTGACCACTGTACTACCGAAGACACATTAGGGGATTCTAATTGGTTTCATTTATTACACCATTCATTACGAACACTTATATTCACAATAAATTACAAAGCGGTTAAAAATATTAGAATCTATCTCTGTACAGAACAAAACTTAAAGCCCTCCCCGGCGTGGAATCGAACCCCGGTCTCCCGCGTGACAGGCGGGGATACTGACCACTATTCTACCGAGTACACATTAGGGACTGCCTAATTGGTTTCATTTATTACACTATTCATTATTTAAACTTACGTTTAAAAAATAATTTTCAAAGTAATTAAAAATATAAGAATCTATCTATAAAGAACAAAACTATAAGCCCTCCCCGTCGTGGAATCGAACTCCGGTCTCCCGCGTAAAAGGCGGGGATACTGACCACTATACTACCGAGGACACATTGGGGACTTCTAATTAGTTTGATTTATTACACTATTCATTATTTACACTTACGTTTAAAATAATTTTCAAAGCAGTTAAAAATATAAGAATCTATCTATAAAGACTAAAACTATAAGCCCTCCCCGGCGGGGAATCGAACCCCGGTCTCCAACGTGACAGGCGGGGATACTGACCACTATACTTCCGAGGACACATTAGGGACTTATAATTGGTTTCATTTATTACACTATTCATTATTTACACTTACGTTTAAAATAAATTTCAAAGTATTTAAAATTATAAGAATCTTTCTATAAAGAACAAAACTATAAGCCCTCCCCGGCGGGAAATCGAACCCCGGTCACCCGCTTGGATACTGACCACTATACTACCGAGGACACATTAGGGTCTTCTATTTGGTTTCATGTATTACACTATTCATTATTTGCACTTACGTTTAAAATAATTTTCAAAGTAGTTAAAAATATAAGAATCTATCTATAAAGAGTAAAACTATAAGCCCTCCCCGGCGAAGAATCGAACCCCGATCTCCCGCGTGACAGGCGGGGATACTGACCACTATACTACCGAGAACACATAAGGGACTTCCTAATTGGTTTCATTTATTACACCATTCATTACGTACACTTATATTCACAATAAATTACAAAGCGGTTAAAAATATAAGAATCTATCTCTGTACAGAACAAAACTTAAAGCACTCCCCGGCGATGAATCGAACCCCGGTCTCCCGCGTGACAGGCGGGGATACTGACCACTATACTACCGAGGACACATTAGGGACTTCCTAATTGGTTTCATTTATTACACTATTCATTATTTACACTTACGTTTAAAATAATTTTCTCAAAGTAGTTAAAAATATAAGAATCTATCTATAAAGACAAAAACTATAAGCCCTTCCCGGCGTGGAATCGAACTCCGATCTCCCACGTGACAGGCGGGGATACTGGCCACTATACTAACGAGGACACATTAGGGACTTCTAATTAGTTTCATTTATTACACTATTCATTATTTACAATTACGTTTAAAATAAATTTCGATGTAATTAAAAATATCAGAATATCTATCTAGAAAGAATAAAACTATAACCCCTCCCCGGCGAAGAATCGAAACCCGGCCTCCCGAGTGACAGGCGGGGATACTGATCACTATACTTCCGAGGATACATTAGGGACTTATAATTGGTTTCATTTATTACACCATTCATTACGTACACATATATTCACAATAAATTACAAAGCGGTTAAAAATATAAGAATCTTTCTATAAAGAATAAAACTATAAGCCCTCCCCGGCGGGGAATCAAACCCCGGTCTCCCGCGTGACAGGCGGGGATACTGACCACTATACTAACGAGGACACATAAGGGACTTCTAATAAGTTTCATTTATTACACTATTCATTATTTACACTTACGTTTAAAATAAATTTCAAAGTATTTAAAATTATAAGAATCTTTCTATAAAGAACAAAACTATAAGCCCTCCCCGGCGGGAAATCGATCCCCGGTCTCCCGCGTGACAGGCGAAGATACTGACCACTGTACTACCGAAGACGCATTAGGGGATTCTAATTGGTTTCATTTATTACACCATTCATTACGTACACTTATATTCACAATAAATTACAAAGCGGTTTAAAATATTAGAATCTATCTCTGTACAGAACAAAACTTTAAGCACTCCCCGGCGGGGAATCGAACCCCGGTCTCCCGCGTGACAGGCGGGGATACTGACCACTATACTAACGAGGACACAATAGGGACTTCTAATTAGTTTCATTCATTACACTATTCATTATTTACAATTACGTTTAAAATAAATTTCGAAGTAGTTAAAAATATAAGAATATATCTATCTAGAAAGAATAAAACTATAACCCCTCCCCGGCGAAGAATCTAAACCCGGCCTCCCGAGTGACAGGCGGGGATACTGACCACTATACTTCCGAGGACACATTAGGGACTTATAATTGGTTTCATTTATTACAGTATTCATAATTTACACTTACGTTTAAAATAAATTTCAAAGTATTTAAAATTATAAGAATCTTTCTATAAAGAACAAAACTATAAGCCCTCCCCGGCGGGAAATCGAACCCCGGTCTCCCGCTTGACAGTCGGGGATACTGACCACTATACTACCGAGGACACATTAGGGACTTCCCCTAATTGGTTTCATTTATTACACCATTCATTACGTACACTTATATTCACAATAAATTAAAAAGCGGTTAAAAATATAAGAATCTATCTCTGTACAGAACAAAATTTTCAGCACTCCCCGGCGGGGAATCGAACCCCGGTCTCCCGCGTGACAGGCGGGGATACTGACCACCATACTACCGAGGAAACACTGGGGACTTCCGAATTAGTTTGATTTATTACACTATTCATTATTTACACTTACGTTTAAAATAAATTTCAAAGTAGTTAAAAATATAAGAATCTATCTATAAAGAACAAAACTATAAGCCCTCCCCGGCGGGGAATCGAACCCCGGTCTCCCGCGTGACAGACGAGGATACTGACCACTATACTACCGAGGACACATTAGGGACTTCCTAATTGGTTTCATTTATTACACTATTCAATATTTACACTTACGTTTAAAATAAATTTCAAAGTAGTTAAAAATATAAGAATCTATCTATAAAGAACAAAACTATAAGCCCTCCCCGGCGGGGAATCTAACCCCGGTCTCCCGCGTGACAGGCGCGGATACTGACCACTATACTACCGAGGACACATTAGGGACTTCCTAATTGGTTTCATTTATTACACTATTCATTATTTACACATACGTTTAAAATAATTTTCAAAGTAGTTAAAAATATAAGAATCTATCTATAAAGAATAAAACTAAACGCCCTCCACGGCGAAGAATCGAACCCGGATCTCCCGCGTGACAGGCGGGGATACTGACCACTATAATACCGAGGACACATAAGGGACTTCCTAATTGGTTTCATTTATTACACCATTCATTACGTACACTTATATTCACAATAAATTACAAAGCGGTTAAAAATTTAAGAATCTTTCTATAAAGAATAAAACTATAAGCCCTCCCCGGCGGGGAATCGAAACCCGGTCTCCCGCGTGACAGGCGGGGATACTGACCACTATACTTCTGAGGATACATTAGGGACTTATAATTGGTTTCATTTATTACACTATTCATTATTTACACTTACGTTTAAAATAAATTTCAAAGTATTTAAAATTATAAGAATCTTTCTATAAAGAACAAAACTATAAGCCCTCCCCGGCGGGAAATCGAACCCCGGTCTCCCGCGTGACAGGCGAAGATACTGACCACTGTACTACCGAAGACACATTAGGGGATTCTAATTAGTTTGATTTATTACACTATTCATTATTTACACTTACGTTTAAAATAATTTTCAAAGCAGTTAAAAATATAAGAATCTATCTATAAAGACTAAAACTATAAGCCCTCCCCGTCTTGGAATCGAACTCCGGTCTCCCGCGTGACAGGCGGGGATACTGACCACTATACTACGGAGGACACATTATAGAATTCTAATTGGTTTAATTTATTACACTATTCATTATTTACACTTACGTTTAAAATAAATTTCAAACTAGTTAAAAATATAAGAATCTATCTATAAAGAATAAAAGTATAAGCCCTCCCCAGCGAAGAATCGAACCCCGATCTCCCGCGTGACAGGCGGGGATACTGACCACTGTACTACCGAAGACACATTAGGGGATTCTAATTGGTTTCATTTATTACACCATTCATTACGAACACTTATATTCACAATAAATTACAAAGCGGTTAAAAATATTAGAATCTATCTCTGTACAGAACAAAACTTAAAGCACTCCCCGGCGGGGAATCGAACCCCGGTCTCCCGCGTGACAGGCGGGGATACTGACCACTATACTACCGAGGACACATTGGGGACTTCCGAATTAGTTTGATTTATTACACTACTCAATATTTACACTTACGTTTAAAATAAATTTCAATGTAGTTAAAAATATAAGAATCTATCTATAAAGAACAAAACTATAAGCCCTCCCCGGCGTGGAATCGAACCCCTATCTCCCGCGTGACAGGCGGTGATACTGACCACTATTCTACCGAGTACACATTAGGGACTGCCTAATTGGTTTCATTTATTACACTATTCATTATTTAAACTTACGTTTAAAATAATTTTCAAAGTAATTAAAAATATAAGAATCTATCTATAAAGAACAAAACTATAAGCCCTCCCCGTCGTGGAATCGAAATCCGGTCTCCCGCGTGACAGGCGGGGATACTGACCACTATACTACCGAGGACACATTGGGGACTTCTAATTAGTTTGATTTATTACACTATTCATTATTTACACTTACGTTTAAAATAATTTTCAAAGCAGTTAAAAATATAAGAATCTATCTATAAAGACTAAAACTATAAGCCCTCCCCGGCGGGGAATCGAACCCCGGTCTCCAACGTGACAGGCGGGGATACTGACCACTATACTTCCGAGGACACATTAGGGACTTATAATTGGTTTCATTTATTACACTATTCATTATTTACACTTACGTTTAAAATAAATTTCAAAGTATTTAAAATTATAAGAATCTTTCTATAAAGAACAAAACTATAAGCCCTCCCCGGCGGGAAATCGAACCCCGGTCACCCGCTTGGATACTGAACACTATACTACCGAGGACACATTAGGGTCTTCTATTTGGTTTCATGTATTACACTATTCATTATTTGCACTTACGTTTAAAATAATTTTCAAAGTAGTTAAAAATATAAGAATCTATCTATAAAGAGTAAAACTATAAGCCCTCCCCGGCGAAGAATCGAACCCCGATCTCCCGCGTGACAGGCGGGGATACTGACCACTATACTACCGAGAACACATAAGGGACTTCCTAATTGGTTTCATTTATTACACCATTCATTACGTACACTTATATTCACAATAAATTACAAAGCGGTTAAAAATATAAGAATCTATCTCTGTACAGAACAAAACTTAAAGCACTCCCCGGCGATGAATCGAACCCCGGTCTCCCGCGTGACAGGCGGGGATACTGACCACTATACTACCGAGGACACATTAGGGACTTCCTAATTGGTTTCATTTATTACACTACTCATTATTTACACTTACGTTTAAAATAATTTTCAAAGTAGTTAAAAATATAAGAATCTATCTATAAAGACAAAAACTATAAGCCCTTCCCGGCGTGGAATCGAACTCCGATCTCCCACGTGACAGGCGGGGATACTGGCCACTATACTAACGAGGACACATTAGGGACTTCTAATTAGTTTCATTTATTACACTATTCATTATTTACAATTACGTTTAAAATAAATTTCGATGTAATTAAAAATATCAGAATATCTATCTAGAAAGAATAAAACTATAACCCCTCCCCGGCGAAGAATCGAAACCCGGCCTCCCGAGTGACAGGCGGGGATACTGATCACTATACTTCCGAGGATACATTAGGGACTTATAATTGGTTTCATTTATTACACCATTCATTACGTACACATATATTCACAATAAATTACAAAGCGGTTAAAAATATAAGAATCTTTCTATAAAGAATAAAACTATAAGCCCTCCCCGGCGGTGAATCAAACCCCGGTCTCCCGCGTGACAGGCGGGGATACTGGCCACTATACTACCAAAGGCCACATTGGGGACTTCTAATTAATTTGATTTATTACACTATTCATTATTTACACTTACGTTTAAAAAATAATTTTCAAAGCAGTTAAAAATATAAGAATCTATCTATAAAGACTAAAACTATAAGCCCTCCCCGTCGTGGAATCGAACTCCTATCTCCCGCGTGACAGGCGGGGATACTGACCACTATACTACCGAGGACACATTATAGAATTCTAATTGGTTTCATTTATTACACCATTCATTACGTACACATATATTCACAATAAATTACAAAGCGGTTAAAAATATAAGAATCTTTCTATAAAGAATAAAACTATAAGCCCTCCCCGGCGGGGAATCAAACCCCGGTCTCCCGCGTGACAGGCGGGGATACTGACCACTATACTAACGAGGACACATAAGGGACTTCTAATAAGTTTCATTTATTACACTATTCATTATTTACACTTACGTTTAAAATAAATTTCAAAGTATTTAAAATTATAAGAATCTTTCTATAAAGAACAAAACTATAAGCCCTCCCCGGCGGGAAATCGATCCCCGGTCTCCCGCGTGACAGGCGAAGATACTGACCACTGTACTACCGAAGACACATTAGGGGATTCTAATTGGTTTCATTTATTACACCATTCATTACGTACACTTATATTCACAATAAATTACAAAGCGGTTTAAAATATTAGAATCTATCTCTGTACAGAACAAAACTTTAAGCACTCCCCGGCGGGGAATCGAACCCCGGTCTCCCGCGTGACAGGCGGGGATACTGACCACTATACTAACGAGGACACAATAGGGACTTCTAATTAGTTTCATTCATTACACTATTCATTATTTACAATTACGTTTAAAATAAATTTCGAAGTAGTTAAAAATATAAGAATATCTATCTAGAAAGAATAAAACTATAACCCCTCCCCGGCGAAGAATCTAAACCCGGCCTCCCGAGTGACAGGCGGGGATACTGACCACTATACTTCCGAGGACACATTAGGGACTTATAATTGGTTTCATTTATTACAGTATTCATAATTTACACTTACGTTTAAAATAAATTTCAAAGTATTTAAAATTATAAGAATCTTTCTATAAAGAACAAAAGTATAAGCCCTCCCAGGCGAAGAATCGAACCCCAATCTCCCGCGTGACAGGCGAAGATACTGACCACTGTACTACCGAAGACACATTAGAGGATTCTAATTAGTTTGATTTATTACACTATTCATTATTTACACTTACGTTTAAAAAATAATTTTCAAAGCAGTTAAAAATATAAGAATCTATCTATAAAGACTAAAACTATAAGCCCTCCCCGTCTTGGAATCGAACTCCGGTCTCCCGCGTGACAGGCGGGGATACTGACCACTATACTACGGAGGACACATTATAGAATTCTAATTGGTTTAATTTATTACACTATTCATTATTTACACTTACGTTTAAAATAAATTTCAAAGTAGTTAAAAATATAAGAATCTATCTATAAAGAATAAAAGTATAAGCCCTCCCAGGCGAAGAATCGAACCCCAATCTCCCGCGTGACGGGCGGGGATACTGACCACTATACTACCCAGGACACATTAGGGACTTCCTAATTGGTTTCATTTATTACACCATTCATTACGTACACATATATTCACAATAAATTACAAAGCGGTTAAAAATTTAAGAATCTTTCTATAAAGAATAAAACTATAAGCCCTCCCCGGCGGGAAATCGAACCCCGGTCTCCCGCTTGACAGGCGGGGATACTGACCACTATACTACCGAGGACACATTAAGGACTTCCCTAATTGGTTTCATTTATTACACCATTCATTACGTACATTTATATTCACAATAAATTAAAAAGCGGTTAAAAATATAAGAATCTATCTCTGTACAGAACAAAACTTTTAGCACTCCCCGGCGGGGAATCGAACCCCGGTCTCCCGCGTGACAGGCGGGGATACTGACCACCATACTACCGAGGAAACACTGGGGACTTCCGAATTAGTTTGATTTATTACACTATTCATTATTTACACTTACGTTTAAAATAAATTTCAAAGTAGTTAAAAATATAAGAATCTATCTATAAAGAACAAAACTATAAGCCCTCCCCGGCGGGGAATCGAACCCCTGTCTCCCGCGTGACAGACGAGGATACTGACCACTATACTACCGAGGACACATTAGGGACTTCCTAATTGGTTTCATTTATTACACTATTCATTATTTACACATACGTTTAAAATAATTTTCAAAGTAGTTAAAAATATAAGAATCTATCTATAAAGAATAAAACTATAAGCCCACCACGGCGAAGAATCGAACCCGGATCTCCCGCGTGACAGTCGGGGATACTGACCACTATAATACCGAGGACACATAAGGGACTTCCTAATTGGTTTCATTTATTACACCATTCATTACGTACACTTATATTCACAATAAATTACAAAGCGGTTAAAAATTTAAGAATCTTTCTTTAAAGAATAAAACTATAAGCCCTCCCCGGCGGGGAATCGAACCCCGGTCTCCCGCGTGACAGGCGGGGATACTGACCACTATACTTCCGAGGATACATTAGGGACTTATAATTGGTTTCATTTATTACACTATTCATTATTTACACTTACGTTTAAAATAATTTTCAAAGTAGTTAAAAATATAAGAATCTATCTATAAAGAACAAAACTATAAGCCCTCCCCGGCGGGGAATCGAACCCCGGTCTCCCGCGTGACAGGCGGGGATACTGACCACTATACTACCGACGACACATTAGGGACTTCCTAATTGGTTTCATTTATTACACTATTCATTATTTACACTTACGTTTAAAATAATTTTCAAAGTAGTTAAAAATATAAGAATCTATCTATAAAGACAAAAACTATAAGCCCTTCCCGGCGTGGAATCGAACTCCGATCTTCCACGTGACAGGCGGGGATACTGGCCACTATACTAACGAGGACACATTAGGGACTTCTAATTAGTTTCATTTATTACACTATTCATTATTTACACTTACGTTTAAAATAATTTTCAAAGCAGTTAAAAATATAAGAATCTATCTATAAAGACTAAAACTATAAGACCTCCCCGTCTTGGAATCGAACTCCGGTCTCCCGCGTGACAGGCGGGGATACTGACCACTATACTACGGAGGACACATTATAGAATTCTAATTGGTTTCATTTATTACACTATTCATTATTTACACATACGTTTAAAATAATTTTCAAAGTATTTAAAATTATAAGAATCTTTCTATAAAGAACAAAACTATAAGCCCTCCCCGGCGGGAAATCGAACCCCGGTCTCCCGCGTGACAGGCGAAGATACTGACCACTGTACTACCGAAGACACATTAGGGGATTCTAATTAGTTTGATTTATTACACTATTCATTATTTACACTTACGTTTAAAATAATTTTCAAAGCAGTTAAAAATATAAGAATCTATCTATAAAGACTAAAACTATAAGCCCTCCCCGTCTTGGAATCGTACTCCGGTCTCCCGCGTGACAGGCGGGGATACTGACCACTATACTACCGAGGACACATTATAGAATTCTAATTGGTTTCATTTATTACACTATTCATTATTTACACTTACGTTTAAAATAAATTTCAAAGTAGTTAAAAATATAAGAATCTATCTATAAAGAATAAAAGTATAAGCCCTCCCAGGCGAAGAATCGAACCCCAATCTCCCGCGTGACGGGCGTGGATACTGACCACTATACTACCCAGGACACATTAGGGACTTCCTAATTGGTTTCATTTATTACACCATTCATTACGTACACATATATTCACAATAAATTACAAAGCGGTTAAAAATATAAGAATCTTTCTATAAAGAATAAAACTATAAGCCCTCCCCGGCGGGGAATCGAACCCCGGTCTCCCGCGTGACAGGCGGGATACTGACCACTATACTTCCGACGACACATTAGGGACTTCTAATTAGTTTCATTTATTACACTATTCATTATTTACAATTACGTTTAAAATAAATTTCGATGTAGTTAAAAATATCAGAATATCTATCTAGAAAGAATAAAACTATAACCCCTCCCCGGCGAAGAATCGAAACCCGGCCTCCCGAGTGACAGGCGGGGATACTGACCACTATACTTCCGAGGATACATTAGGGACTTATAATTGGTTTCATTTATTACACCATTCATTACGTACACTTATATTCACACAATAAATTACAAAGCGGTTAAAAATAAAAGAATCTTTCTATAAAGAATAAAACTATAAGCCCTCCCCGGCGGGGAATCGAACCCCGGTCTCCCGCGTGACAGGCGGGATACTGACCACTATACTTCCGACGACACATTAGGGACTTATAATTGGTTTCATTTATTACACTATTCATTATTTACACTTACGTTTAAAATAAATTTCAAAGTATTTCAAATTATAAGAATCTTTCTATAAAGAACAAAATTATAAGCCCTCCCCGGCGGGAAATCGAACCCCGGTCACCCGCGTGGATACTGACCACTATACTACCGAGGACACATTAGGGTCTTCTATTTTGTTTCGTTTATTACACTATTCATTATTTACACTTACGTTTAAAATAATTTTCAAAGTAGTTAAAAATATAAGAATCTATCTATAAAGAATAAAACTATAAGCCCTCCCCGGCGAAGAATCGAACCCCGATC
Source organism: Metellina segmentata (assembly GCA_947359465.1). NCBI lineage: Eukaryota > Metazoa > Arthropoda > Arachnida > Araneae > Tetragnathidae > Metellina > Metellina segmentata. Next base: position 48,311,417 of record OX375877.1, on the reverse strand, counting down.
TCCCGCGTGACAGGCGGGGATACTGACCACTATACTACCGAGGACACATAAGGGACTTCCTAATTGGTTTCATTTATTACACCATTCATTACGTACACTTATATTAACAATAAATTACAAAGCGGTTAAAAATATAAGAATCTATCTCTGTACAGAACAAAACTTTAAGCACTCCCCGGCGGGGAATCGAACCCCGGTCTCCCGCGTGACAGGCGGGGATACTGACCACTATACTACCGAGGACACATTGAGGACTTCGAATTAGTTTGATTTATTACACTATTCATTATTTACACTTACGTTTAAAATAAATTTCAAAGTAGTTAAAAATATAAGAATCTATCTATAAAGAACAAAACTATAAGCCCTCCCCGGCGGGGAATCGAACCCCGGTCTCCCGCTTGACAGGCGGGGATACTGACCACTATACTACCGACGACACATTAGGGACTTCCTAATTGGTTTCATTTATTACACTATTCATTATTTACACTTACGTTTAAAATAATTTTCAAAGTAGTTAAAAATATAAGAATCTATCTATAAAGAACAAAACTATAAGCCCTCCCCGGCGGGGAATCGAACCCCGGTCTCCCGCGTGATAGGCGGGGATACTGACCACTATACTACCGACGACACATTAGGGACTTCTAATTGGTTTCATTTATTACACTATTCATTATTTACACTTACGTTTAAAATAATTTTCAAAGTAGTTAAAAATATAAGAATCTATCTATAAAGACAAAAACTATAAGCCCTTCCCGGCGTGGAATCGAACTCCGATCTCCCACGTGACAGGCGGGGATACAGGCCACTATACTAACGAGGACACATTAGGGACTTCTAATTAGTTTCATTTATTACACTATTCATTATTTACAATTACGTTTAAAATAAATTTCAAAGTATTTAAAATTATAAGAATCTTTCTATAAAGAACAAAACTATAAGCCCTCCCCGGCGCTAAATCGAACCCTGGTCTCCCGCGTGACAGGCGAAGATACTGACCACTGTACTACCGAAGACACATTAGGGGATTCTAATTGGTTTCATTTATTACACCATTCATTACGTACACTTATATTCACAATAAATTACAAAGCGGTTAAAAATATTAGAATCTATCTCTGTACAGAACAAAACTTAAAGCACTCCCCGGCGGGGAATCGAACCCCGGTCTCCCGCGTGACAGGCGGGGATACTGACCACAATACTACCGAGGACACATTGGGGACTTCCGAATTAGTTTGATTTATTACACTATTCAATATTTACACTTACGTTTAAAAAATAAATTTCAAAGTAGTTAAAAATATAAGAATCTATCTATAAAGAACAAATCTATGAGCCCTCCTCGGCGGGGAATCGAACCCCTATCTCCCGCGTGACAGGCGGTGATACTGACCACTATACTACCGAGGACACATTAGGGACTTCCTAATTGGTTTCATTTATTACACTATTCAAAATTTACACTTACGTTTAAAATAAATTTCAAAGTAGTTAAAAATATAAGAATCTATCTATAAAGAACAAAACTATAAGCCCTCCCCGGCGGGTAATCGAACCCCGGTCTCCCGCGTGACAGGCGGGGATACTGACCACTATACAACCGAGGACACATTAGGGACTTCCTAATTGGTTTCATTTATTACACTATTCATTATTTACACTTACGTTTAAAATAATTTTCAAAGTAGTTAAAAATATAAGAATCTATCTATAAAGACAAAAACTATAAGCCCTTCCCGGCGTGGAATCGAACTCCGATCTCCCACGTGACAGGCGGGGATACTGAATACTATACTTCCGAGGATACATTAGGGACTTATAATTGGTTTCATTTATTACACTATTCATTATTTACACTTACGTTTAAAATAAATTTCAAAGTAGTTAAAAATATAAGAATCTATCTATAAAGAACAAAACTATAAGCCCTCCCCGGCGGGGAATCGAACCCCGGTCTCCCGCTTAACAGGCGGGGATACTGACCACTATACTACCGACGACACATTAGGGACTTCTAATTGGTTTCATTTATTACACTATTCATTATTTACACTTACGTTTAAAATAAATTTCAAAGTAGTTAAAAATATAAGAATCTATCTATAAAGAACAAAACTATAAGCCCTCCCCGGCGGGGAATCGAACCCCGGTCTCCCGCGTGACAGGCGGGGATACTGACCACTATACTTCCGAGGATACATTAGGGACTTATAATTGGTTTCATTTATTACACTATTCATTATTTACACTTACGTTTAAAATAATTTTCAAAGTAGTTAAAAATATAAGAATCTATCTATAAAGAACAAAACTATAAGCCCTCCCCGGCGGGGAATCGAACCCCGGTCTCCCGCGTGACAGGCGGGGATACTGACCACTATACTACCGACGACACATTAGGGACTTCCTAATTGGTTTCATTTATTACACTATTCATTATTTACACTTACGTTTAAAATAATTTTCAAAGTAGTTAAAAATATAAGAATCTATCTATAAAGACAAAAACTATAAGCCCTTCCCGGCGTGGAATCGAACTCCGATCTTCCACGTGACAGGCGGGGATACTGGCCACTATACTAACGAGGACACATTAGGGACTTCTAATTAGTTTCATTTATTACACTATTCATTATTTACACTTACGTTTAAAATAATTTTCAAAGCAGTTAAAAATATAAGAATCTATCTATAAAGACTAAAACTATAAGACCTCCCCGTCTTGGAATCGAACTCCGGTCTCCCGCGTGACAGGCGGGGATACTGACCACTATACTACGGAGGACACATTATAGAATTCTAATTGGTTTCATTTATTACACTATTCATTATTTACACATACGTTTAAAATAATTTTCAAAGTATTTAAAATTATAAGAATCTTTCTATAAAGAACAAAACTATAAGCCCTCCCCGGCGGGAAATCGAACCCCGGTCTCCCGCGTGACAGGCGAAGATACTGACCACTGTACTACCGAAGACACATTAGGGGATTCTAATTAGTTTGATTTATTACACTATTCATTATTTACACTTACGTTTAAAATAATTTTCAAAGCAGTTAAAAATATAAGAATCTATCTATAAAGACTAAAACTATAAGCCCTCCCCGTCTTGGAATCGTACTCCGGTCTCCCGCGTGACAGGCGGGGATACTGACCACTATACTACCGAGGACACATTATAGAATTCTAATTGGTTTCATTTATTACACTATTCATTATTTACACTTACGTTTAAAATAAATTTCAAAGTAGTTAAAAATATAAGAATCTATCTATAAAGAATAAAAGTATAAGCCCTCCCAGGCGAAGAATCGAACCCCAATCTCCCGCGTGACGGGCGTGGATACTGACCACTATACTACCCAGGACACATTAGGGACTTCCTAATTGGTTTCATTTATTACACCATTCATTACGTACACATATATTCACAATAAATTACAAAGCGGTTAAAAATATAAGAATCTTTCTATAAAGAATAAAACTATAAGCCCTCCCCGGCGGGGAATCGAACCCCGGTCTCCCGCGTGACAGGCGGGATACTGACCACTATACTTCCGACGACACATTAGGGACTTCTAATTAGTTTCATTTATTACACTATTCATTATTTACAATTACGTTTAAAATAAATTTCGATGTAGTTAAAAATATCAGAATATCTATCTAGAAAGAATAAAACTATAACCCCTCCCCGGCGAAGAATCGAAACCCGGCCTCCCGAGTGACAGGCGGGGATACTGACCACTATACTTCCGAGGATACATTAGGGACTTATAATTGGTTTCATTTATTACACCATTCATTACGTACACTTATATTCACACAATAAATTACAAAGCGGTTAAAAATAAAAGAATCTTTCTATAAAGAATAAAACTATAAGCCCTCCCCGGCGGGGAATCGAACCCCGGTCTCCCGCGTGACAGGCGGGATACTGACCACTATACTTCCGACGACACATTAGGGACTTATAATTGGTTTCATTTATTACACTATTCATTATTTACACTTACGTTTAAAATAAATTTCAAAGTATTTCAAATTATAAGAATCTTTCTATAAAGAACAAAATTATAAGCCCTCCCCGGCGGGAAATCGAACCCCGGTCACCCGCGTGGATACTGACCACTATACTACCGAGGACACATTAGGGTCTTCTATTTTGTTTCGTTTATTACACTATTCATTATTTACACTTACGTTTAAAATAATTTTCAAAGTAGTTAAAAATATAAGAATCTATCTATAAAGAATAAAACTATAAGCCCTCCCCGGCGAAGAATCGAACCCCGATCTCCCGCGTGACAGGCGGGGATACTGACCACTATACTACCGAGGACACATAAGGGACTTCCTAATTGGTTTCATTTATTACACCATTCATTACGTACACTTATATTAACAATAAATTACAAAGCGGTTAAAAATATAAGAATCTATCTCTGTACAGAACAAAACTTTAAGCACTCCCCGGCGGGGAATCGAACCCCGGTCTCCCGCGTGACAGGCGGGGATACTGACCACTATACTACCGAGGACACATTGAGGACTTCGAATTAGTTTGATTTATTACACTATTCATTATTTACACTTACGTTTAAAATAAATTTCAAAGTAGTTAAAAATATAAGAATCTATCTATAAAGAACAAAACTATAAGCCCTCCCCGGCGGGGAATCGAACCCCGGTCTCCCGCTTGACAGGCGGGGATACTGACCACTATACTACCGACGACACATTAGGGACTTCCTAATTGGTTTCATTTATTACACTATTCATTATTTACACTTACGTTTAAAATAATTTTCAAAGTAGTTAAAAATATAAGAATCTATCTATAAAGAACAAAACTATAAGCCCTCCCCGGCGGGGAATCGAACCCCGGTCTCCCGCGTGATAGGCGGGGATACTGACCACTATACTACCGACGACACATTAGGGACTTCTAATTGGTTTCATTTATTACACTATTCATTATTTACACTTACGTTTAAAATAATTTTCAAAGTAGTTAAAAATATAAGAATCTATCTATAAAGACAAAAACTATAAGCCCTTCCCGGCGTGGAATCGAACTCCGATCTCCCACGTGACAGGCGGGGATACAGGCCACTATACTAACGAGGACACATTAGGGACTTCTAATTAGTTTCATTTATTACACTATTCATTATTTACAATTACGTTTAAAATAAATTTCAAAGTATTTAAAATTATAAGAATCTTTCTATAAAGAACAAAACTATAAGCCCTCCCCGGCGCTAAATCGAACCCTGGTCTCCCGCGTGACAGGCGAAGATACTGACCACTGTACTACCGAAGACACATTAGGGGATTCTAATTGGTTTCATTTATTACACCATTCATTACGTACACTTATATTCACAATAAATTACAAAGCGGTTAAAAATATTAGAATCTATCTCTGTACAGAACAAAACTTAAAGCACTCCCCGGCGGGGAATCGAACCCCGGTCTCCCGCGTGACAGGCGGGGATACTGACCACAATACTACCGAGGACACATTGGGGACTTCCGAATTAGTTTGATTTATTACACTATTCAATATTTACACTTACGTTTAAAAAATAAATTTCAAAGTAGTTAAAAATATAAGAATCTATCTATAAAGAACAAATCTATGAGCCCTCCTCGGCGGGGAATCGAACCCCTATCTCCCGCGTGACAGGCGGTGATACTGACCACTATACTACCGAGGACACATTAGGGACTTCCTAATTGGTTTCATTTATTACACTATTCAAAATTTACACTTACGTTTAAAATAAATTTCAAAGTAGTTAAAAATATAAGAATCTATCTATAAAGAACAAAACTATAAGCCCTCCCCGGCGGGTAATCGAACCCCGGTCTCCCGCGTGACAGGCGGGGATACTGACCACTATACAACCGAGGACACATTAGGGACTTCCTAATTGGTTTCATTTATTACACTATTCATTATTTACACTTACGTTTAAAATAATTTTCAAAGTAGTTAAAAATATAAGAATCTATCTATAAAGACAAAAACTATAAGCCCTTCCCGGCGTGGAATCGAACTCCGATCTCCCACGTGACAGGCGGGGATACTGAATACTATACTTCCGAGGATACATTAGGGACTTATAATTGGTTTCATTTATTACACTATTCATTATTTACACTTACGTTTAAAATAAATTTCAAAGTAGTTAAAAATATAAGAATCTATCTATAAAGAACAAAACTATAAGCCCTCCCCGGCGGGGAATCGAACCCCGGTCTCCCGCTTAACAGGCGGGGATACTGACCACTATACTACCGACGACACATTAGGGACTTCTAATTGGTTTCATTTATTACACTATTCATTATTTACACTTACGTTTAAAATAAATTTCAAAGTAGTTAAAAATATAAGAATCTATCTATAAAGAACAAAACTATAAGCCCTCCCCGTCGGGGAATCGAACCCCGGTCTCCCGCTTGACAGGCGGGGATACTGACCACTATACTACCGACGACACATTAGGGACTTCTAATTGCTTTCATTTATTACACTATTCATTATTTACACTTACGTTTAAAATAATTTTCAAAGTAGTTAAAAATATAAGAATCTATCTATAAAGAACAAAACTATAAGCCCTCCCCGGCGGGGAATCGAACCCCGGTCTCCCGCGTGACAGGCGGGGATACTGACCACTATACTACCGACGACACATTAGGGACTTCTAATTGGTTTCATTTATTACACTATTCATTATTTACACGTTTAAAATAATTTTCAAAGTAGTTAAAAATATAAGAATCGATCTATAAAGACAAAAACTATAAGCCCTTCCCGGCGTGGAATCGAACTCCGATCTCCCACGTGACAGGCGGGGATACTGGCCACTATACTAACGAGGACACATTAGGGACTTCTAATTAGTTTCATTTATTACACTATTCATTATTTACAATTACGTTTAAAATAAATTTCAAAGTATTTAAAATTATAAGAATCTTTCTATAAAGAACAAAACTATAAGCCCTCCCCGGCGCTAAATCGAACCCTGGTCTCCCGAGTGACAGGCGAAGATACTGACCACTGTACTACCGAAGACACATTAGGGGATTCTAATTAGTTTGATTTATTACACTATTCATTATTTACACTTACGTTTAAAAAAAAAAAAATATTAATAATTTTCAAAGCAGTAAAAATATATAAGAATCTATCTATAAAGACTAAAACTATAAGCCCTCCCCGTCTTGGAATCGAACTCCGGTCTCCCGCGTGACAGGCGGGGATACTGACCACTATACTACGGAGGACACATTATAGAATTCTAATTGGTTTCATTTATTACACTATTCATTATTTACACATACGTTTAAAATAATTTTCAAAGTAGTTAAAAATATAAGAATCTATCTATAAAGAATAAAACTATAAGTCCTCCCCGGCGGGGAATCGAACCCCGGTCTCCCGCGTGACAGGCGGGGATACTGAATACTATACTTCCGAGGATACATTAGGGACTTATAATTGGTTTCATTTATTACACTATTCATTATTTAAACTTACGTTTAAAATAAATTTCAAAGTATTTAAAATTATAAGAATCTTTCTATAAAGAACAAAACTATAAGCCCTCCCCGGCGGGAAATCGAACCCCGGTCTCCCGCGTGACAGGCGAAGATACTGACCACTGTACTACCGAAGACACATTAGGGGATTCTAATTAGTTTGATTTATTACACTATTCATTATTTACACTTACGTTTAAAATAATTTTCAAAGCAGTTAAAAATATAAGAATCTATCTATAAAGACTAAAACTATAAGCCCTCCCCGTCTTGGAATCGAACTCCGGTCTCCCGCGTGACAGGCGGGGATACTGACCACTATACTACCGAGGACACATTATAGAATTCTAATTGGTTTCATTTATTACACTATTCATTATTTACACTTACGTTTAAAATAAATTTCAAAGTAGTTAAAAATATAAGAATCTATCTATAAATAATAAAAGTATAAGCCCTCCCAGGCGAAGAATCGAACCCCAATCTCCCGCGTGACGGGCGTGGATACTGACCACTATACTACCCAGGACACATTAGGGACTTCCCCCTAATTGGTTTCATTTATTACACCATTCATTACGTACACATATATTCACAATAAATTACAAAGGGGTTAAAATATAAGAATCTTTCTATAAAGAATAAAACTATAAGCCCTCCCCGGCTAGGAATCAAACCCCGGTCTCCCGCGTGACAGGCGGGAATACTGACCACTATACTAACGAGGACACATAAGGGACTTCTAATTAGTTTCATTTATTACACTATTCATTATTTACAATTACGTTTAAAATAAATTTCGATGTAGTTAAAAATATCAGAATATCTATCTAGAAAGAATAAAACTATAACCCCTCCCCGGCGAAGAATCGAAACCCGGCCTCCCGAGTGACAGGCGGGGATACTGACCACTATACTTCCGAGGATACATTAGGGACTTATAATTGGTTTCATTTATTACACTATTCATTATTTACACTTACGTTTAAAATAAATTTCAAAGTATTTAAAATTATAAGAATCTTTCTATAAAGAACAAAACTATAAGCCCTCCCCGGCGTGGAATCGAACCCCTATCTTTCGCGTGAGAGGCGGTGATACTGACCACTATACTACCGAGGACACATTAAGGACTGCCTAATTGGTTTCATTTATTACACTATTCATTATTTACACTTACGTTTAAAATAATTTTCAAAGTAGTTAAAAATATAAGAATCTATCTATAAAGAATAAAACTATAAGCCCTCCCCGGCGAAGAATCGAACCCCGATCTCCCGCGTGACAGGCGGGGATACTGACCACTATACTACCGAGGACACATAAGGGACTTCCTAATTGGTTTCATTTATTACACCATTCATTACGTACACTTATATTCACAATAAATTACAAAGCGGTTAAAAATATAAGAATCTATCTCTGTACAGAACAAAACTTTAAGCACTCCCCGGCGGGGAATCGAAACCCGGTCTTCCGCGTGACAGGCGGGGATACTGACCACTATACTACCGAGGACACATTGAGGACTTCCGAATTAGTTTGATTTATTACACTATTCATTATTTACACTTACGTTTAAAAAAATAATTTCAAAGTAGTTAAAAATATAAGAATCTATCTATAAAGAACAAAACTATAAGCCCTCCCCGGCGGGGAATCGAACCCCGGTCTCCCGCTTGTCAGGCGGGGATACTGACCACTATACTACCGACGACACATTAGGGACTTCCTAATTGGTTTCATTTATTACACTATTCATTATTTACACTTACGTTTAAAATAATTTTCAAAGTAGTTAAAAATATAAGAATCTTTCTATAAAGAACAAAACTATAAGCCCTCCCCGGCGGGTAATCGAACCCCGGTCTCCCGCGTGACAGGCGGGGATACTGACCACTATACTACCGAGGACACATTAGGGACTTCTAATTGGTTTCATTTATTACACTATTCATTATTTACACTTACGTTTAAAATAATTTTCAAAGTAGTTAAAAATATAAGAATCTATCTATAAAGACAAAAACTATAAGCCCTTCCCGGCGTGGAATCGAACTCCGATCTCCCACGTGACAGGCGGGGATACTGGCCACTATACTAACGAGGACACATTAGGGACTTCCTAATTAGTTTCATTTATTACACTATTCATTATTTACAATTACGTTTAAAATAAATTTCAAAGTATTTAAAATTATAAGAATCTTTCTATAAAGAACAAAACTATAAGCCCTCCCCGGCGCTAAATCGAACCCTGGTCTCCCGCGTGACAGGCGAAGATACTGACCACTGTACTACCGAAGACACATTAGGGGATTCTAATTAGTTTGATTTATTACACTATTCATTATTTACACTTACGTTTAAAATAATTTTCAAAGCAGTTAAAAATATAAGAATCTATCTATAAAGAACAAAACTATAAGCCCTCCCCGGCGGGGAATCTAACCCCGGTCTCCCGCGTGACAGGCGCGGATACTGACCACTATACTACCGAGGACACATTAGGGACTTCCTAATTGGTTTCATTTATTACACTATTCAAAATTTACACTTACGTTTAAAATAAATTTCAAAGTAGTTAAAAATATAAGAATCTATCTATAAAGAACAAAACTATAAGCCCTCCCCGGCGGGTAATCGAACCCCGGTCTCCCGCATGACAGGCGGGGATACTGACCACTATACTACCGAGGACACATTAGGGACTTCCTAATTGGTTTCATTTATTACACTATTCATTATTTACACTTACGTTTAAAATAATTTTCAAAGTAGTTAAAAATATAAGAATCTATCTATAAAGACAAAAACTATAAGCCCTTCCCGGCGTGGAATCGAACTCCGATCTCCCACGTGACAGGCGGGGATACTGAATACTATACTTCCGAGGATACATTAGGGACTTATAATTGGTTTCATTTATTACACTATTCATTATTTACACTTACGTTTAAAATAAATTTCAAAGTAGTTAAAAATATAAGAATCTATCTATAAAGAACAAAACTATAAGCCCTCCCCGTCGGGGAATCGAACCCCGGTCTCCCGCTTGACAGGCGGGGATACTGACCACTATACTACCGACGACACATTAGGGACTTCTAATTGGTTTCATTTATTACACTATTCATTATTTACACTTACGTTTAAAATAATTTTCAAAGTAGTTAAAAATATAAGAATCTATCTATAAAGAACAAAACTATAAGCCCTCCCCGGCGGGGAATCGAACCCCGGTCTCCCGCGTGACAGGCGGGGATACTGACCACTATACTACCGACGACACATTAGGGACTTCTCATTGGTTTCATTTATTACACTATTCATTATTTACACGTTTAAAATAATTTTCAAAGTAGTTAAAAATATAAGAATCTATCTATAAAGACAAAAACTATAAGCCCTTCCCGGCGTGGAATCGAACTCCGATCTCCCACGTGACAGGCGGGGATACTGGCCACTATACTAACGAGGACACATTAGGGACTTCTAATTAGTTTCATTTATTACACTATTCATTATTTACAATTACGTTTAAAATAAATTTCAAAGTATTTAAAATTATAAGAATCTTTCTATAAAGAACAAAACTATAAGCCCTCCCCGGCGCTAAATCGAACCCTGGTCTCCCGAGTGACAGGCGAAGATACTGACCACTGTACTACCGAAGACACATTAGGGGATTCTAATTAGTTTGATTTATTACACTATTCATTATTTACACTTACGTTTAAAAAAAAAAAAAAAAAAAAAAATAATTTTCAAAGCAGTAAAAATATATAAGAATCTATCTATAAAGACTAAAACTATAAGCCCTCCCCGGCGGGGAATCGAACCCCGGTCTCCCGCGTGACAGGCGGGGATACTGAATACTATACTTCCGAGGATACATTAGGGACTTATAATTGGTTTCATTTATTACACTATTCATTATTTAAACTTACGTTTAAAATAAATTTCAAAGTATTTAAAATTATAAGAATCTTTCTATAAAGAACAAAACTATAAGCCCTCCCCGGCGGGAAATCGAACCCCGGTCTCCCGCGTGACAGGCGAAGATACTGACCACTGTACTACCGAAGACACATTAGGGGATTCTAATTAGTTTGATTTATTACACTATTCATTATTTACACTTACGTTTAAAATAATTTTCAAAGCAGTTAAAAATATAAGAATCTATCTATAAAGACTAAAACTATAAGCCCTCCCCGTCTTGGAATCGAACTCCGGTCTCCCGCGTGACAGGCGGGGATACTGACCACTATACTACCGAGGACACATTATAGAATTCTAATTGGTTTCATTTATTACACTATTCATTATTTACACTTACGTTTAAAATAAATTTCAAAGTAGTTAAAAATATAAGAATCTATCTATAAATAATAAAAGTATAAGCCCTCCCAGGCGAAGAATCGAACCCCAATCTCCCGCGTGACGGGCGTGGATACTGACCACTATACTACCCAGGACACATTAGGGACTTCCCCCTAATTGGTTTCATTTATTACACCATTCATTACGTACACATATATTCACAATAAATTACAAAGCGGTTAAAAATATAAGAATCTTTCTATAAAGAATAAAACTATAAGCCCTCCCCGGCTGGGAATCAAACCCCGGTCTCCCGCGTGACAGGCGGGAATACTGACCACTATACTAACGAGGACACATAAGGGACTTCTAATTAGTTTCATTTATTACACTATTCATTATTTACAATTACGTTTAAAATAAATTTCGATGTAGTTAAAAATATCAGAATATCTATCTAGAAAGAATAAAACTATAACCCCTCCCCGGCGAAGAATCGAAACCCGGCCTCCCGAGTGACAGGCGGGGATACTGACCACTATACTTCCGAGGATACATTAGGGACTTATAATTGGTTTCATTTATTACACTATTCATTATTTACACTTACGTTTAAAATAAATTTCAAAGTATTTAAAATTATAAGAATCTTTCTATAAAGAACAAAACTATAAGCCCTCACCGGCGTGGAATCGAACCCCTATCTTTCGCGTGAGAGGCGGTGATACTGACCACTATACTACCAAAGACACATTAGGGACTGCCTAATTGGTTTCATTTATTACACTATTCATTATTTACACTTACGTTTAAAATAATTTTCACAAAGTATAGTTAAAAATATAAGAATCTATCTATAAAGAACAAAACTATAAGCCCTCCCCGTCGTGAAATCGAATTTCGGTCTCCCGCGTGACAGGGGGGGATACTGACCACTATACTACCGAGGACACATTAGGGACTTCTAATTGGTTTCATTTATTACATCATTCATTACGTACACTTATATTCACAATAAATTACAAAGCGGTTAAAAATAAAAGAATCTTTCTATAAAGAATAAAACTATAAGCCCTCCCCGGCGGGGAATCGAACCCCGGTCTCCCGCGTGACAGGCGGGGATACTGACCACTATACTTCCGACGACACATTAGGGATTTATAATTGGTTTCATTTATTACACTATTCATTATTTACACTTACGTTTAAAATAAATTTCAAAGTATTTAAAATTATAAGAATCTTTCTATAAAGAACAAAATTATAAGCCCTCCCCGGCGGGAAATCGAACCCCGGTCATCCGCGTGGATACTGACCACTATACTACCGAGGACACATTAGGGTCTTCTATTTTGTTTCGTTTATTACACTATTCATTATTTACACTTACGTTTAAAATAATTTTCAAAGTAGTTAAAAATATAAGAATCTATCTATAAAGAATAAAACTATAAGCCCTCCCCGGCGAAGAATCGAACCCCGATCTCCCGCGTGACAGGCGGGGATACTGACCACTATACTACCGAGGACACATAAGGGACTTCCTAATTGGTTTCATTTATTACACCATTCATTACGTACACTTATATTCACAATAAATTACAAAGCGGTTAAAAATATAAGAATCTATCTCTGTACAGAACAAAACTTTAAGCACTCCCCGGCGGGGAATCGAACCCCGGTCTCCCGCGTGACAGGCGGGGATACTGACCACTATACTACCGAGGACACATTGAGGACTTCCGAATTAGTTTGATTTATTACACTATTCATTATTTACACTTACGTTTAAAAATAATTTCAAAGTAGTTAAAAATATAAGAATCTATCTATAAAGAACAAAACTATAAGCCCTCCCCGGCGGGGAATCGAACCCCGGTCTCCCGCTTGTCAGGCGGGGATACTGACCACTATACTACCGACGACACATTAGGGACTTCCTAATTGGTTTCATTTATTACACTATTCATTATTTACACTTACGTTTAAAATAATTTTCAAAGTAGTTAAAAATATAAGAATCTATCTATAAAGAACAAAACTATAAGCCCTCCCCGGCGGGTAATCGAACCCCGGTCTCCCGCGTGACAGGCGGGGATACTGACCACTATACTACCGAGGACACATTAGGGACTTCTAATTGGTTTCATTTATTACACTATTCATTATTTACACTTACGTTTAAAATAATTTTCAAAGTAGTTAAAAATATAAGAATCTATCTATAAAGACAAAAACTATAAGCCCTTCCCGGCGTGGAATCGAACTCCGATCTCCCACGTGACAGGCGGGGATACTGGCCACTATACTAACGAGGACACATTAGGGACTTCTAATTAGTTTCATTTATTACACTATTCATTATTTACAATTACGTTTAAAATAAATTTCGATGTAATTAAAAATATCAGAATCTATCTAGAAAGAATAAAACTATAATCCCTCCCCGGCGAAGAATCGAAACCCGGCCTCCCTAGTGACAGGCGGGGATACTGACCGTTATACTTCCGAGGATACATTAGGGACTTATAATTGGTTTCATTTATTACACTATTCATTATTTACACTTACGTTTAAAATAAATTTCAAAGTATTTAAAATTATAAGAATCTTTCTATAAAGAACAAAACTATAAGCCCTCCCCGGCGCTAAATCGAACCCTGGTCTCCCGCGTGACAGGCGAAGATACTGACCACTGTACTACCGAAGACACATTAGGGGATTCCCCCTAATTGGTTTCATTTATTACACCATTCATTACGTACACTTATATTCACAATAAATTACAAAGCGGTTAAAAATATTAGAATCTATCTCTGTACAGAACAAAATTTAAAGCACTCCCCGGCGTTGAATCGAACCCCGGTCTCCCGCGTGACAGGCGGTGATACTGACCACTATACTACCGAGGACACATTAGGGACTTCCTAATTGGTTTCATTTATTACACTATTCATTATTTACACTTACGTTTAAAATAATTTTCAAAGCAGTTAAAAATATAAGAATCTATCTATAAAGACTAAATCTATAAGCCCTCCCCGGCGGGGAATCGAACCCCGGTCTCCCACGTGACAGGCGGGGATACTGACCACTATACTTCCGACGACACATTAGGGACTTATAATTGGTTTCATTTATTACACTATTCATTATTTACACTTACGTTTAAAATAAATTTCAAAGTATTTAAAATTATAAGAATCTTTCTATAAAGAACAAAATTATAAGCCCTCCCCGGCGGGAAATCGAACCCCGGTCACCCGCGTGGATACTGACCACTATACTACCGAGGACACATTAGGGTCTTCTATTTTGTTTCGTTTATTACACTATTCATTATTTACACTTACGTTTAAAATAATTTTCAAAGTAGTTAAAAATATAAGAATCTATCTATAAAGAATAAAACTATAAGCCCTCCCCGGCGAAGAATCGAACCCCGATCTCCCGCGTGACAGGCGGGGATACTGACCACTATACTACCGAGGACACATAAGGGACTTCCTAATTGGTTTCATTTATTACACCATTCATTACGTACACTTATATTCACAATAAATTACAAAGCGGTTAAAAATATAAGAATCTATCTCTGTACAGAACAAAACTTTAAGCACTCCCCGGCGGGGAATCGAACCCCGGTCTCCCGCGTGACAGGCGGGGATACTGACCTCTATACTACCGAGGACACATTGAGGACTTCCGAATTAGTTTGATTTATTACACTATTCATTATTAACACTTACGTTTAAAAATAATTTCAAAGTAGTTAAAAATATAAGAATCTATCTATAAAGAACAAAACTATAAGCCCTCCCCGGCGGGGAATCGAACCCCGGTCTCCCGCTTGTCAGGCGGGGATACTGACCACTATACTACCGACGACACATTAGGGACTTCCTAATTGGTTTCATTTATTACACTATTCATTATTTACACTTACGTTTAAAATAATTTTCAAAGTAGTTAAAAATATAAGAATCTATCTATAAAGAACAAAACTATAAGCCCTCCCCGGCGGGGAATCGAACCCCGGTCTCCCGCGTGACAGGCGGGGATACTGACCACTATACTACCGACGACACATTAGGGACTTCTAATTGGTTTCATTTATTACACTATTCATTATTTACACTTACGTTTAAAATAATTTTCAAAGTAGTTAAAAATATAAGAATCTATCTATAAAGACAAAAACTATAAGCCCTTCCCGGCGTGGAATCGAACTCCGATCTCCCACGTGACAGGCGGGGATACTGGCCACTATACTAACGAGGACACATTACGGACTTCTAATTAGTTTCATTTATTACACTATTCATTATTTACAATTACGTTTAAAATAAATTTCAAAGTATTTAAAATTATAAGAATCTTTCTATAAAGAACAAAACTATAAGCCCTCCCCGGCGCTAAATCGAACCCTGGTCTCCCGCGTGACAGGCGAAGATACTGACCACTGTACTACCGAAGACACATTAGGGGATTCTAATTGGTTTCATTTATTACACCATTCATTACGTACACTTATATTCACAATAAATTACAAAGCGGTTAAAAATATTAGAATCTATCTCTGTACAGAACAAAACTTAAAGCACTCCCCGGCGGGGAATCGAACCCCGGTCTCCCGCGTGACAGGCGGGGATACTGACCACTATACTACCGAGGACACATTAGGGACTTCTAATTGGTTTCATTTATTACACTATTCATTATTTACACTTACGTTTAAAATAATTTTCAAAGTAGTTAAAAATATAAGAATCTATCTATAAAGACAAAAACTATAAGCCCTTCCCGGCGTGGAATCGAACTCCGATCTCCCACGTGACAGGCGGGGATACTGGCCACTATACTAACGAGGACACATTAGGGACTTCTAATTAGTTTCATTTATTACACTATTCATTATTTACAATTACGTTTAAAATAAATTTCGATGTAATTAAAAATATCAGAATCTATCTAGAAAGAATAAAACTATAATCCCTCCCCGGCGAAGAATCGAAACCCGGCCTCCCTAGTGACAGGCGGGGATACTGACCGTTATACTTCCGAGGATACATTAGGGACTTATAATTGGTTTCATTTATTACACTATTCATTATTTACACTTACGTTTAAAATAAATTTCAAAGTATTTAAAATTATAAGAATCTTTCTATAAAGAACAAAACTATAAGCCCTCCCCGGCGCTAAATCGAACCCTGGTCTCCCGCGTGACAGGCGAAGATACTGACCACTGTACTACCGAAGACACATTAGGGGATTCCCCCTAATTGGTTTCATTTATTACACCATTCATTACGTACACTTATATTCACAATAAATTACAAAGCGGTTAAAAATATTAGAATCTATCTCTGTACAGAACAAAATTTAAAGCACTCCCCGGCGTTGAATCGAACCCCGGTCTCCCGCGTGACAGGCGGTGATACTGACCACTATACTACCGAGGACACATTAGGGACTTCCTAATTGGTTTCATTTATTACACTATTCATTATTTACACTTACGTTTAAAATAATTTTCAAAGCAGTTAAAAATATAAGAATCTATCTATAAAGACTAAATCTATAAGCCCTCCCCGGCGGGGAATCGAACCCCGGTCTCCCACGTGACAGGCGGGGATACTGACCACTATACTTCCGACGACACATTAGGGACTTATAATTGGTTTCATTTATTACACTATTCATTATTTACACTTACGTTTAAAATAAATTTCAAAGTATTTAAAATTATAAGAATCTTTCTATAAAGAACAAAATTATAAGCCCTCCCCGGCGGGAAATCGAACCCCGGTCACCCGCGTGGATACTGACCACTATACTACCGAGGACACATTAGGGTCTTCTATTTTGTTTCGTTTATTACACTATTCATTATTTACACTTACGTTTAAAATAATTTTCAAAGTAGTTAAAAATATAAGAATCTATCTATAAAGAATAAAACTATAAGCCCTCCCCGGCGAAGAATCGAACCCCGATCTCCCGCGTGACAGGCGGGGATACTGACCACTATACTACCGAGGACACATAAGGGACTTCCTAATTGGTTTCATTTATTACACCATTCATTACGTACACTTATATTCACACAATAAATTACAAAGCGGTTAAAAATATAAGAATCTATCTCTGTACAGAACAAAACTTTAAGCACTCCCCGGCGGGGAATCGAACCCCGGTCTCCCGCGTGACAGGCGGGGATACTGACCACTATACTACCGAGGACACATTGAGGAATTCCGAATTAGTTTGATTTATTACACTATTCATTATTTACACTTACGTTTAAAAATAATTTCAAAGTAGTTAAAAATATAAGAATCTATCTATAAAGAACAAAACTATAAGCCCTCCCCGGCGGGGAATCGAACCCCGGTCTCCCGCTTGTCAGGCGGGGATACTGACCACTATACTACCGACGACACATTAGGGACTTCCTAATTGGTTTCATTTATTACACTATTCATTATTTACACTTACGTTTAAAATAATTTTCAAAGTAGTTAAAAATATAAGAATCTATCTATAAAGAACAAAACTATAAGCCCTCCCCGGCGGGGAATCGAACCCCGGTCTCCCGCGTGACAGGCGGGGATACTGACCACTATACTACCGACGACACATTAGGGACTTCTAATTGGTTTCATTTATTACACTATTCATTATTTACACTTACGTTTAAAATAATTTTCAAAGTAGTTAAAAATATAAGAATCTATCTATAAAGACAAAAACTATAAGCCCTTCCCGGCGTGGAATCGAACTCCGATCTCCCACGTGACAGGCGGGGATACTGGCCACTATACTAACGAGGACACATTACGGACTTCTAATTAGTTTCATTTATTACACTATTCATTATTTACAATTACGTTTAAAATAAATTTCAAAGTATTTAAAATTATAAGAATCTTTCTATAAAGAACAAAACTATAAGCCCTCCCCGGCGCTAAATCGAACCCTGGTCTCCCGCGTGACAGGCGAAGATACTGACCACTGTACTACCGAAGACACATTAGGGGATTCTAATTGGTTTCATTTATTACACCATTCATTACGTACACTTATATTCACAATAAATTACAAAGCGGTTAAAAATATTAGAATCTATCTCTGTACAGAACAAAACTTAAAGCACTCCCCGGCGGGGAATCGAACCCCGGTCTCCCGCGTGACAGGCGGGGATACTGACCACAATACTACCGAGGACACATTGGGGACTTCCGAATTAGTTTGATTTATTACACTATTCAATATTTACACTTACGTTTAAAATAAATTTCAAAGTAGTTAAAAATATAAGAATCTATCTATAAAGAACAAATCTATGAGCCCTCCCCGGCGGGTAATCGAACCCCGGTCTCCCGCGTGACAGGCGGGGATACTGACCACTATACTACCGAGGACACATTAGGGACTTCCTAATTGGTTTCATTTATTACACTATTCATTATTTACACTTACGTTTAAAATAATTTTCAAAGTAGTTAAAAATATAAGAATCTATCTATAAAGACAAAAACTATAAGCCCTTCCCGGCGTGGAATCGAACTCCGATCTCCCACGTGACAGGCGGGGATACTGGCCACTATACTAACGAGGACACATTAGGGACTTCTAATTAGTTTCATTTATTACACTATTCATTATTTACAATTACGTTTAAAATAAATTTCGATGTAATTAAAAATATCAGAATCTATCTAGAAAGAATAAAACTATAATCCCTCCCCGGCGAAGAATCGAAACCCGGCCTCCCTAGTGACAGGCGGGGATACTGACCGTTATACTTCCGAGGATACATTAGGGACTTATAATTGGTTTCATTTATTACACTATTCATTATTTACACTTACGTTTAAAATAAATTTCAAAGTATTTAAAATTATAAGAATCTTTCTATAAAGAACAAAACTATAAGCCCTCCCCGGCGCTAAATCGAACCCTGGTCTCCCGCGTGACAGGCGAAGATACTGACCACTGTACTACCGAAGACACATTAGGGGATTCTAATTGGTTTCATTTATTACACCATTCATTACGTACACTTATATTCACAATAAATTACAAAGCGGTTAAAAATATTAGAATCTATCTCTGTACAGAACAAAATTTAAAGCACTCCCCGGCGTTGAATCGAACCCCGGTCTCCCGCGTGACAGGCGGTGATACTGACCACTATACTACCGAGGACACATTAGGGACTTCCTAATTGGTTTCATTTATTACACTATTCATTATTTACACTTACGTTTAAAATAATTTTCAAAGCAGTTAAAAATATAAGAATCTATCTATAAAGACTAAAACTATAAGCCCTCCCCGTCGTGGAATCGAACTCCGGTCTCCCGCGTGACATTCGGGGATACTGACCACTATACTACCGAGGACACATTACTGACTTCCTAATTGGTTTCATTTATTACACCATTCATTACGTACACTTATATTCACAATAAATTACAAAGCGGTTAAAATTTAAGAATCTTTCTATAAAGAATAAAACTATAAGCCCTCCCCGGCGGGGAATCGAACCCCGGTCGCCCGCGTGACAGGAGGGAATACTGACCACTATACTTCCGAGGACACATTAGGGACTTATAATTGGTTTCATTTATTACACTATTCATTATTTACACTTACGTTTAAAATAATTTTCAAAGCAGTTAAAAATATAAGAATCTATCTATAAAGACTAAAACTATAAGCCCTCCCCGTCGTGGAATCGAACTCCGGTCTCCCGCGTGACATTCGGGGATACTGACCACTATACTACCGAGGACACATTACTGACTTCCTAATTGGTTTCATTTATTACACCATTCATTACGTACACTTATATTCACAATAAATTACAAAGCGGTTAAAATTTAAGAATCTTTCTATAAAGAACAAAACTATAATCCCTCCCCGGCGGGAAATCGGACCCCGGTCACCCGCGTGGATACTGACCACTATACTACCGAGGACACATTAGGGTCTTCCCCCCCTATTTGGTTTCATTTATTACACTATTCATTATTTACACTTACGTTTAAAATAATTTTCAAAGTAGTTAAAAATATAAGAATCTATCTATAAGCCCTCCCCGGCGAAGAATCGAACCCCGATCTCCCGCGTGACAGGCGGGGATACTGACCACTACACTACCGAGGACACATAAGGGAATTCCTAATTGGTTTCATTTATTACACCATTTATTACGTACACTTATATTCACAATAAATTACAAAGCGGTTAAAAATATAAGAATCTATCTCTGTACAGAACGAAACTTTAAGCACTCCCCGGCGGGGAATCGAGCCCCGTTCTCCCGCGTGACAGGAGGGGATACTGACCACTATACTTCCGAGGACACATTAGGGACTTATAATTGGTTTCATTTATTACACTATTCATTATTTACACTTACGTTTAAAAAATAAATTTCAAAGTATTTAAAATTATAAGAATCTTTCTATAAAGAACAAAACTATAATCCCTCCCCGGCGGGAAATCGAACCCCGGTCACCCGCGTGGATACTGACCACTATACTACCAAGGACACATTAGGGTCGTCTATTTGGTTTCATTTATTACACTATTCATTATTTACACTTACGTTTAAAATAATTTTCAAAGTAGTTAAAAATATAAGAATCTATCTATAAGCCCTCCCCGGCGAAGAATCGAACCCCGATCTCCCGCGTGACAGGCGGGGATACTGACCACTATACTACCGAGGACACATAAGGGACTTCCTAATTGGTTTCATTTATTACACCATTCATTACGTACACTTATATTCACAATAAATTACAAAGCGGTTAAAAATATAAGAATCTATCTCTGTACAGAACGAAACTTTAAGCACTCCCCGGCGGGGAATCGAACCCCGTTCTCCCGCGTGACAGGCGGGGATACTGACCACTATACTACCGAGGACACATTGAGGACTTCGAATTAGTTTGATTTATTACACTATTCATTATTTACACTTACGTTTAAAATAAATTTCAAAGTAGTTAAAAATATAAGAATCTATCTCTAAAGAATAAAACTATAAGCCCTCCCCGGCGGGGAATCGAACCCCGGTCTTCCGCGTGACAGGCGGGGATACTGACCACTATACTTCCGAGGATACATTAGGGACTTATAATTGGTTTCATTTATTACGCTATTCATTATTTACACTTACGTTTAAAATAAATTTCAAAGTATTTAAAATTATAAGAATCTTTCTATAAAGAACAAAACTATAAGCCCTCCCCGGCGGGAAATCGAGCCCCGGTCTCCCGCGTGACAGGCGAAGATACTGACCACTGTACTACCGAAGACACATTAGGGGATTCTAATTGGTTTCTTTTATTACACCATTCATTACGTACACTTATATTCACAATAAATTACAAAGCGGTTAAAAATATTAGAATCTATCTCTGTACAGAACAAAACTTAAAGCACTCCCCGGCGGGGAATCGAACCCCGGTCACCCGCGTGACAGGCGGTGATACTGACCACAATACTACCGAGGACACATTGGGGACTTCCGAATTAGTTTGATTTATTACACCATTCATTACGTACACATATATTCACAATAAATTACAAAGCGGTTAAAAATATAAGAATCTATCTCTGTACAGAACGAAACTTTAAGCACTCCCCGGCGAGGAATCGAACCCCGGATCTCCCGCGTGACAGGCGGGGATACTGACCACTATACTAACGAGGACACATTAGGGACTTCCTAATTAGTTTGATTTATTACACTATTCATTATTTACACTTACGTTTAAAATAATTTTCAAAGCAGTTAAAAATATAAGAATCTATCTATAAAGACTAAAACTATAAGCCCTCCCAGGCGGAGAATCGAACCCCAATCTCCCGCGTGACAGGCGGGGATACTGACCACTATACTACCCAGGACACATTAGGGACTTCTAATTGGTTTCATTTATTACACTATTCATTATTTACACTTACGTTTAAAATAAATTTCAAAGTATTTAAAATTATAAGAATCTTTCTATAAAGAACAAAACTATAAGCCCTCCCCGGCGGGAAATCGAACCCCGGTCTCCCGCGTGACAGGCGAAGATACTGACCATTGTACTACCGAAGACACATTAAAGGATTCTAATTGGTTTCATTTATTACAAAATTCATTACGTACACTTATATTCACAATAAATTACAAAGCGGTTAAAAATATTAGAATCTATCTCTCTACAGAACAAAACTTAATGCACTCCTCGGCGGGGAATCGAACCCCGGTCTCCCGCGTGACAGGCGGGGATACTGAAAACTATACTACCGAGGACACATTGGGGACTTCGAATTAGTTTGATTTATTACACTATTCAATATTTACACTTACGTTTAAAAAATAAATTTCAAAGTAGTTAAAAATATAAGAATCTATCTATAAAGAACAAAACTATAAGCCCTCCCCGGCGGGAAATCGAACCCCGGTCTCCCGCGTGACAGGCGAAGATACTGACCACTGTACTACCGAAGACACATTAGGGGATTCTAATTGGTTTCATTTATTACACCATTCATTACGTACACTTATATTCACAATAAATTAGAAAGCGGTTAAAAATATTAGAATCTATCTCTGTACAGAACAAAACTTAATGCACTCCCCGGCGGGGAATCGAACCCCTATCTCCCGCGTGACAGGCGGTGATACTGACCACTATACTACCGAGGACACATTAGGGACTGCCTAATTGGTTTCATTTATTACACTATTCATTATTTACACTTACGTTTAAAATAATTTTCAAAGCAGTTAAAAATATAAGAATCTATCTATAAAGACTAAAACTATAAGCCCTCCCCGTCGTGGAATCGAACTCCGGTCTCCCGCGTGACAGGCGGGGATACAGACCACTATACTACCGAGGACACATTAGGGACTTCTAATTGGTTTCATTTATTACACCATTCATTACGTACACTTATATTCACAATAAATTACAAAGCGGTTAAAAATATAAGAATCTTTCTATAAAGAATAAAACTATAAGCCCTCCCCGGCGGGGAATCGAACCCCGGTCCCCCGCGTGACAGGCGGGGATACTGACCACTATACTTCGGAGGACACATTAGGGACTTATAATTGGTTTCATTTATTACACTATTCATTATTTACACTTACGTTTAAAATAAATTTCAAAGTATTTAAAATTATAAGAATCTTTCTATAAAGAACAAAACTATAATCCCTCCCCGGCGGGAAATCGAACCCCGGTCACCCGCGTGGATACTGACCACTATACTACCGAGGACACATAAGGGACTTCCCCCCTAATTGGTTTCATTTATTACACCATTCATTACGTACACTTATATTCACAATAAATTACAAAGCGGTTAAAAATATAAGAATCTATCTCTGCACAGAACAAAACTTTAAGCACTCCCCGGCGGGGAATCGAACCCCGGTCTCCCGCGTGACAGGCGGGGATACTGACCACTATACTACCGAGGACACATTTGGGATTTCGAATTAGTTTGATTTATTACACTATTCATTATTTACACTTACGTTTAAAATAAATTTCAAAGTAGTTAAAAATGTAAAAATCTATCTATAAAGAACAAAACTATAAGCCCTCCCCGGCGGGAAATCGAACCCCGGTCTCCCGCGTGACAGGCGAAGATACTGACCACTGTACTACCGAAGACACATTAGGGGATTCTAATTGGTTTCATTTATTACACCATTCATTACGTACACTTATATTCACAATAAATTAGAAAGCGGTTAAAAATATTAGAATCTATCTCTGTACAGAACAAAACTTAAAGCACTCCCCGGCGGGGAATCGAACTTCGGTCTCCCGCGTGACAGGCGGGGATACTGACCACTATACTACCGAGGACACATTAGGGACTTCTAATTGGTTTCATTTATAACACCATTCATTACGTACACTTATATTCACAATAAATTACAAAGCGGTTAAAAATATAAGAATCTTTCTATAAAGAATAAAACTATAAGCCCTCCCCGGCGGGGAATCGAACCCCGGTCTCCCGCGTGACAGGAGGGGATACTGACCACTATACTTCCGAGGACACATTAGGGACTTATAATTGGTTTCATTTATTACACTATTCATTATTTACACTTACGTTTAAAATAAATTTCAAAGTATTTAAAATTATAAGAATCTTTCTATAAAGAACAAAACTATAAGCCCTCCCCGGCGGGAAATCGAACCCCGGTCACCCGCGTGGATACTGACCACTATACTACCGAGGACACATTAGGGTCTTCTATTTGGTTTCATTTATTACACTATTCATTATTTACACTTACGTTTAAAATAATTTTCAAAGTAGTTAAAAATCTATCTATAAAGAATAAAACTATAAGCCCTCCCCGGCGAAGAATCGAACCCCGATCTCCCGCGTGACAGGCGGGGATACTGACCACTATACTACCGAGGACACATAAGAGACTTCCTAAGTGGTTTCATTTATTACACCATTCATTACGTACACTTATATTCACAATAAATTACAAAGCGGTTAAAAATATAAGAATCTATCTCTGTACAGAACAAAACTTTAAGCACTCCCCGGCGGGGAATCGAACCCCGGTCTCCCGCGTGACAGGCGGGGATACTGACCACTATACTACCG
Organism: Metellina segmentata; assembly: GCA_947359465.1. Classification (NCBI taxonomy): domain Eukaryota; kingdom Metazoa; phylum Arthropoda; class Arachnida; order Araneae; family Tetragnathidae; genus Metellina; species Metellina segmentata. The sequence continues at coordinate 48,285,846 of OX375877.1, read as the reverse complement.
AGGACACATTGAGGACTTCGAATTGGTTTGATTTATTACACTATTCATTATTTACACTTACGTTTAAAAAAAATTTCAAAGTAGTTAAAAATATAAGAATCTATCTATAAAGACAAAAACTATAAGCCCTTCCCGGCGTGGAATCGAACTCCGATCTCCCGCGTGACAGGCGGGGATACTGGCCACTATACTAACGAGGACACATTAGGGACTTCTAATTAGTTTCATTTATTACACTATTCATTATTTACACTTACGTTTAAAAAAAATTTCAAAGTAGTTAAAAATATAAGAATCTATCTATAAAGAACAAAACTATAAGCCTTCCCGGCGGGGAATCGAACCCCGGTCTCCCGCGTGACAGGCGGGGATACTGACCACTACACTACCGAGGACATATTGAGGACTTCCGAATTAGTTTGATTTATTACACTATTCATTATTTACACTTACGTTTAAAAAAAATTTCAAAGTAGTTAAAAATATAAGAATCTATCTATAAAGACAAAAACTATAAGCCCTTCCCGGCGTGGAATCGAACTCCGATCTCCCGCGTGACAGGCGGGGATACTGGCCACTATACTAACGAGGACACATTAGGGACTTCTAATTAGTTTCATTTATTACACTATTCATTATTTACAATTACGTTTAAAATAAATTTCGATGTAGTTAAAAATATCAGAATCTATCTAGAAAGAATAAAACTATAACCCCTCCCCGGCGAAGAATCGAGACCCGGCCTCCCGAGTGACAGGCGGGGATACTGACCGTTATACTTCCGAGGATACATTAGGGACTTATAATTGGTTTCATTTATTACACTATTCATTATTTACACTTACGTTTAAAATAAATTTCAAAGTATTTAAAATTATAAGAATCTTTCTATAAAGAACAAAACTATAAGCCCTCCCTGGCGGGAAATCGAACCCCGGTCTCCCGCGTGACAGGCGAAGATACTGACCACTGTACTACCGAAGACACATTAGGGGATTCTAATTGGTTTCATTTATTACACCATTCATTACGTACACTTATATTCACAATAAATTACAAAGCGGTTAAAAATATTAGAATCTATCTCTGTACAGAACAAAACTTAAATCACTCCCCGGCGGGGAATCGAACCCCGGTCTCCAGCGTGACAGGCGGGGATACTGACCACTATACTACCGAGGACACAGAGGGGACTTCGAATTAGTTTGATTTATTACACTATTCAATATTTACACTTACGTTTAAAAAATAAATTTCAAAGTAGTTATAAATATAAGAATCTATCTATAAAGAACAAAACTATAAGCCCTCCCCGGCGGGAAATCGAACCCCGGTCTCCCGCGTGACAGGCGAAGATACTGACCACTGTACTACCGAAGACACATTAGGGGATTCTAATTGGTTTCATTTATTACACCATTCATTACGTACACTTATATTCACAATAAATTAGAAAGCGGTTAAAAATATTAGAATCTATCTCTGTACAGAACAAAACTTAAAGCCCTCCCCGGCGGGGAATCGAATCCCTATCTCCCGCGTGACAGGCGGTGATACTGACCACTATACTACCGAGGACACATTAGGGACTTCTAATTGGTTTCATTTATTACGCTATTCATTATTTACACTTATATTCACAATAAATTACAAAGCGGTTAAAAATATAAGAATCTATCTCTGCCCAGAAAAAAACTTTAAGCACTCCCCGGCGGGGAATCGAACCCCGGTCTCCCGCGTGACAGGCGGGGATACTGACCACTATACTACCGAGGACACATTGGGGACTTCGAATTAGTTTGATTTATTACACTATTCATTATTTACACTTATGTTTAAAATAAATTTCAAAGTAGTTAAAAATGTAAGAATCTATCTATAAAGAACAAAACTATAAGCCCTCCCCGGCGGGAAATCGAACCCCGGTCTCCCGCGTGACAGGCGAAGATACTGACCACTGTACTACCGAAGACACATTAGGGGATTCTAATTGGTTTCATTTATTACACCATTCATTACGTACACTTATATTCACAATAAATTAGAAAGCGGTTAAAAATATTAGAATCTATCTCTGTACAGAACAAAACTTAAAGCCCTCCCGGGCGGGGAATCGAATCCCTATCTCCCGCGTGACAGGCGGTGATACTGACCACTATACTACCGAGGACACATTAGGGACTTCTAATTGGTTTCATTTATTACGCTATTCATTATTTACACTTACGTTTAAAATAATTTTCAAAGCAGTTAAAAATATAAGAATCTATCTATAAAGACTAAATCTATAAGCCCTCCCCGTCGTGGAATCGAACTCCGGTCTCCCGCGTGACAGGCGGGGATACTGACCACTATACTACCGAGGACACATTAGGGACTTCTAATTGGTTTCATTTATAACACCATTCATTACGTACACTTATATTCACAATAAATTACAAAGCGGTTAAAAATATAAGAATCTTTCTATAAAGAATAAAACTATAAGCCCTCCCCGGCGGGGAATCGAACCCCGGTCTCCCGCGTGACAGGAGGGGATACTGACCACTATACTTACGAGGACACATTAGGGACTTATAATTGGTTTCATTTATTACACTATTCATTATTTACACTTACGTTTAAAATAAATTTCAAAGTATTTAAAATTATAAGAATCTTTCTATAAAGAACAAAACTATAAGCCCTCCCCGGCGGGAAATCGAACCCCGGTCACCCGCGTGACAGGCGGGGATACTGACCACTATACTACCGAGGACACATTGGGGACTTCCGAATTAGTTTGATTTATTACACCATTCATTACGTACACTTATATTCACAATAAATTACAAAGCGGTTAAAAATATTAGAATCTATCTCTGTACAGAACAAAACTTAATGCACTCCCCGGGGGGGAATCGAACCCCTATCTCCCGCGTGACAGGCGGTGATACTGACCACTATACTACCGAGGACACGTTAGGGACTGCCTAATTGGTTTCATTTATTACACTATTCATTATTTACACTTACGTTTAAAAAATAATTTTCAAAGCAGTTAAAAATATAAGAATCTATCTATAAAGACTAAAACTATAAGCCCTCCCCGTCGTGGAATCGAACTCCGGTCTCCCGCGTGACAGGCGGGGATACAGACCACTATACTACCGAGGACACATTAGGGACTTCCCCTAATTGGTTTCATTTATTACACCATTCATTACGTACACTTATATTCACAATAAATTACAAAGCGGTTAAAAATATAAGAATCTTTCTATAAAGAATAAAACTATAAGCCCTCCCCGGCGGGGAATCGAACCCCGGTCCCCCGCGTGACAGGCGGGGATACTGACCACTATACTTCCGAGGACACATTAGGGACTTATAATTGGTTTCATTTATTACACTATTCATTATTTACACTTACGTTTAAAATAAATTTCAAAGTATTTAAAATTATAAGAATCTTTCTATAAAGAACAAAACTATAATCCCTCCCCGGCGGGAAATCGAACCCCGGTCACCCGCGTGGATACTGACCACTATACTACCGAGGACACATAAGGGACTTCCTAATTGGTTTCATTTATTACACCATTCATTACGTACACTTATATTCACAATAAATTACAAAGCGGTTAAAAATATAAGAATCTATCTCTGCACAGAACAAAACTTTAAGCACTCCCCGGCGGGGAATCGAACCCCGGTGTCCCGCGTGACAGGCGGGGATACTGACCACTATACTACCGAGGACACATTGGGGACTTCGAATTAGTTTGATTTATTACACTATTCATTATTTACACTTACGTTTAAAATAAATTTCAAAGTAGTTAAAAATGTAAGAATCTATCTATAAAGAACAAAACTATAAGCCCTCCCCGGCGGGAAATCGAACCCCGGTCTCCCGCGTGACAGGCGAAGATACTGACCATTGTACTACCGAAGACACATTAGGGGATTCTAATTGGTTTCATTTATTACACCATTCATTACGTACACTTATATTCACAATAAATTAGAAAGCGGTTAAAAATATTAGAATCTATCTCTGTACAGAACAAAACTTAAAGCACTCCCCGGCGGGGAATCGAACCCCAGTCTCCCGCGTGACAGGCGGGGATACTGACCACTATACTACCGAGGACACATTGGGGACTTCGAATTAGTTTGATTTATTACACTATTCAATATTTACACTTACGTTTAAAATAAATTTCAAAGTAGTTAAAAATATAAGAATCTATCTATAAAGAACAAAACTATAAGCCCTCCCCGGCGGGGAATCGAATCCCTATCTCCCGCGTGACAGGCGGTGATACTGACCACTATACTACCGAGGACACATAAGAGACTTCCTAATTGGTTTCATTTATTACACCATTCATTACGTACACTTATATTCACAATAAATTACAAAGCGGTTAAAAATATAAGAATCTATCTATAAAGAACAAAACTATAAGCCCTCCCCGGCGGGGAATCGAACCCCGGTCTCCCGCGTGACAGGCGGGGATACTGACCACTACACTACCGAGGACATATTGAGGACTTCGAATTAGTTTGATTTATTACACTATTCATTATTTACACTTACGTTTAAAATAATTTTCAAAGTAGTTAAAAATATAAGAATCTTTCTATAAAGACAAAAACTATAAGCCCTTCCCGGCGTGGAATCGAACTCCGATCTCCCGCGTGACAGGCGGGGATACTGGCCACTATACTAACGAGGACACATTAGGGACTTCTAATTAGTTTCATTTATTACACTATTCATTATTTACAATTACGTTTAAAATAAATTTCGATGTAGTTAAAAATATCAGAATCTATCTAGAAAGAATAAAACTATAACCCCTCCCCGGCGAAGAATCGAGACCCGGCCTCCCGAGTGACAGGCGGGGATACTGACCGTTATACTTCCGAGGATACATTAGGGACTTATAATTGGTTTCATTTATTACACTATTCATTATTTACACTTACGTTTAAAATAAATTTCAAAGTATTTAAAATTATAAGAATCTTTCTATAAAGAACAAAACTATAAGCCCTCCCTGGCGGGAAATCGAACCCCGGTCTCCCGCGTGACAGGCGAAGATACTGACCACTGTACTACCGAAGACACATTAGGGGATTCTAATTGGTTTCATTTATTACACCATTCATTACGTACACTTATATTCACAATAAATTACAAAGCGGTTAAAAATATTAGAATCTATCTCTGTACAGAACAAAACTTAAATCACTCCCCGGCGGGGAATCGAACCCCGGTCTCCCGCGTGACAGGCGGGGATACTGACCACTATACTACCGAGGACACAGAGGGGACTTCGAATTAGTTTGATTTATTACACTATTCAATATTTACACTTACGTTTAAAAAATAAATTTCAAAGTAGTTATAAATATAAGAATCTATCTATAAAGAACAAAACTATAAGCCCTCCCCGGCGGGGAATCGAACCCCTATCTCCCGCGTGACAGGCGGTGATACTGACCACTATACTACCGAGGACACATTAGGGACTTCTAATTGGTTTCATTTATTACGCTATTCATTATTTACACTTATATTCACAATAAATTACAAAGCGGTTAAAAATATAAGAATGTATCTCTGCACAGAAAAAAACTTTAAGCACTCCCCGGCGGGGAATCGAACCCCGGTCTCCCGCGTGACAGGCGGGGATACTGACCACTATACTACCGAGGACACATTGGGGACTTCGAATTAGTTTGATTTATTACACTATTCATTATTTACACTTACGTTTAAAATAAATTTCAAAGTAGTTAAAAATGTAAGAATATATCTATCTATAAAGAACAAAACTATAACCCCTCCCCGGCGAAGAATCGAGACCCGGCCTCCCGAGTGACAGGCGGGGATACTGACAGTTATACTTCCGAGGATACATTAGGGACTTATAATTGGTTTCATTTATTACACTATTCATTATTTACACTTACGTTTAAAATAAATTTCAAAGTATTTAAAATTATAAGAATCTTTCTATAAAGAACAAAACTATAAGCCCTCCCTGGCGGGAAATCGAACCCCGGTCTCCCGCGTGACAGGCGAAGATACTGACCACTGTACTACCGAAGACACATTAGGGGATTCCCCCTAATTGGTTTCATTTATTACACCATTCATTACGTACACTTATATTCACACAATAAATTACAAAGCGGTTAAAAATATTAGAATCTATCTCTGTACAGAACAAAACTCAAATCACTCCCCGGCGGGGAATCGAACCCCGGTCTCCCGCGTGACAGGCGGGGATACTGACCACTATACTACCGAGGACACATTGGGGACTTCGAATTAGTTTGATTTATTACACTATTCAATATTTACACTTACGTTTAAAAAATAAATTTCAAAGTAGTTAAAAATATAAGAATCTATCTATAAAGAACAAAACTATAAGCCCTCCCCGGCGGGGAATCGAATCCCTATCTCCCGCGTGACAGGCGGTGATACTGACCACTATACTACCGAGGACACATAAGAGACTTCCCCCCCCCTAATTGGTTTCATTTATTACACCATTCATTACGTACACTTTTATATTCACAATAAATAACAAAGCGGTTAAAAATATAAGAATCTATCTATAAAGAACAAAACTATAAGCCCTCCCCGGCGGGGAATCGAACCCCGGTCTCCCGCGTGACAGGCGGGGATACTGACCACTACACTACCGAGGACATATTGAGGACTTCGAATTAGTTTGATTTATTACACTATTCATTATTTACAGTTACGTTTAAAATAATTTTCAAAGTAGTTAAAAATATAAGAATCTTTCTATAAAGACAAAAACTATAAGCCCTTCCCGGCGTGGAATCGAACTCCGATCTCCCGCGTGACAGGCGGGGATACTGGCCACTATACTAACGAGGACACATTAGGGACTTCTAATTAGTTTCATTTATTACACTATTCATTATTTACAATTACGTTTAAAATAAATTTCGATGTAGTTAAAAATATCAGAATCTATCTAGAAAGAATAAAACTATAACCCCTCCCCGGCGAAGAATCGAGACCCGGCCTCCCGAGTGACAGGCGGGGATACTGACCGTTATACTTCCGAGGATACATTAGGGACTTATAATTGGTTTCATTTATTACACTATTCATTATTTACACTTACGTTTAAAATAAATTTCAAAGTATTTAAAATTATAAGAATCTTTCTATAAAGAACAAAACTGTAAGCCCTCCCTGGCGGGAAATCGAACCCCGGTCTCCCGCGTGACAGGCGAAGATACTGACCACTGTACTACCGAAGACACATTAGGGGATTCTAATTGGTTTTATTTATTACACCATTCATTACGTACACTTATATTCACAATAAATTACAAAGCGGTTAAAAATATTAGAATCTATCTCTGTACAGAACAAAACTTAAATCACTCCCCGGCGGGGAATCGAACCCCGGTCTCCCGCGTGACAGGCGGGGATACTGACCACTATACTACCGAGGACACAGAGGGGACTTCGAATTAGTTTGATTTATTACACTATTCAATATTTACACTTAGGTTTAAAATAAATTTCAAAGTAGTTATAAATATAAGAATCTATATATAAAGAACAAAACTATAAGCCCTCCCCGGCGGGGAATCGAACCCCTATCTCCCGCGTGACAGGCGGTGATACTGACCACTATACTACCGAGGACACATTAGGGACTTCTAATTGGTTTCATTTATTACGCTATTCATTATTTACACTTATATTCACAATAAATTACAAAGCGGTTAAAAATATAAGAATCTATCTCTGCACAGAAAAAAACTTTAAGCACTCCCCGGCGGGGAATCGAACCCCGGTCTCCCGCGTGACAGGCGGGGATACTGACCACTATACTACCGAGGACACATTGGGGACTTCGAATTAGTTTGATTTATTACACTATTCATTATTTACACTTACGTTTAAAATAAATTTCAAAGTAGTTAAAAATGTAAGAATATCTATCTATAAAGAACAAAACTATAACCCCTCCCCGGCGAAGAATCGAGACCCGGCCTCCCGAGTGACAGGCGGGGATACTGACCGTTATACTTCCGAGGATACATTAGGGACTTATAATTGGTTTCATTTATTACACTATTCATTATTTACACTTACGTTTAAAATAAATTTCAAAGTATTTAAAATTATAAGAATCTTTCTATAAAGAACAAAACTATAAGCCCTCCCTGGCGGGAAATCGAACCCCGGTCTCCCGCGTGACAGGCGAAGATACTGACCACAGTACTACCGAAGACACATTAGGGGATTCCCTAATTGGTTTCATTTATTACACCATTCATTACGTACACTTATATTCACAATAAATTACAAAGCGGTTAAAAATATTAGAATCTATCTCTGTACAGAACATAACTTAAATCACTCCCCGGCGGGGAATCGAACCCCGGTCTCCCGCGTGACAGGCGGGGATACCGACCACTATACTACCGAGGACACAGAGGGGACTTCCCGAATTAGTTTGATTTATTACACTATTCAATATTTACACTTACGTTTAAAATAAATTTCAAAGTAGTTATAAATATAAGAATCTATCTATAAAGAACAAAACTATAAGCCCTCCCCGGCGGGGAATCGAACCCCTATCTCCCGCGTGACAGGCGGTGATACTGACCACTATACTACCGAGGACACATTAGGGACTTCTAATTGGTTTCATTTATTACGCTATTCATTATTTACACTTATATTCACAATAAATTACAAAGCGGTTAAAAATAAAAGAATCTATCTCTGCACAGAAAAAAACTTTAAGCACTCCCCGGCGGGGAATCGAACCCCGGTCTCCCGCGTGACAGGCGGGGATACTGACCACTATACTACCGAGGACACATTGGGGACTTCGAATTAGTTTGATTTATTACACTATTCATTATTTACACTTACGTTTAAAATAAATTTCAAAGTAGTTAAAAATGTAAGAATCTATCTATAAAGAACAAAACTATAAGCCCTCCCCGATGTTTTGTCTATCTGGGTTTCAGAAGATGCAGAATAGAGGAATTCAAGAGTGTAAGACAGTGCACAGGTTGTGGCAGATTGGGTCATTGCAAGGGCCGGTGCACTTTTAGTTCAACAGAAAAACCAATATGTCTTGCCTGTGGGGGTGAGCATGCGACGGTCGCGTGCGGGGAGGTTGAGAAGACGTGTATTAATTGCACTGAGTCTAACTCCCTGCATCGCACAAAATACAATACAAAACATGACGTGAGATCCCGGACATGCCCTAACTACAAAAGGCAGCTAGCTATTTTAGAGGCCAGCATTGATTATGGTAAGTGATGGCTGTTCGGAGAGTGAGAATGTTGCAAATAAACACTAACCACACATATGCCGCACACAGCCTGGCGTTGTACACTGCAACCCAAGGGAAAATAGATTTTTTATTTATTCAAGATCCCTTCTTACTAAATAATAAGCCAGTCGCTCCTCTTCCCGGCCACCGACAATTCGTTTCCAATAATAATAAAAGTATTATTTTATGCTTAAATCCTAATTACACTTTTAATTTAAGTTTTGTATCTCCAAATTGCGTCTTTGCTGAGGTTTCGACGCACGCCGGTCCCCTCTTGTTGGGGAGTATCTACTTCCCGCCCCATGACAGCATTCAAGATCAGCTAGAGGAGCTTAAAGACCTCGACTTTAGTAGAGGCAGACTCCTCATCATGGGTGACCTTAATGCTCGTTCCCCCATATGGGGGTACAATCATGAGGACATTAGGGGCAGGTGTGTTTTGGACCTCTGCATGACAAACTCCCTCCAAATATTAAATATCCCAGATAAAGGGCCTACCTTCGTTGCCCCTACTGGGAAGGGATGGCCCGATTTAACTCTTGCGAGTCCAGATGTCGCTGCCTGCATCGAGAATTGGAGCGTTTTAGACCAAGCCGCATGCAGTGACCACCGCTATGTTGTGTTAGACTACAATATTTCTATTACTAACAACCAGGGATTCTTCCTAAGGACGAAATTCGGCCTGGGTCGTTTTCCTGGCATTTTTCATAAACTAACACCCGATTTGATAAAGTCTGCTAAAACGATTAACAACACCAGTGAACTTGAATCATATTTTGAAAATCTCACAAATAAGGTTCAAACAATAGCATTAAAAACTCTTAAAAAAACTAAAAAAAACTAATAATTTAATTCCTAAAGTTCACTGGTGGAACAATGAACTCGCGTCCTCCAGAAACCGAGTCACTGCTCTCTATAAAAAAATTAAAATTATGAAAAAATTTAATTTACCAGTTGACGAGGTCCGAGCCGTTGAAATAAAATACCGTTCAAAAAGGGCCTCCCTGAGGTTGTTAATAAACACCTCTAAAAGAACTGCCTGGAGGGAACATTGTTCGAGTCATGGTTCTAAATACGGATCTTTATTTAAATTTACCTTTTCAAAAAAACAGAATAATAACCTAGATTTATTTTTACCAACCCAACCGAACCTTATTCAAAAGGATAAAATTACTATTTTAATGAACCATTTCTTCGAAAATAATAATACAATTCCCACACCCCTTAATTTTTTAAATACAATAGAACCGGAAATAGATGAAAATATCACAATCCATGACTTGGACCATGTCTTCTCCATGCTTAAAGATGGGAAGGCCCCAGGGCCGGACCTCGTTGATTACAAAATCTGGAAATTTCTCTATAAAAAATACCCTGTTTTATTTTTTAATCCATTTCAGAAAGCTATTCAGTTTTCATATTTTCCAAGGTGCCTCAGGACTGGGGGTGTTCGCTTCTTGGTAAAACCAGGTCGTGACCCCTCAACCTGCGGTGCCTACAGACCAATTTGTTTATTACCCACTCTAGGTAAAATCCTAGAGAGGGCCTTTTGTCTCATTTTAAATCACTGGATGCACAATAGTAATATTCTTCACAAACTACAATACGGTTTTAGAGAGCAGCGGTCCTGTGAGGATGCGTTGTTCAATGTTGTTAATAAATTGAAATCTCTCAAAAAGACCAGCCATGCCGCATTGACAACACTGGATATTTCCGCCGCCTTTGATAACATGAACTGGCAACTGTTGGTCAACCGGGGTATTTTATTAAGTTTATATGTTCTTATTTAAATTTTAGGTCAGTATTATTTGAAATAGACGGGGTACATATAACACGTAATCTAATAAAAGGGTGCCCACAGGGTTCGGTCTTGGCCCCGACACTGTGGAACATTTATTTTAATTGTATACTTGATTTAAATTCTGATCGGATTTACCTCCAGGCCTTTGCGGATGACCTGGCATTAATAACGCATGGGTCCTCCGCGGGGCTCCTGGAGAGAAATACAAATAATTCATTGGCTATTGTTTTCAATAGACTAAATGAAATGAAATTGACTCTCTCGACCGACAAATGCCAGACCCTAATAGTTTCAAAAAATCCAAAATTAAAAGACAGTATAAAAATAAACTTAAATAGTAAAGAAATAAAAATAGTCAGTTATTTAAAATATTTAGGCCTAAACATTGACAGCCGGCTCGCATGGAGCGACCACATTCAGAAATTAAGAGACCGCTGTATGCGGCTCGGAGGTTCACTCCAAAAAATTCGAGGAGGTGGCTGGGGAGTCGGTGGCCAGCTCCAGAAGGTGTGGTATCTGACCGTCACGGAAAAGATCCTCACCTATGGAGCTGGCATTTGGGGAGGCAGCTTAACTAAAGCTCAGATCCAGAAGCTTGGTACTATACAGAGGCCATTTCTGTTAAAAATTCTTGGAGCATATAGAACCTCTCCGACCGTCTCCCTAAATACACTATGCGGAATTCCGCCGCTCCATGTGACCCTGCTGTCATTGTACAAAAAATTTAATGTTATCAAGAGGCGGCTCCCCGACCCGGAGCTGAGGCTGTCACCAGTACATTATGACTACAATATCATGGTTGGTGGCGTCCGGATGGCTGAACTAAGGTTGGACTTCCAGGACGCCATCAAAGATGCAGAATACGAGGTGTACACCGACGGCTCGGGCATTGATGGCAATGTCGGGGCCGCGGTGTGCATCTTTAAAAATAATAATTTAATAGAAATTTTACAATTCAAACTTTTACCCGGCAACTCTGTCTTTCAGGCAGAGTTGTCAGCAATATATAAAGCAATTGATTAGGCAATAGCCAAGGAAAAGAAGATAAACATTTATAGTGACAGCCTCAGTTCAATTCAGGCCCTTAAAACCGCAACTAATAAATCCAATTACCTTTATGAAATAAAAAAGAAAATATCAAAGTTTACTAACATCTTTGGCCTGAGTTGGGTTCGGGCTCATGCGGGTCTTACTGGTAACGAGCTGGCCGACGAAAACGCAAAACTTGCCTCGATCAGTGGTGAGGTCTTGGACATTCCGTTCCCCCTGAGCCTACTTAAAAGGAAAATTGTAGATTTTACTGAGAAGACCTGGCAAAATCATTACTTAGAATCAAATAAGGGTCTCAGGCTCAGGGGATTCATTACTAGAGTTACAAGAGATAGACTCATCGCTGATCGCCAGCTCGTCTGGTTTCTCACGGGTCATGGACCGTTCCATGCTTACCTTCGCAGGTTTGGGCTCAAAAATTCGGACCTCTGTAGCTGCGGGGAAGTGGGGGATGCCGACCACTTTCTCTTTGACTCTCTGTCCACTCACAAAGGAAAATCATGTGAAAAAACCAAATGAGAGACACAAGCCAATTTGGTTGGAAAGTGTCCTTAGAAGCAAAACTTCTATGGCAAAAATAAAATCCTGCGTGATGGCGGCCATGGAGATGGTGGCCGGTCCCCACGACCCATAAGTAAAAGATGTGGTGGCTCCTTGGGACCCCCATTTGGTTGACTTTTTTTTTTTAGATAGTGAGATGGAACTAGGTTTCCCTCTATTTTAAGATTTTAAACATTTTAAAATTTTTAAATTTTACAGAATTTTAACCTTTTTAAATTTTACAGAATTTTAACCTTTTTAGATTTTTTTTTTCTTTAAATTTATTTTTTTTTTTTGTTCATTTTGCATTGTACATTAAAACAGTCATTAAATCTCTCATATAATATTTATTTCATTCCTCAACATTAAACATAATCATTATTCTTTTCTGAGTTGTTAATTGTTTAAGATAAAACCAATTTTTAACTATATGTGTTTTATGTGTTTGTACTGTGCTGTGTTCTTTTGTCGTTTTGTGTATTTATGTATTTGGTTTATTATTTTAATTTGTATTGATGTTTTCCTGGCGTGTTGCCAGAGTTTATTTTTACCCGGTTTTTTCTCCCGGAGGTTTGTGTAGTTGTTTGTCTCCATAACTTATAAATTCCCGGTTACACCGGAAGTGTTATGTCTTCTTTGGGCTTGTTTCCCCATGTATTATTATTATTATTATTATTTTTTTTAATTCGGCACTCAATTCGAGCGACTGACTGGTGTTGGGCCTTCTGGCCCTCCTCCGTGCTGCGATGGAGGTTCTCTCCCCTTCCCCCCTAGACCATATAACACTCTAAACCTAACGGTGAGTGGGTCTGGGGTGGGTCTAGAAGAAGAAGCCCTCCCCGGAGGGAAATCGAACCCCGGTCTCCCGCGTGACAGGCGAAGATACTGACCACTGTACTACCGAAGACACATTAGGGGATTCTAATTGGTTTCATTTATTACACCATTCATTACGTACACTTATATTCACAATAAATTAGAAAGCGGTTAAAAATATTAGAATCTATCTCTGTACAGAACAAAACTTAAAGCCCTCCCCGGCGGGGAATCGAATCCCTATCTCCCGCGTGACAGGCGGTGATACTGACCACTATACTACCGAGGACACATTAGGGACTTCTAATTGGTTTCATTTATTACGCTATTCATTATTTACACTTACGTTTAAAATAATTTTCAAAGCAGTTAAAAATATAAGAATCTATCTATAAAGACTAAATCTATAAGCCCTCCCCGTCGTGGAATCGAACTCCGGTCTCCCGCGTGACAGGCGGGGATACTGACCACTATACTACCGAGGACACATTAGGGACTTCTAATTGGTTTCATTTATAACACCATTCATTACGTACACTTATATTCACAATAAATTACAAAGCGGTTAAAAATATAAGAATCTTTCTATAAAGAATAAAACTATAAGCCCTCCCCGGCGGGGAATCGAACCCCGGTCTCCCGCGTGACAGGAGGGGATACTGACCACTATACTACCGAGGACACATTGGGGACTTCCGAATTAGTTTGATTTATTACACCATTCATTACGTACACTTATATTCACAATAAATTACAAAGCGGTTAAAAATATTAGAATCTATCTCTGTACAGAACAAAACTTAATGCACTCCCCGGCGGGGAATCGAACCCCTATCTCCCGCGTGACAGGCGGGGATACAGACCACTATACTACCGAGGACACATTAGGGACTTCCCTAATTGGTTTCATTTATTACACCATTCATTACGTACACTTATATTCACAATAAATTACAAAGCGGTTAAAAATATAAGAATCTTTCTATAAAGAATAAAACTATAAGCCCTCCCCGGCGGGGAATCGAACCCCGGTCCCCCGCGTGACAGGAGGGGATACTGACCACTATACTTACGAGGACACATTAGGGACTTATAATTGGTTTCATTTATTACACTATTCATTATTTACACTTACGTTTAAAATAAATTTCAAAGTATTTAAAATTATAAGAATCTTTCTATAAAGAACAAAACTATAAGCCCTCCCCGGCGGGAAATCGAACCCCGGTCACCCGCGTGACAGGCGGGGATACTGACCACTATACTACCGAGGACACATTGGGGACTTCCGAATTAGTTTGATTTATTACACCATTCATTACGTACACTTATATTCACAATAAATTACAAAGCGGTTAAAAATATTAGAATCTATCTCTGTACAGAACAAAACTTAATGCACTCCCCGGCGGGGAATCGAACCCCTATCTCCCGCGTGACAGAAGGTGATACTGACCACTATACTACCGAGGACACATTAGGGACTGCCTAATTGGTTTCATTTATTACACTATTCATTATTTACACTTACGTTTAAAATAATTTTCAAAGCAGTTAAAAATATAAGAATCTATCTATAAAGACTAAAACTATAAGCCCTCCCCGTCGTGGAATCGAACTCCGGTCTCCCGCGTGACAGGCGGGGATACAGACCACTATACTACCGAGGACACATTAGGGACTTCCTAATTGGTTTCATTTATTACACCATTCATTACGTACACTTATATTCACAATAAATTACAAAGCGGTTAAAAATATAAGAATCTTTCTATAAAGAATAAAACTATAAGCCCTCCCCGGCGGGGAATCGAACCCCGGTCCCCCGCGTGACAGGCGGGGATACTGACCACTATACTTCCGAGGACACATTAGGGACTTAAAATTGGTTTCATTTATTACACTATTCATTATTTACACTTACGTTTAAAATAAATTTCAAAGTATTTAAAATTATAAGAATCTTTCTATAAAGAACAAAACTATAATCCCTCCCCGGCGGGAAATCGAACCCCGGTCACCCGCGTGGATACTGACCACAATACTACCGAGGACACATAAGGGACTTCCCCCCTAATTGGTTTCATTTATTACACCATTCATTACGTACACTTATATTCACAATAAATTACAAAGCGGTTAAAAATATAAGAATCTATCTCTGCACAGAACAAAACTTTAAGCACTCCCCGGCGGGGAATCGAACCCCGGTGTCCCGCGTGACAGGCGGGGATACTGACCACTATACTACCGAGGACACATTGGGGACTTCGAATTAGTTTGATTTATTACACTATTCATTATTTACACTTAAAATAAATTTCAAAGTAGTTAAAAATGTAAGAATCTATCTGTAAAGAACAAAACTATAAGCCCTCCCCGGCGGGAAATCGAACCCCGGTCTCCCGCGTGACAGGCGAAGATACTGACCATTGTACTACCGAAGACACATTAGGGGATTCTAATTGGTTTCATTTATTACACCATTCATTACGTACACTTATATTCACAATAAATTAAAAAGCGGTTAAAAATATTAGAATCTATCTCTGTACAGAACAAAACTTAAAGCACTCCCCGGCGGGGAATCGAACCCCGGTCTCCCGCGTGACAGGCGGGGATACTGACCACTATACTACCGAGGACACATTAGGGACTTATAATTGGTTTCATTTATTACACTATTCATTATTTACACTTACGTTTAAAATAAATTTCAAAGTATTTAAAATTATAAGAATCTTTCTATAAAGAACAAAACTATAAGCCCTCCCCGGCGGGAAATCGAACCCCGGTCACCCGCGTGGATACTGACCACTATACTACCGAGGACACATTAGGGTCTTCTATTTGGTTTCATTTATTACACTATTCATTATTTACACTTACGTTTAAAATAATTTTCAAAGTAGTTAAAAATCTATCTATAAAGAATAAAACTATAAGCCCTTCCCGGCGAAGAATCGAACCCCGATCTCCCGCGTGACAGGCGGGGATACTGACCACTATACTACCGAGGACACATAAGAGACTTCCTAATTGGTTTCATTTATTACACCATTCATTACGTACAATTATATTCACAATAAATTACAATGCGGTTAAAAATATAAGAATCTATCTCTGTACAGAACAAAACTTTAAGCACTCCCCGGCGGGGAATCGAACCCCGGCCTCCCGCGTGACAGGCGGGGATACTGACCACTATACTACCGAGGACACATTGAGGACTTCGAATTAGTTTGATTTATTACACTATTCATTATTTACACTTACGTTTAAAAAATAAATTTCAAAGTAGTTAAAAATATAAGAATCTATCTATAAAGAACAAAACTATAAGCCTTCCCGGCGGGGAATCGAACCCCGGTTTCCCGCGTGACAGGCGGGGATACTGACCACTACACTACCGAGAACATATTGAGGACTTCCGAATTAGTTTGATTTATTACACTATTCATTATTTACACTTACGTTTAAAAAATTTTTCAAAGTAGTTAAAAATATAAGAATCTATCTATAAAGAACAAAACTATAAGCCCTCCCCGGCGGGGAATCGAACCCCGGTCTACCGCGTGACAGGCGGGGATACTGACCACTATACTACCGAGGACACATTAGGGACTTCTAATTGGTTTGATTTATTACACTATTCATTATTTACACTTACGTTTAAAATAATTTTCAAAGTAGTTAAAAATATAAGAATCTATCTATAAAGACAAAAACTATAAGCCCTTCCCGGCGTGGAATCGAACTCCGATCTCCCGCGTGACAGGCGGGGATACTGGCCACTATACTAACGAGGACACATTAGGGACTTCTAATTAGTTTCATTTCTTACACTATTCATTATTTACAATTACGTTTAAAATAAATTTCGATGTAGTTAAAAATATCAGAATATCTATCTAGAAAGAATAAAACTATAACCCCTCCCCGGCGAAGAATCGAGACCCGGCCTCCCGAGTGACAGGCGGGGATACTGACCGTTATACTTCCGAGGATACATTAGGGACTTATAATTGGTTTCATTTATTACACTATTCATTATTTACACTTACGTTTAAAATAAATTTCAAAGTATTTAAAATTATAAGAATCTTTCTATAAAGAACAAAACTATAAGCCCTCCCTGGCGGGAAATCGAACCCCGGTCTCCCGCGTGACAGGCGAAGATACTGACCACTGTACTACCGAAGACACATTAGGGGATTCCCCTAATTGGTTTCATTTATTACACCATTCATTACGTACACTTTTATATTCACAATAAATTACAAAGCGGTTAAAAATATTAGAATCTATCTCTGTACAGAACAAAACTTAAACCACTCCCCGGCGGGGAATCGAACCCCGGTCTCCCGCGTGACAGGCGGGGATACTGACCACTATACTACCGAGGACACAGAGGGGACTTCGAATTAGTTTGATTTATTACACTATTCAATATTTACACTTACGTTTAAAATAAATTTCAAAGTAGTTATAAATATAAGAATCTATCTATAAAGAACAAAACTATAAGCCCTCCCCGGCGGGGAATCGAACCCCTATCTCCCGCGTGACAGGCGGTGATACTGACCACTATACTACCGAGGACACATTAGGGACTTCTAATTGGTTTCATTTATTACGCTATTCATTATTTACACTTATATTCACAATAAATTACAAAGCGGTTAAAAATATAAGAATCTATCTCTGCACAGAAAAAAACTTTAAGCACTCCCCGGCGGGGAATCGAACCCCGGTCTCCCGCGTGACAGGCGAAGATACTGACCACTGTACTACCGAAGACACATTAGGGGATTCTAATTGGTTTTATTTATTACACCATTCATTACGTACACTTATATTCACAATAAATTAGAAAGCGGTTAAAAATATTAGAATCTATCTCTGCACAGAAAAAAACTTTAAGCACTCCCCGGCGGGGAATCGAACCCCGGTCTCCCGCGTGACAGGCGGGGATACTGACCACTATACTACCGAGGACACATTAGGGACTTCTAATTGGTTTCATTTATTACGCTATTCATTATTTACACTTACGTTTAAAATAATTTTCAAAGCAGTTAAAAATATAAGAATCTATCTATAAAGACTAAATCTATAAGCCCTCCCCGTCGTGGAATCGAACTCCGGTCTCCCGCGTGACAGGCGGGGATACTGACCACTATACTACCGAGGACACATTAGGGACTTCTAATTGGTTTCATTTATAACACCATTCATTACGTACACTTATATTCACAATAAATTACAAAGCGGTTAAAAATATAAGAATCTTTCTATAAAGAATAAAACTATAAGCCCTCCCCGGCGGAGAATCGAACCCCGTTCTCCCGCGTGACAGGAGGGGATACTGACCACTATACTTACGAGGACACATTAGGGACTTCCTAATTGGTTTGATTTATTACACTATTCATTATTTACACTTACGTTTAAAATAATTTTCAAAGTAGTTAAAAATATAAGAATCTATCTATAAAGACAAAAACTATAAGCCCTTCCCGGCGTGGAATCGAACTCCGATCTCCCGCGTGACAGGCGGGGATACTGGCCACTATACTAACGAGGACACATTAGGGACTTCTAATTAGTTTCATTTCTTACACTATTCATTATTTACAATTACGTTTAAAATAAATTTCGATGTAGTTAAAAATATCAGAATATCTATCTAGAAAGAATAAAACTATAACCCCTCCCCGGCGAAGAATCGAGACCCGGCCTCCCGAGTGACAGGCGGGGATACTGACCGTTATACTTCCGAGGATACATTAGGGACTTATAATTGGTTTCATTTATTACACTATTCATTATTTACACTTACGTTTAAAATAAATTTCAAAGTATTTAAAATTATAAGAATCTTTCTATAAAGAACAAAACTATAAGCCCTCCCTGGCGGGAAATCGAACCCCGGTCTCCCGCGTGACAGGCGAAGATACTGACCACTGTACTACCGAAGACACATTAGGGGATTCCCCTAATTGGTTTCATTTATTACACCATTCATTACGTACACTTATATTCACAATAAATTACAAAGCGGTTAAAAATATTAGAATCTATCTCTGTACAGAACAAAACTTAATGCACTCCCCGGCGGGGAATCGAACCCCTATCTCCCGCGTGACAGGCGGTGATACTGACCACTATACTACCGAGGACTCATTAGGGACTGCCTAATTGGTTTCATTTATTACACTATTCATTATTTACACTTACGTTTAAAATAATTTTCAAAGCAGTTAAAAATATAAGAATCTATCTATAAAGACTAAATCTATAAGCCCTGCCCGTCGTGGAATCGAACTCCGGTCTCCCGCGTGACAGGCGGGGATACTGACCACTATACTACCGAGGACACATTAGGGACTTCTAATTGGTTTCATTTATAACACCATTCATTACGTACACTTATATTCACAATAAATTACAAAGCGGTTAAAAATATAAGAATCTTTCTATAAAGAATAAAACTATAAGCCCTCCCCGGCGGAGAATCGAACCCCGTTCTCCCGCGTGACAGGAGGGGATACTGACCACTATACTTACGAGGACACATTAGGGACTTCCTAATTGGTTTGATTTATTACACTATTCATTATTTACACTTACGTTTAAAATAATTTTCAAAGTAGTTAAAATATAAGAATCTATCTATAAAGACAAAAACTATAAGCCCTTCCCGGCGTGGAATCGAACTCCGATCTCCCGCGTGACAGGCGGGGATACTGGCCACTATACTAACGAGGACACATTAGGGACTTCTAATTAGTTTCATTTCTTACACTATTCATTATTTACAATTACGTTTAAAATAAATTTCGATGTAGTTAAAAATATCAGAATATCTATCTAGAAAGAATAAAACTATAACCCCTCCCCGGCGAAGAATCGAGACCCGGCCTCCCGAGTGACAGGCGGGGATACTGACCGTTATACTTCCGAGGATACATTAGGGACTTATAATTGGTTTCATTTATTACACTATTCATTATTTACACTTACGTTTAAAATAAATTTCAAAGTATTTAAAATTATAAGAATCTTTCTATAAAGAACAAAACTATAAGCCCTCCCTGGCGGGAAATCGAACCCCGGTCTCCCGCGTGACAGGCGAAGATACTGACCACTGTACTACCGAAGACACATTAGGGGATTCCCCTAATTGGTTTCATTTATTACACCATTCATTACGTACACTTATATTCACAATAAATTACAAAGCGGTTAAAAATATTAGAATCTATCTCTGTACAGAACAAAACTTAATGCACTCCCCGGCGGGGAATCGAACCCCTATCTCCCGCGTGACAGGCGGTGATACTGACCACTATACTACCGAGGACTCATTAGGGACTGCCTAATTGGTTTCATTTATTACACTATTCATTATTTACACTTACGTTTAAAATAATTTTCAAAGCAGTTAAAAATATAAGAATCTATCTATAAAGACTAAATCTATAAGCCCTCCCCGTCGTGGAATCGAACTCCGGTCTCCCGCGTGACAGGCGGGGATACTGACCACTATACTACCGAGGACACATTAGGGACTTCTAATTGGTTTCATTTATAACACCATTCATTACGTACACTTATATTCACAATAAATTACAAAGCGGTTAAAAATATAAGAATCTTTCTATAAAGAAATAAACTATAAGCCCTCCCCGGCGGGGAATCGAACCCCGGTCTCCCGCGTGACAGGAGGGGATACTGACCACTATACTTACGAGGACACATTAGGGACTTATAATTCGTTTCATTTATTACACTATTCATTATTTACACTTACGTTTAAAATAAATTTCAAAGTATTTAAAATTATAAGAATCTTTCTATAAAGAACAAAACTATAAGCCCTCCCCGGCGGGAAATCGAACTCCGGTCTCCCGCGTGACAGGCGGGGATACAGACCACTATACTACCGAGGACACATTAGGGACTTCCTAATTGGTTTCATTTATTACACCATTCATTACGTACACTTATATTCACAATAAATTACAAAGCGGTTAAAAATATAAGAATCTTTCTATAAAGAATAAAACTATAAGCCCTCCCCGGCGGGGAATCGAACCCCGGTCCCCCGCGTGACAGGAGGGGATACTGACCACTATACTTACGAGGACACATTAGGGACTTATATTTGGTTTCATTTATTACACTATTCATTATTTACACTTACGTTTAAAATAAATTTCAAAGTATTTAAAATTATAAGAATCTTTCTATAAAGAACAAAACTATAAGCCCTCCCCGGCGGGAAATCGAACCCCGGTCACCCGCGTGACAAGCGGGGATACTGACCACTATACTACCGAGGACACATTGGGGACTTCCGAATTAGTTTGATTTATTACACCATTCATTACGTACACTTATATTCACAATAAATTATAAACCGGTTAAAAATATTAGAATCTATCTCTGTACAGAACAAAACTTAAAGCACTCCCCGGCGGGGAATCGAACCCCAGTCTCCCGCGTGACAGGCGGGGATACTGACCACTATACTACCGAGGACACATTGGGGACTTCCGAATTAGTTTGATTTATTACACTATTCAATATTTACACTTACGTTTAAAATAAATTTCAAAGTAGTTAAAAATATAAGAATCTATCTATAAAGAACAAAACTATAAGCCCTCCCCGGCGGGGAATCGAACCCCGGTCTACCGCGTGACAGGCGGGGATACTGACCACTACACTACCGAGGACACATTAGGGACTTCTAATTGGTTTGATTTATTACACTATTCATTATTTACACTTACGTTTAAAATAATTTTCAAAGTAGTTAAAAATATAAGAATCTATCTATAAAGACAAAAACTATAAGCCCTTCCCGGCGTGGAATCGAACTCCGATCTCCCGCGTGACAGGCGGGGATACTGGCCACTATACTAACGAGGACACATTAGGGACTTCTAATTAGTTTCATTTATTACACTATTCATTATTTACAATTACGTTTAAAATAAATTTCGATGTAGTTAAAAATATCAGAATATCTATCTAGAAAGAATAAAACTATAACCCCTCCCCGGCGAAGAATCGAAACCCGGCCTCCCGAGTGACAGGCGGGGATACTGACCGTTATACTTCCGAGGATACATTAGGGACTTATAATTGGTTTCATTTATTACACTATTCATTATTTACACTTACGTTTAAAATAAATTTCAAAGTATTTAAAATTATAAGAATCTTTCTATAAAGAACAAAACTATAAGCCCTCCCTGGAGGGAAATCGAACCCCGGTCTCCCGCGTGACAGGCGAAGATACTGACCACTGTACTACCGAAGACACATTAGGGGATACTAATTGGTTCCATTTATTACACAATTCATTACGTACACTTATATTCACAATAAATTACAAAGCGGTTAAAAATATTAGAATCTATCTCTGTACAGAACAAAACATAAAGCACTCCCCGGCGGGGAATCGAACCCCGGTCACCCGCGTGACAGGCGGGGATACTGACCACTACAATACCGAGGACACATAGGGGACTTCGAATTAGTTTGATTTATTACACTATTCAATACTTACACTTACGTTTAAAATAAATTTCAAAGTAGTTATAAATATAAGAATCTATCTATAAAGAACAAAACTATAAGCCCTCCCCGGCGGGGAATCGAACCCCTATCTCCCGCGTGACAGGCGGTGATACTGACCACTATACTACCGAGGACACATTAGGGACTTCTAATTGGTTTCATTTATTACGCTATTCATTATTTACACTTATATTCACAATAAATTACAAAGCGGTTAAAAATATAAGAATCTATCTCTGCACAGAACAAAACTTTAAACACTCCCCGGCGGGGAATCGAACCCCGGTCTCCCGCGTGACAGGCGGGGATACTGACCACTATACTACCGAGGACACATTGGGGACTTCGAATTAGTTTGATTTATTACACTATTCATTATTTACACTTACGTTTAAAATAAATTTCAAAGTAGTTAAAAATGTAAGAATCTATCTATAAAGTACAAAACTATAAGCCCTCCTCGGCGGAAAATCGGACCCCGGTCTCCCGCGTGACAGGCGAAGATACTGACCACTATACTACCGAGGACACATTAGGGACTTCTAATTGGTTTCATTTATTACGCTATTCATTATTTACACTTACGTTTAAAATAATTTTCAAAGCAGTTAAAAATATAAGAATCTATCTATAAAGACTAAATCTATAAGCCCTCCCCGTCGTGGAATCGAACTCCGGTCTCCCGCGTGACAGGCGGGGATACTGACCACTATACTACCGAGGACACATTAGGTACTTCTAATTGGTTTCATTTATAACACCATTCATTACGTACACTTATATTCACAATAAATTACAAAGCGGTTAAAAATATAAGAATCTTTCTATAAAGAATAAAACTATAAGCCCTCCCCGGCGGGGAATCGAACCCCGGTCTCCCGCGTGACAGGAGGTGATACTGACCACTATACTTACGAGGACACATTAGGGACTTATAATTGGTTTCATTTATTACACTATTCATTATTTACACTTACGTTTAAAATAAATTTCAAAGTATTTAAAATTATAAGAATCTTTCTATAAAGAACAAAACTATAAGCCCTCCCCGGCGGGAAATCGAACCCCGGTCACCCGCGTGGATACTGACCACTATACTACCGAGGACACATTAGGGTCTTCTATTTGGTTTCATTTATTACACTATTCATTATTTACACTTACGTTTAAAATAATTTTCAAAGTAGTTAAAAATCTATCTATAAAGAATAAAACTATAAGCCCTCCCCGGGGAAGAATCGAACCCCTATCTCCCGCGTGACAGGCGGTGATACTGACCACTATACTACCGAGGACACATAAGGGACTTCCTAATTGGTTTCATTTATTACACCATTCATTACGTACACTTACGTTTAAAATAATTTTCAAAGCAGTTAAAAATATAAGAATCTATCTATAAAGACTAAAACTATAAGCCCTCCCCGTCGTGGAATCGAACTCCGTTCTCCCGCGTGACAGGCGGGGATACTGACCACTATACTACCGTGGACACATTAGGGACTTCCTAATTGGTTTCATTTATTACACCATTCATTACGTACACTTATATTCACAATAAATTACAAAGCGGTTAAAAATATAAGAATCTTTCTATAAAGAATAAAACTATAAGCCCTCCCCGGCGGGGAATCGAACCCCGGTCTCCCGCGTGACAGGCGGGGATACTGATTACTATACTACCGAGGACACATTAGGGACTTATAATTGGTTTCATTTATTACACCATTCATTACGTACACTTATATTCACAATAAATTACAAAGCGGTTAAAAATATAAGAACCTATCTCTGCACAGAACAAAACTTTAAGCTCTCCCCGGCGGGGAATCGAACACCGGTCTCCCGTGTGACAGGCGGTGATACTGACCACTATACTACCGAGGACACATTAGGGTCTTCTATTTGGTTTCATTTATTACACTATTCATTATTTACACTTACGTTTAAAATAATTTTCAAAGTAGTTAAAAATATAAGAATCTATCTATAAAGAATAAAACTATAAGCCTCCCGGCGAAGAATCGAACCCCGATCTCCCGCGTGACAGGCGGGGATACTGACCACTATACTACCGAGGACACATTGAGGACTTCGAATTAGTTTGATTTATTACACTATTCATTATTTACACTTACGTTTAAAATAAATTTCAAAGTAGTTAAAAATATAAGAATCTATCTATAAAGAACAAAACTGTAAGCCCTCCCCGTCGTGGAATCGAACTCCGGTCTCCCGCGTGACAGGCGGGGATACTGACCACTATACTACCGAGGACACATTAGGTACTTCTAATTGGTTTCATTTATAACACCATTCATTACGTACACTTATATTCACAATAAATTACAAAGCGGTTAAAAATATAAGAATCTTTCTATAAAGAATAAAACTATAAGCCCTCCCCGGCGGGGAATCGAACCCCGGTCTCCCGCGTGACAGGAGGTGATACTGACCACTATACTTACGAGGACACATTAGGGACTTATAATTGGTTTCATTTATTACACTATTCATTATTTACACTTACGTTTAAAATAAATTTCAAAGTATTTAAAATTATAAGAATCTTTCTATAAAGAACAAAACTATAAGCCCTCCCCGGCGGGAAATCGAACCCCGGTCACCCGCGTGGATACTGACCACTATACTACCGAGGACACATTAGGGTCTTCTATTTGGTTTCATTTATTACACTATTCATTATTTACACTTACGTTTAAAATAATTTTCAAAGTAGTTAAAAATCTATCTATAAAGAATAAAACTATAAGCCCTCCCCGGGGAAGAATCGAACCCCGAACTCCCGCGTGACAGGCGGGGATACTGACCACTATACTACCGAGGACACATAAGAGACTTCCTAATTGGTTTCATTTATTACACCATTCATTACGTACACTTATATTCACAATAAATTACAAAGCGGTTAAAAATATAAGAATCTATCTCTGTACAGAACAAAACTTTAAGCACTCCCCGGCGGGGAATCGAACCCCGGTCTCCCGCGTGACAGGCGGGGATACTGACCACTGTACTACCGAGGACACATTGAGGACTTCGAATTAGTTTGATTTATTATACACTATTCATTATTTACACTTACGTTTAAAATAAATTTCAAAGTAGTTAAAAATATAAGAATCTATCTATAAAGAACAAAACTATAAGCCCTCCCCGGCGGGGAATCGAACCCCGGTCTCCCGCGTGACAGGCGGGGATACTGACCACTATACTACCGAGGACACATTAGGGACTTCTAATTGGTTTGATTTATTACACTATTCATTATTTACACTTACGTTTAAAATAATTTTCAAAGTAGTTAAAAATATAAGAATCTATCTATAAAGACAAAAACTATAAGCCCTTCCCGGCGTGGAATCGAACTTCGATCTCCCGCGTGACAGGCGGGGATACTGGCCACTATACTAACGAGGACACATTAGGGACTTCTAATTAGTTTCATTTATTACACTATTCATTATTTACAATTACGTTTAAAATAAATTTCGATGTAGTTAAAAATATCAGAATCTATCTAGAAAGAATAAAACTATAACCCCTCCCCGGCGAAGAATCGAAACCCGGCCTCCCGAGTGACAGGCGGGGATACTGACCGTTATACTTCCGAGGATACATTAGGGACTTATAATTGGTTTCATTCATTACACTATTCATTATTAACACTTACGTTTAAAATAAATTTCAAAGTATTTAAAATTATAATAATCTTTCTATAAAGAACAAAACTATAAGCCCTCCCTGGCGGGAAATCGAACCCCGGTCTCCCGCGTGACAGGCGAAGATACTGACCACTGTACTACCGAAGACACATTAGGGGATTCTAATTGGTTTCATTTATTACACCATTCATTACGTACACTTATATTCACAATAAATTACAAAGCGGTTAAAAATATTAGAATCTTTCTCTGTACAGAACAAAACTTAATGCACTCCCCGGCGGGGAATCGAACCCCGGTCTCCCGCGTGACAGGCGGGGATACTGACCACTATACTACCGAGGACACATTGGGGACTTCGAATTAGTTTGATTTATTACACTATTCAATATTTACACTTACGTTTAAAATAAATTTCAAAGTAGTTAAAAATATAAGAATCTATCTATAAAGAACAAAACTATAAGCCCTCCTCGGCGGAGAATCGAACCCCTATCTCCCGCGTGACAGGCGGTGATACTGACCACTATACTACCGAGGACACATAAGGGACTTCCTAATTGGTTTCATTTATTACACCATTCATTACGTACACTTACGTTTAAAATAATTTTCAAAGCAGTTAAAAATATAAGAATCTATCTATAAAGACTAAAACTATAAGCCCTCCCCGTCGTGGAATCGAACTCCGTTCTCCCGCGTGACAGGCGGGGATACTGACCACTATACTACCGTGGACACATTAGAGACTTCCTAATTGGTTTCATTTATTACACCATTCATTACGTACACTTATATTCACAATAAATTACAAAGCGGTTAAAAATATAAGAATCTTTCTATAAAGAATAAAACTATAAGCCCTCCCCGGCGGGGAATCGAACCCCGGTCTCCCGCGTGACAGGCGGGGATACTGATTACTATACTACCGAGGACACATTAGGGACTTATAATTGGTTTCATTTATTACACCATTCATTACGTACACTTATATTCACAATAAATTACAAAGCGGTTAAAAATATAAGAATCTATCTCTGCACAGAACAAAACTTTAAGCTCTCCCCGGCGGGGAATCGAACACCGGTCTCCCGTGTGACAGGCGGTGATACTGACCACTATACTACCGAGGACACATTAGGGTCTTCTATTTGGTTTCATTTATTACACTATTCATTATTTACACTTACTTTTAAAATAATTTTCAAAGTAGTTAAAAATATAAGAATCTATCTATAAAGAATAAAACTATAAGCCTCCCGGCGAAGAATCGAACCCCGATCTCCCGCGTGACAGGCGGGGATACTGACCACTATACTACCGAGGACACATAAGGGACTTCCTAATTGGTTTCATTTATTACACCATTCATTACGTACACATATATTCACAACAAATTACAAAGCTGTTAAAAATATAAGAATCTATCTCTGTACAGAACAAAACTTTAAGCACTCCCCGGCGGGGAATCGAACCCCGGTCTCCCGCGTGACAGGCGGGGATACTGACCACTGTACTACCGAGGACACATTGAGGACTTCGAATTAGTTTGATTTATTATACACTATTCATTATTTACACTTACGTTTAAAATAAATTTCAAAGTAGTTAAAAATATAAGAATCTATCTATAAAGAACAAAACTATAAGCCCTCCCCGGCGGGGAATCGAACCCCGGTCTCCCGCGTGACAGGCGGGGATACTGACCACTATACTACCGAGGACACATTAGGGACTTCTAATTGGTTTGATTTATTACACTATTCATTATTTACACTTACGTTTAAAATAATTTTCAAAGTAGTTAAAAATATAAGAATCTATCTATAAAGACAAAAACTATAAGCCCTTCCCGGCGTGGAATCGAACTTCGATCTCCCGCGTGACAGGCGGGGATACTGGCCACTATACTAACGATTACACATTAGGGACTTCTAATTAGTTTCATTTATTACACTATTCATTATTTACAATTACGTTTAAAATAAATTTCGATGTAGTTAAAAATATCAGAATATCTATCTAGAAAGAATAAAACTATAACCCCTCCCCGGCGAAGAATCGAAACCCGGCCTCCCGAGTGACAGGCGGGGATACTGACCGTTATACTTCCGAGGATACATTAGGGACTTATAATTGGTTTCATTCATTACACTATTCATTATTAACACTTACGTTTAAAATAAATTTCAAAGTATTTAAAATTATAATAATCTTTCTATAAAGAACAAAACTATAAGCCCTCCCTGGCGGGAAATCGAACCCCGGTCTCCCGCGTGACAGGCGAAGATACTGACCACTGTACTACCGAGGACACATAAGGGACTTCCTAATTGGTTTCATTTATTACACCATTCATTACGTACACATATATTCACAACAAATTACAAAGCTGTTAAAAATATAAGAATCTATCTCTGTACAGAACAAAACTTTAAGCACTCCCCGGCGGGGAATCGAACCCCGGTCTCCCGCGTGACAGGCGGGGATACTGACCACTATACTACCGAGGACACATTGAGGACTTCGAATTAGTTTGATTTATTACACTATTCATTATTTACACTTACGTTTAAAATAAATTTCAAAGTAGTTAAAAATATAAGAATCTATCTATAAAGAACAAAACTATAAGCCCTCCCCGGCGAGGAATCGAACCCCGGTCTCCCGCGTGACAGGCGGGGATA
Organism: Metellina segmentata; assembly: GCA_947359465.1. NCBI lineage: Eukaryota > Metazoa > Arthropoda > Arachnida > Araneae > Tetragnathidae > Metellina > Metellina segmentata. Next base: position 48,256,322 of record OX375877.1, on the reverse strand, counting down.
CCGACCACTATACTACCGAGGACACATTGAGGACTTCCGAATTAGTTTGATTTATTACACTATTCATTATTTACACTTATGTTTAAAATAAATTTCAAAGTAGTTAAAAATATAAGAATCTATCTATAAAGAACAAAACTATAAGCCCTCCCCGGCGGGGAATCGAACCCCGGTCTCCCGCGTGACAGGCGGGGATACTGACCACTATACTACCGAGGACACATTAGGGACTTCTAATTGGTTTCATTTATTACACTATTCATTATTTACACTTACGTTTAAAAAATAATTTTCAAAGTAGTTAAAAATATAAGAATCTATCTAGAAAGAATAAAACTATAACCCCTCCCCGGCGAAGAATTGAAACCCGGCCTCCCGAGTGACAGGCGGGGATACTGACCGTTATACTTCCGAGGATACATTAGGGACTTATAATTGGTTTCATTTATTACACTATTCATTATTTACACTTACGTTTAAAATAAATTTCAAAGTATTTAAAATTATAAGAATCTTTCTATAAAGAACAAAACTATAATCCCTCCCCGGCGGGAAATCGAACCCCGGTCTCCCGCGTGACAGGCGAAGATACTGACCACTATACTACCGAGGACACATTGGGGACTTCCGAATTAGTTTGATTTATTACACTATTCAATATTTACACTTACGTTTAAAATAAATTTCAAAGTAGTTAAAAATATAAGAATCTATCTATAAAGAACAAAACCATAAGCACTCCCCGGCGGGGAATCGAACCCCTATCTCCCGCGTGACAGGCGGTTATACTGACCACTATACTACCGACGACACATTAGGGACTTCCTAATTGGTTTCATTTATTACACTATTCATTATTTACACTTACGTTTAAAATAATTTTCAAAGCAGTTAAAAATATAAGAATCTATCTATAAAGACTAAAACTATAAGCCCTCCCCGTCGTGGAATCGAACTCCGGTCTCCCGCGTGACAGGCGGGGATACTGACCACTATACTACCGAGGACACATTAGGGACTTATAATTGGTTTCATTTATTACACCATTCATTACGTACACTTATATTCACAATAAATTACAAAGCGGTTAAAAATATAAGAATCTTTCTATAAAGAATAAAACTATAAGCCCTCCCCGGTGAGGAATCGAACCCCGGTCTCCCGCGTGACAGGAAGGGATACTGACCACTATACTACCGAGGACACATTGAGGACTTCGAATTAGTTTGATTTATTACACTATTCATTATTTACACTTACGTTTAAAATAAATTTCAAAGTAGTTAAAAATATAAGAATCTATCTATAAAGAACAAAACTATAAGCCCTCCCCGGCGAGGAATCGAACCCCGGTCTCCCGCATGACAGGCGGGGATACCGACCACTATACTACCGAGGACACATTGAGGACTTCCGAATTAGTTTGATTTATTACACTATTCATTATTTACACTTACGTTTAAAAAATAAATTTCAAAGTAGTTAAAAATATAAGAATCTATCTATAAAGAACAAAACTATAAGCCCTCCCCGGCGAAGAATCGAACCCCGGTCTCCCGCGTGACAGGCGGGGATACTGACCACTATACTATAGAGGACACATTAGGGACTTCTAATTGGTTTCATTTATTACACTATTCATTATTTACACTTACGTTTAAAATAATTTTCAAAGTAGTTAAAAATATAAGAATATCTATCTAGAAAGAATAAAACTATAACCCCTCCCCGGCGAAGAATTGAAACCCGGCCTCCCGAGTGACAGGCGGGGATACTGACCGTTATACTTCCGAGGATACATTAGGGACTTATAATTGGTTTAATTTATTACACTATTCATTATTTACACTTACGTTTAAAATAAATTTCAAAGTATTTAAAATTATAAGAATCTTTCTATAAAGAACAAAACTATAATCCCTCCCCGGCGGGAAATCGAACCCCGGTCTCCCGCGTGACAGGCGAAGATACTGACCACTATACTACCGAGGACACATTGGGGACTTCCGAATTAGTTTGATTTATTACACTATTCAATATTTACACTTACGTTTAAAATAAATTTCAAAGTAGTTAAAAATATAAGAAACTATCTATAAAGAACAAAACTATAAGCACTCCCCGGCGCGGAATCGAACCCCTATCTCCCGCGTGACAGGCGGTTATACTGACCACTATACTACCGACGACACATTAGGGACTTCCTAATTGGTTTCATTTATTACACTATTCATTATTTACACTTACGTTTAAAATAATTTTCAAAGCAGTTAAAAATATAAGAATCTATCTATAAAGACTAAAACTATAAGCCCTCCCCGTCGTGGAATCGAACTCCGGTCTCCCGCGTGACAGGCGGGGATACTGACCACTATACTACCGAGGACACATTAAGGACTTATAATTGGTTTCATTTATTACACCATTCATTACGTACACTTATATTCACAATAAATTACAAAGCGGTTAAAAATATAAGAATCTTTCTATAAAGAATAAAACTATAAGCCCTCCCCGGTGGGGAATCGAACCCCGGTCTCCCGCGTGACAGGAAGGGATACTGAACACTATACTTCGGAGGACACATTAGGGACTTCCTAATTGGTTTCATTTATTACACTATTTATTATTTACACTTACGTTTAAAATAAATTTCAAAGTATTTAAAATTATAAGAATCTTTCTATAAAGAACAAAACTATAAGCCCTCCCCGGCGGGAAATCGAACCCCGGTCACCCGCGTGGATACTGACCACTATACTACCGAGGACACATTAGGGTCTTCTATTTGGTTTCATTTATTACACTATTCATTATTTACACTTACGTTTAAAATAATTTTCAAAGTAGTTAAAAATATAAGAATCTATCTATAAAGAATAAAACTATAAGCCCTCCCCGGCGAAGAATCGAACCCCGATCTCCCGCGTGACAGGCGGGGATACTGGCCACTATACTAACGAGGACACATTAGGGACTTCCTAATTAGTTTCATTTATTACACTATTCATTATTTACAATTACGTTTAAAATAAATTTCGATGTAGTTAAAAATATCAGAATATATCTATCTAGAAAGAATAAAACTATAACCCCTCCCCGGCGAAAAATCGAAACCCGGCCTCCCGAGTGACAGGCGGGGATACTGACCACTATACTTCCGAGGATACATTAGGGATTTAGAATTAGTTTGATTTATTACACTATATATTCCTTATTTACACTCACGTTTAAAAAATAAATTTAAAAGTAGTTAAAAATATAAGAATCTATCTATAAAGAACAAAACTATAGGCCCTCCCCGGCGGGGAATCGAACCCCGGTATCCCTTGTGACAGGCGGGGATACTGACCACTATACTACCGAGGACACATTAGGGACTTCCTAATTGGTTTCATTTATTACACTATTCATTATTTACACTTACGTTTAAAATAATTTTCAAAGTAGTTAAAAATATAAGAATCTATCTATAAAGAACAAAACTATAAGCCCTTCCCGTCGGGAAATCGAACTCCGGTCTCCCGCGTGACAGGCGGGGATACTGACCACTATACTACCGAGGACACATTGTGTACTTCCGAATTAGTTTGATTTATCACACTATTCATTATTTACACTTACGTTTAAAATAAATTTCAAAGTAGTTAAAAATATAAGAATCTATCTATAAAGAACAAAACTATAAGCCCTCCCCGGCGGGGAATCGAACCCCGGTCTCCCGCGTGACAGGCGGGGATACTGACCACTATACTACCGAGGACACATAAGGGACTTCCTAATTGGTTTCATTTATTACACTATTCATTATTTACACTTACGTTTAAAATAATTTTCAAAGTAGTTAAAAATATAAGAATCTATCTATAAAGACTAAAACTATACGCCCTCCACGGCGTGGAATAGAACTCCGGTCTCCCGCGTGACAGGCGGGGATACTGACCACTATACTACCGAGGACACATTATAGAATTCCCTAATTGGTTTCATTTATTACACTATTCATTATTTACACTTACGTTTAAAATAAATTTCAAAGTAGTTAAAAATATAAGAATCTATCTATAAAGAATAAAACTATAAGCCCTCCCCGGCGAAGAATCGAACCCCGATCTCTCGCGTGACAGGCGGGGATACTGACCACTATACTACCGAGGACACATTAGGGACTTCTAATTGGTTTCATTTATAACACCATTCATTACGTACACTTATATTCACATTAAATTACTAAGCGGTTAAAATTATAAGAATCTATCTCTGTACAGAACAAAACTTAAGGCACTCCCCGGCGGGGAATCGAACCCCGGTCTCCCTTGTGACAGGCGGGGATACCGACCACTATACTACCGAGGAAACATTGGGGACTTCCGAATTAGTTTGATTTATTACACTATTCATTATTTACACTTACGCGTTTAAAATAATTTTCAAAGTAGTTAAAAATATAAGAATCTATCTACAAAGAACAAAACTATAAGCCCTTCCCGTCGGGAAATCGAACTCCGGTCTCCCGCGTGACAGGCGGGGATACTGACCACTATACTACCGAGGACACATTGTGTACTTCGAATTAGTTTGATTTATCACACTATTCATTATTTACACTTACGTTTAAAATAAATTTCAAAGTAGTTAAAAATATAAGAATCTATCTATAAAGAACAAAACTATAAGCCCTCCCCGGTGGGGAATCGAACCCCGGTCTCCCGCGTGACAGGCGGGGATACTGACCACTATACTACCGAGGACACATAAGGGACTTCTAATTGGTTTCATTTATTACACTATTCATTATTTACACTTACGTTTAAAATAATTTTCAAAGTAGTTAAAAATATAAGAATCTATCTATAAAGACTAAAACTATACGCCCTCCCCGGCGTGGAATAGAACTCCGGTCTCCCGCGTGACAGGCGGGGATACTGACCACTATACTACCGAGGACACATTATAGAATTCCTAATTGGTTTCATTTATTACACTATTCATTATTTACACTTACGTTTAAAATAAATTTCAAAGTAGTTAAAAATATAAGAATCTATCTATAAAGAATAAAACTATAAGCCCTCCCCGGCGAAGAATCGAACCCCGATCTCTCGCGTGACATGCGGGGATACTGACCACTATACTACCGAGGACACATTAGGGACTTCCTAATTGGTTTCATTTATTACACCATTCATTACGTACACTTACATTCACAATAAATTACAAAGCGGTTAAAAATATAAGAATCTATCTCTGTACAGAACAAAACTTTAAGCACTCCCCGGCGGGGAATCGAACCCCGGTCTCCCGCGTGACAGGCGGGGATACTGACCACTATACTACCGATGACACATAAGGGACTTCTAATTGGTTTCATTTATTACACTATTCATTATTTACACTTACGTTTAAAATAATTTTCAAAGTAGTTAAAAATATAAGAATCTATCTATAAAGACTAAAACTATAAGCCCTCCCCGGCGTGGAATAGAACTCCGGTCTCCCGCGTGACAGGCGGGGATACTGACCACTATACTACCGAGGACACATTATAGAATTCTAATTGGTTTCATTTATTACACTATTCATTATTTACACTTACGTTTAAAATAAATTTCGAAGTAGTTAAAAATATAAGAATATCTATCTAGAAAGAATAAAACTATAACCCCTCCCCGGCGAAGAATCGAAACCCGGCCTCCCGAGTGACAGGCGGGGATACTGACCACTATACTTCCGAGGATACATTAGGGACTTATAATTGGTTTCATTTATTACACAATTCATTATTTACACTTGCGTTTCAAATAAATTTCAAAGTATTTAAAATTATAAGAATCTTTCTATAAAGACTAAAACTATAAGCTCTCCCCGGCGGGGAATCGAACCCCGGTCTCCCGCGTGACAGGCGGGGATACCGACCACTATACTACCGAGGAAACATTGGGGACTTCAAATTAGTTTGATTTATTACACTATTCCTTATTTACACTCACGTTTAAAAAATAAATTTAAAAGTAGTTAAAAATATAAGAATCGATCTATAAAGAATAAAACTATAAGCCCTCGCCGGCGGGGAATCGAAAACCGGTCTCCCGCGTGACAGGCGGGGATACTGACCACTATACTACCGAGGACACATTAGGGACTTCCTAATTGGTTTCATTTATTACACTATTCATTATTTACACTTACGTTTAAAAGAAATTTCACAAAGTAGTTAAAAATATAAGAATCTATATATAAAGAATAAAACTATAAGCAATCCCCGGCGAAGTATCGAACCCCGATCTCCCGCGTGACAGGTGGGGATACTGACCACTATACTACCGAGTACACATTAGGGACTTCCCCCCCCCTAATTGGTTTCATTTATTACACCATTCATTACGTACACTTACATTCACAATAAATTACAAAGCGGTTAAAAATATAAGAATCTATCTCTGTACAGAACAAAACTTTAAGCACTCCCCGGCGGGGAATCGAACCCCGGACTCCCGCGTGACAGGCGGGGATACCGACCACTATACTACCGAGGAAACATTGGGGACTTCCGAATTAGTTTGATTTATTGCACTATTCATTATTTACACCTACGTTTAAAATAAATTTCACAAAGTAGTTAAAAATATAAGAATCTATCTATAAAGAACAAAACTATAACCCCTCCAGGGCGAAGAATCGAACCCTGATCTCTCGCGTGACAGGCGGGGATACTGACCACTATACTACCGAGAACACATTAGGGACTTCCTAATTGGTTTCATTTATTACACCATTCATTACGTACACTTATATTCACAATAAATTACAAAGCGGTTAAAAATATAAGAATCTATCTCTGTACAGAACAAAACTTAAGGCACTCCCCGGCGGGGAATCGAACTCCGGTCTCCCGCGTGACAGGCGGGGATACTGACCACTATATTACCGAGGACACATTGAGGACTTTCGAATTAGTTTGATTTATTACACTATTCCTTATTTACACTCACGTTTAAAATAAATTTAAAAGTAGTTAAAAATATAAGAATCTATCTATAAAGAACAAAACTATAAGCCCTCCCCGGCGGTGAATCGAACCCCGGTCTCCCGCGTGACAGGCGGGGATACTGACCACTATACTACCGAGGACACATTATAGAATTCTAATTGGTTTCATTTATTACACTATTCATTATTTACACTTACGTTTAAAATAAATTTCAAAGTAGTTAAAAATATAAGAATCTATCTATAAAGAATAAAACTATAAGCCCTCCCCGGCGAAGAATCGAACCCCGGTCTCTCGCGTGACAGGCGGGGATACTGACCACTATACTACCGAGGACACATTAGGGACTTCTAATTGGTTTCATTTATTACACTATTCATTATTTACAATTACGTTTCAAATAAATTTCAAAGTATTTAAAATTATAAGAATCTTTCTATAATGAACAAAACTATAAGCCCTTCCCGGCGGGAAATCGAACTCCGGTCTCCCGCGTGACAGGCGGGGATACTGACCACTATATTACCGAGGACACATTGAGGACTTCCGAATTAGTTTGATTTATTACACTATTCCTTATTTACACTCACGTTTAAAATAAATTTAAAAGTAGTTAAAAATATAAGAATCTATCTATAAAGAACAAAACTATAAGCCCTCCCCGTCGAAGAATCGAACCCCGATCTCTCGCGTTACAGGCGGGGATACTGACCACTATACTACCGAGGACACATTAGGGACTTCCCTAATTGGTTTCATTTATTACACCATTCATTACGTACACTTATATTCACAATAAATTACAAAGCGGTTAAAAATATAAGAATCTATCTCTGTACAGAACAAAACTTAAGGCACTCCCCGGCGGGGAATCGAACCCCGGTCTCCCGCGTGACAGGCGGGGATACCGACCACTATACTACCGAGAAAACATTGGGGACTTCGAATTAGTTTGATTTATTACACAATTCACTATTTACACTTACGTTTAAAATAATTTTCAAAGTAGTTAAAAATATAAGAATCTATCTATAAAGAATAAAACTATAAGCCCTCCCCGGCGAATAATCGAACCCCGATCTCCCACGTGACAGGCGGGGATACTGACCACTATACTACCGAGGACACATAAGGGACTTCCCCCTAATTGGTTTCATTTATTACACCATTCATTACGTACACTTATATTCACAATAAATTACAAAGCGGTTAAAAATATAAGAATCTATATCTGTACAGAACAAAACTTTAAGCACTCCCCGGCGGGGAATCGAACCCCGGTCTCCCGCGTGACAGGCGGGGATACTGACCACTATACGACCGAGGACCCATTGAGGACTTCGAATTAGTTTGATTTATTACACTATTCATTATTTACACTTACGTTTAAAATAAATTTCAAAGTAGTTAAAAATATAAGAATCTATCTTTAAAGAACAAAACTATAAGAACTCCCCGGCGGGGAATCGAACCCCGGTCTCCCGCGTGACAGGCGGGGATACTGACCACTTCACTACCGAGGACACATTAGGGACTTCCTAATTGGTTTCATTTATTACACCATTCATTACGTTCACATATATTCACAAAAAATTACAAAGCGGTTAAAAATATAAGAATCTTTCTATAAAGAATAAAACTATAAGCCCTCCCCAGCGGGGAATTAAACCCCGGTCTCCCGCGTGACAGGCGGGGATACTGACCACTATACTAACGAGGACACATTAGGGACTTCTAATTAGTTTCATTTATTACACTATTCATTATTTACAATTACGTTTAAAATAAATTTCGAAGTAGTTAAAAATATAAAAATCTATCTAGAAAGAATAAAACTATAACCCCTCCCCGGCGAAGAATCGAAACCCGGCCTCCCGAGTGACAGGCGGGGATACTGACCACTATATTTCCGAGGATACATTAGGGGATTCTAATTGGTTTCATTTATTACACCATTCATTACGTACACTTATATTCAAAATAAATTACAAAGCGGTTAAAAATATAAGAATCTATCTCTGTACAGAACAAAACTTTAATCACACCCAGGCGGGGAATCGAACCCCGGTCTCCCGCGTGACAGGCGAAGATACTGACCACTATACTACCGAGGAAACATTGGGTACTTCGAATTAGTTTGATTTATTGCACTATTCATTATTTACACCTACGTTTAAAATAAATTTCAAAGTAGTTAAAAATATAAGAATATCTATCTATAAAGAACAAAACTATAACCCCTCCCCGGCGAAGAATCGAACCCCGATCTCTCGCGTGACAGGCGGGGATACTGACCACTATACTACCGAGGACACATTAGGGACTTCCTAATTGGTTTCATTTATTACACCATTCATTACGTACACTTATATTCACAATAAATTACAAAGCGGTTAAAAATATAAGAATCTATCTCTGTACAGAACAAAACTTAAGGCACTCCCCGGCGGGGAATCGAACCCCGGTCTCCCGCGTGACAGGCGGGGATACCGACCACTATACTACCGAGGAAACATTGGGGACCTTCCCCGAATTAGTTTAATTTATTACACTATTCATTATTTACACTTACGTTTAAAATAAATTTCAAAGTAGTTAAAAATATAAGAATCTATCTATAAAGAACAAAACTATAAGCCCTCCCCGGCTGGGAATCGAACCCCGGTCTCCCGCGTGACAGGCGGGGATACTGACCACAATACTACCGAGGACACATTGAGGACTTCGAATTAGTTTGATTTATTACACTATTCAATATTTACACTTACGTTTAAAATAATTTTCAAAGTAGTTAAAAATATAAGAATCTATCTATAAAGACAAAAACTATAAGCCCTTCCCGGCGTTAAATAGAACTCCGATCTCCCGCGTGACAGGCGGGGATACTGGCCACTATACTACCGAGGACACATTATAGAATTCTAATTGGTTTCATTTATTACACTATTCATTATTTACACTTACGTTTAAAAGAAATTTCAAAGTAGTTAAAAATATAAGAATCTATATATAAAGAATAAAACTATAAGCCCTCCCCGGCGAAGAATCGAACCCCGATCTAACACGTGACAGGTGGGGATACTGACCACTATATTACCGAGGACACATTAGGGACTTCTAATTGATTTCATTTATTACACCATTCATTACGTACACTTACATTCACAATAAATTACAAAGCGGTTAAAAATATAAGAATCTATCTCTGTACAGAACAAAACTTTAAGCACTCCCCGGCGGGGAATCGAACCCCGGTCTCCCGCGTGACAGGCGGGGATACTGACCACTATACTACCGAGGACACATAAGGGACTTCTAATTGGTTTCATTTATTACACTATTCATTATTTACACTTACGTTTAAAATAATTTTCAAAGTAGTTAAAAATATAAGAATCTATCTATAAAGAATAAAATTATAAGCCCTCCCCGGCGAAGAATCGAACCCCGGTCTCTCGCGTGACAGGCGGGGATACTGACCACTATACTACCGAGGACACATTAGGGACTTCTAATTGGTTTCATTTATTACACTATTCATTATTTACAATTACGTTTAAAATAAATTTCGAAGTAGTTAAAAATATAAGAATCTTTCTATAAAAAACAAAACTATAAGCCCTTCCCGGCGGGAAATCGAACTCCGGTCTAACGCGTGACAGGCGAAGATACTGACCACTGTACTACCGAAGACACATTAGGGGATTCCTAATTGGTTTCATTTATTACACCATTCATTACGTACACTTATATTCACAATAAATTACAAAGCGGTTAAAAATATAAGAATCTATCTCTGTACAGAACAAAACTTTAAACACTCCCAGGCGGGGAATCGAACCCCGGTCTCCCAAGTGACAGGCGGGGATACTGACCACTATACTACCGAGGACACATTAGGGTCTTCTATTTGGTTTCATTTATTACACAATTCACTATTTACACTTACGTTTAAAATAATTTTCAAAGTAGTTAAAAATATAAGAATCTATCTATAAAGAATAAAACTATAAGCCCTCCCCGGCGAAGAATCGAACCCCGATCTCCCACGTGACAGGCGGGGATACTGACCACTATACTACCGAGGACACATAAGGGACTTCCCCCCCTAATTGGTTTCATTTATTACACCATTCATTACGTACACTTATATTCACAATAAATTACAAAGCGGTTAAAAATATAAGAATCTATATCTGTACAGAACAAAACTTTAAGCACTCCCCGGCGGGGAATCGAACCCCGGTCTCCCGCGTGACAGGCGGGGATACTGACCACTACACGACCGAGGACCCATTGAGGACTTCGAATTAGTTTGATTTATTACACTATTCATTATTTACACTTACGTTTAAAATAAATTTCAAAGTAGTTAAAAATATAAGAATCTATCTTTAAAGAACAAAACTATAAGCACTCCCCGGCGGGGAATCGAACCCCGGTCTCCCGCGTGACAGGCGGGGATACTGACCACTACACTACCGAGGACACATTAGGGACTTCCTAATTGGTTTCATTTATTACACCATTCATTACGTTCACATATATTCACAAAAAATTACAAAGTGGTTAAAAATATAAGAATCTTTCTATAAAGAATAAAACTATAAGCCCTCCCCAGCGGGGAATTAAACCCCGGTCTCCCGCGTGACAGGCGGGGATACTGACCACTATACTAACGAGGACACATTAGGGACTTCTAATTAGTTTCATTTATTACACTATTCATTATTTACAATTACGTTTAAAATAAATTTCGAAGTAGTTAAAAATATAAAAATCTATCTAGAAAGAATAAAACTATAACCCCTCCCCGGCGAAGAATCGAAACCCGGCCTCCCGAGTGACAGGCGGGGATACTGACCACTATATTTCCGAGGATACATTAGGGGATTCCCTAATTGGTTTCATTTATTACACCATTCATTACGTACACTTATATTCAAAATAAATTACAAAGCGGTTAAAAATATAAGAATCTATCTCTGTACAGAACAAAACTTTAATCACTCCCAGGCGGGGAATCGAACCCCGGTCTCCCGCGTGACAGGCGAAGATACTGACCACTATACTACCGAGGAAACATTGGGGACTTCGAATTAGTTTGATTTATTGCACTATTCATTATTTACACCTACGTTTAAAATAAATTTCAAAGTAGTTAAAAATATAAGAATATATCTATCTATAAAGAACAAAACTATAACCCCTCCCCGGCGAAGAATCGAACCCCGATCTCTCGCGTGACAGGCGGGGATACTGACCACTATACTACCGAGGACACATTAGGGACTTCCTAATTGGTTTCATTTATTACACCATTCATTACGTACACTTATATTCACAATAAATTACAAAGCGGTTAAAAATATAAGAATCTATCTCTGTACAGAACAAAACTTAAGGCACTCCCCGGCGGGGAATCGAACCCCGGTCTCCCGCGTGACAGGCGGGGATACCGACCACTATACTACCGAGGAAACATTGGGGACTTCCGAATTAGTTTAATTTATTACACTATTCATTATTTACACTTACGTTTAAAATAAATTTCAAAGTAGTTAAAAATATAAGAATCTATCTATAAAGAACAAAACTATAAGCCCTCCCCGGCTGGGAATCGAACCCCGGTCTCCCGCGTGACAGGCGGGGATACTGACCACAATACTACCGAGGACACATTGAGGACTTCCCGAATTAGTTTGATTTATTACACTATTCCTTATTTACACTCACGTTTAAAATAAATTTAAAAGTAGTTAAAAATATAAGAATCTATCTATAAAGAACAAAACTATAAGCCCTCCCCGGCGGGGAATCGAACCCCGGTCTCCCGCGTGACAGGCGAAGATACTGACCACTATACTACCGAGGACACATTGGGGACTTCGAATTAGTTTGATTTATTACACTATTCAATATTTACACTTACGTTTAAAATAATTTTCAAAGTAGTTAAAAATATAAGAATCTATCTATAAAGACAAAAACTATAAGCCCTTCCCGGCGTTAAATAGAACTCCGATCTCCCGCGTGACAGGCGGGGATACTGGCCACTATACTACCGAGGACACATTATAGAATTCTAATTGGTTTCATTTATTACACTATTCATTATTTACACTTACGTTTAAAAGAAATTTCAAAGTAGTTAAAAATATAAGAATCTATATATAAAGAATAAAACTATAAGCCCTCCCCGGCGAAGAATCGAACCCCGATCTAACGCGTGACAGGTGGGGATACTGACCACTATATTACCGAGGACACATTAGGGACTTCTAATTGATTTCATTTATTACACCATTCATTACGTACACTTACATTCACAATAAATTACAAAGCGGTTAAAAATATAAGAATCTATCTCTGTACAGAACAAAACTTTAAGCACTCCCCGGCGGGGAATCTAACCCCGGTCTCCCGCGTGACAGGCGGGGATACTGACCACTATACTACCGAGGACACATAAGGGACTTCCTAATTGGTTTCATTTATTACACTATTCATTATTTACACTTACGTTTAAAATAATTTTCAAAGTAGTTAAAAATATAAGAATCTATCTATAAAGACTAAAACTATAAGCCCTCCCCGGCGTGGAATATAACTCCGGTCTCCCGCGTGACAGGCGGGGATACTGACCACTATACTACCGAGGACACATTATAGAATTCCCTAATTGGTTTCATTTATTACACTATTCATTATTTACACTTACGTTTAAAATAAATTTCAAAGTAGTTAAAAATATAAGAATCTATCTATAAAGAATAAAATTATAAGCCCTCCCCGGCGAAGAATCGAACCCCGGTCTCTCGCGTGACAGGCGGGGATACTGACCACTATACTACCGAGGACACATTAGGGACTTCTAATTGGTTTCATTTATTACACTATTCATTATTTACAATTACGTTTAAAATAAATTTCGAAGTAGTTAAAAATATAAGAATCTTTCTATAAAAAACAAAACTATAAGCCCTTCCCGGCGGGAAATCGAACTCCGGTCTAACGCGTGACAGGCGAAGATACTGACCACTGTACTACCGAAGACACATTAGGGGATTCCCCTAATTGGTTTCATTTATTACACCATTCATTACGTACACTTATATTCACAATAAATTACAAAGCGGTTAAAAATATAAGAATCTATCTCTGTACAGAACAAAACTTTAAACACTCCCAGGCGGGGAATCGAACCCCGGTCTCCCAAGTGACAGGCGGGGATACTGACCACTATACTACCGAGGACACATTGAGGACTTCGAATTAGTTTGATTTATTACACTATTCCTTATTTACACTCACGTTTAAAATAAATTTAAAAGTAGTTAAAAATATAAGAATCTATCTATAAAGAACAAAACTATAAGCCCTCCCCGGCGGAGAATCGAACCCCGGTCTCCCGCGTGACAGGCGGGGATACTGGCCACTATACTACCGAGGACACATTATAGAATTCTAATTGGTTTCATTTATTACACTATTCATTATTTACACTTACGTTTAAAAGAAATTTCACAAAGTAGTTAAAAATATAAGAATCTATATATAAAGAATAAAACTATAAGCCCTCCCCGGCGAAGAATCGAACCCCGATCTCCCGCGTGACAGGTGGGGATACTGACCATTATACTACCGAGGACACATTAGGGACTTCCTAATTGGTTTCATTTATTACACCATTCATTACGTACACTTACATTCACAATAAATTACAAAGCGGTTAAAAATATAAGAATCTATCTCTGTACAGAACAAAACTTTAAGCACTCCCCGGCGGGGAATCGAACCCCGGTCTCCCGCGTGACAGGCGGGGATACTGACCACTATACTACCGAGGACACATTATAGAATTCTAATTGGTTTCATTTATTACACTATTCATTATTTACACTTACGTTTAAAATAAATTTCAAAGTAGTTAAAAATATAAGAATCTATCTATAAAGAATAAAACTATAAGCCCTCCCCGTCGAAGAATCGAACCCCGATCTCTCGCGTTACAGGCGGGGATACTGACCACTATACTACCGAGGACACATTAGAGACTTCCCTAATTGGTTTCATTTATTACACCATTCATTACGTACACTTATATTCACAATAAATTACAAAGCGGTTAAAAATATAAGAATCTATCTCTGTACAGAACAAAACTTAAGGCACTCCCCGGCGGGGAATCGAACCCCGGTCACCCGCGTGACAGGCGGGGATACCGACCACTATACTACCGAGGAAACATTGGGGACTTCGAATTAGTTTGATTTATTACACTATTCATTATTTACACTTACGTTTAAAATAAATTTCAAAGTATTTAAAATTATAAGAATCTTTCTATAAAGAACAAAACTATAAGCCCTCCCCGGCGGGAAATCGAACCCCGGTCTCCCGCGTGACAGGCGAAGATACTGACCACTGTACTACCGAAGACACATTAGGGGATTCTAATTGGTTTCATTTATTACACCATTCATTACGTACACTTATATTCACAATAAATTACAAAGCGGTTAAAAATATAAGAATCTATCTCTGTACAGAACAAAACTTTAAACACTCCCAGGCTGGGAATCGAACCCCGGTCTCCCGCGTGACTGGCGGGGATACTGACCACTATACTACCGAGGACACATTGAGGACTTCCGAATTAGTTTGATTTATTACACTATTCCTTATTTACACTCACGTTTAAAAAAATAAATTTAAAAGTAGTTAAAAATATAAGAATCTATCTATAAAAGAACAAAACTATAAGCCCTCCCCGGCGGGGAATCGTACCCCGGTCTCCCGCGTGACAGGCGGGGATACTGACCACTATACTACCGAGGACACATTAGGGTCTTCTATTTGGTTTCATTTATTACACAATTCATTATTTACACTTACGTTTAAAATAATTTTCAAAGTAGTTAAAAATATAAGAATCTATCTATAAAGAATAAAACTATAAGCTATCCCCGGCGAAGAATCGAACCCCGATCTCCCACGTGACAGGCGGGGATACTGACCACTATACTACCGAGGACACATAAGGGACTTCCTAATTGGTTTCATTTATTACACCATTCATTACGTACACTTATATTCACAATAAATTACAAAGCGGTTAAAAATATAAGAATCTATCTCTGTACAGAACAAAACTTTAAGCACTCCCCGGCGGGGAATCAAACCCCGGTCTCCCTCGTGACAGGCGGGGATACTGACCACTATACGACCGAGGACACATTGAGGACTTCCGAATTAGTTTGATTTATTACACTATTCATTATTTACACTTACGTTTAAAATAAATTTCAAAGTAGTTAAAAATATAAGAATCTATCTTTAAAGAACAAAACTATAAGCCCTCCCCGGCGGGGAATCGAACCCCGGTCTCCCGCGTGACAGACGGGGATACTGACCACTATACTACCGAGGACACTTTAGGGACTTCCTAATTGGTTTCATTTATTACACCATTCATTACGTTCACATATATTCACAATAAATTACAAAGCTGTTAAAAATATAAGAATCTTTCTATAAAGAATAAAACTATAAGCCCTCCCCAGCGGGGAATTAAACCCCGGTATCCCGCGTGACAGGCGGGGATACTGACCACTATACTAACGAGGACACATTAGTGACTTCCTAATTAGTTTCATTTATTACACTATTCATTATTTACAATTACGTTTAAAATAAATTTCGAAGTAGTTAAAAATATAAGAATCTATCTAGAAAGAATAAAACTATAACCCCTCCCCGGCGAAGAATCGAAACCCGGCCTCCCGAGTGACAGGCGGGGATACTGACCACTATACTTCCGAGGATACATTAGGGGATTCCCTAATTGGTTTCATTTATTACACCATTCATTACGTACACTTATATTCACAATAAATTACAAAGCGGTTAAAAATATATAAGAATCTATCTCTGTACAGAACAAAACTTTAAACACTCCCAGGCGGGGAATCGAACCCCGGTCTCCCGCGTGACAGGCGAAGATACTGAACACTATACTACCGAGGACACATTGAGGACTTCCGAATTAGTTTGATTTATTACACTATTCCTTATTTACACTCACGTTTAAAATAAATTTAAAAGTAGTTAAAAATATAAGAATCTATCTATAAAGAACAAAACTATAAGCCCTCCCAGGCGGGGAATCGAACCCCGGTCTCACGCGTGACAGGCGGGGATACTGACCACTATACTACCGAGGACACATTAGGGTCTTCTATTTGGTTTCATTTATTACACAATTCTTTATTTACACTTACGTTTAAAATAATTTTCAAAGTAGTTAAAAATATAAGAATCTATCTATAAAAAATAAAACTATAAGCCCTCCCCGGCGAAGAATCGAATCCCGATCTTCCACGTGACAGGCGGGGATACTGACCACTATACTACCGAGGACACATAAGGGACTTCCTAATTGGTTTCATTTATTACACCATTCATTACGTACACTTATATTCACAATAAATTACAAAGCGGTTAAAAATATAAGAATCTATCTCTGTACAGAACAAAACTTTAAGCACTCCCCGGCGGGGAATCGAACCCTGGTCTCCCGCGTGACAGGCGGGGATACTGACCACTATACGACCGAGGACACATTGAGGACTTCGAATTAGTTTGATTTATTACACTATTCATTATTTACACTTACGTTTAAAATAAATTTCAAAGTAGTTAAAAATATAAGAATCTATCTTTAAAGAACAAAACTATAAGCCCTCCCCGGCGGGGAATCGAACCCCGGTCTCCCGCGTGACAGGCGGGGATACTGACCACTATACTACCGAGGACACATTAGGGACTTCCTAATTGGTTTCATTTATTACACCATTCATTACGTTCACATATATTCACAATAAATTACAAAGCGGTTAAATATATAAGAATCTATTCAGAAAGAATAAAACTATAACCCCTCCCCGGCGAAGAATCGAAACCCGGCCTCCCGAGTGACAGGCGGGGATACTGACCACTATACTTCCGAGGATACATTAGGGGATTCTAATTGGTTTCATTTATTACACCATTCATTACGTACACTTATATTCACAATAAATTACAAAGCGGTTAAAAATATAAGAATCTATCTCTGTACAGAACAAAACTTTAAACACTCCCAGGCGGGGAATCGAACCCCGGTCTCCCGCGTGACAGGCGAAGATACTGACCACTATACTACCGAGGACACATTGAGGACTTCGAATTAGTTTGATTTATTACACTATTCCTTATTTACACTCACGTTTAAAATAAATTTAAAAGTAGTTAAAAATATAAGAATCTATCTAGAAAGAACAAAACTATAATCCCTCCCCGGCGGGGAATCGAACCCCGGTCTCCCGCGTGACAGGCATGGATACTGACCACTATACTACCGAGGACACATTAGGGTCTTCTATTTGGTTTAATTTATTACACTATTCATTATTTACACTTACGTTTAAAATAATTTTCGAAGTAGTTAAAAATATAAGAATCTATCTATAAAGAATAAAACTATTAGCCCTCCCCGGCGAAGAATCGAACCCCGATCTCCCACGTGACAGGCGGGGGATACTGACCACTATACTACCGAGGACACATAAGGGACTTCCCCTAATTGGTTTCATTTATTACACCATTCATTACGTACACTTATATTCACAATAAATTACAAAGCGGTTAAAAATATAAGAATCTATCTCTGTACAGAACAAAACTTTAAACACTCCCAGGCGGGGAATCGAACCCCGGTCTCCCGCGTGACAGGCGGGGATACTGGCCACTATACTACCGAGGACACATTATAGAATTCTAATTGGTTTCATTTATTACACTATTCATTATTTACACTTACGTTTAAAAGAAATTTCAAAGTAGTTAAAAATATAAGAATCTATATATAAAGAATAAAACTATAAGCCCTCCCCGGCGAAGAATCGAACCCCGATCTCCCGCGTGACAGGTGGGGATACTGACCATTATACTACCGAGGACACATTAGGGACTTCCTAATTGGTTTCATTTATTACACCATTCATTACGTACACTTACATTCACAATAAATTACAAAGCGGTTAAAAATATAAGAATCTATCTCTGTACAGAACAAAACTTTAAGCACTCCCCGGCGGGGAATCGAACCCCGGTCTCCCGCGTGACAGGCGGGGATACTGACCACTATACTACCGAGGACACATTATAGAATTCTAATTGGTTTCATTTATTACACTATTCATTATTTACACTTACGTTTAAAATAAATTTCAAAGTAGTTAAAAATATAAGAATCTATCTATAAAGAATAAAACTATAAGCCCTCCCCGTCGAAGAATCGAACCCCGATCTCTCGCGTTACAGGCGGGGATACTGACCACTATACTACCGAGGACACATTAGGGACTTCCCTAATTGGTTTCATTTATTACACCATTCATTACGTACACTTATATTCACAATAAATTACAAAGCTATTAAAAATATAAGAATCTATCTCTGTACAGAACAAAACTTAAGGCACTCCCCGGCGGGGAATCGAACCCCGGTCACCCGCGTGACAGGCGGGGATACCGACCACTATACTACCGAGGAAACATTGGGGACTTCGAATTAGTTTGATTTATTACACTATTCATTATTTACACTTACGTTTAAAATAAATTTCAAAGTATTTAAAATTATAAGAATCTTTCTATAAAGAACAAAACTATAAGCCCTCCCCGGCGGGAAATCGAACCCCGGTCTCCCGCGTGACAGGCGAAGATACTGACCACTGTACTACCGAAGACACATTAGGGGATTCTAATTGGTTTCATTTATTACACCATTCATTACGTACACTTATATTCACAATAAATTACAAAGCGGTTAAAAATATAAGAATCTATCTCTGTACAGAACAAAACTTTAAACACTCCCAGGCTGGGAATCGAACCCCGGTCTCCCGCGTGACTGGCGGGGATACTGACCACTATACTACCGAGGACACATTGAGGACTTCCGAATTAGTTTGATTTATTACACTATTCCTTATTTACACTCACGTTTAAAAAAAATAAATTTAAAAGTAGTTAAAAATATAAGAATCTATCTATAAAAGAACAAAACTATAAGCCCTCCCCGGCGGGGAATCGTACCCCGGTCTCCCGCGTGACAGGCGGGGATACTGACCACTATACTACCGAGGACACATTAGGGTCTTCTATTTGGTTTCATTTATTACACAATTCATTATTTACACTTACGTTTAAAATAATTTTCAAAGTAGTTAAAAATATAAGAATCTATCTATAAAGAATAAAACTATAAGCTATCCCCGGCGAAGAATCGAACCCCGATCTCCCACGTGACAGGCGGGGATACTGACCACTATACTACCGAGGACACATAAGGGACTTCCTAATTGGTTTCATTTATTACACCATTCATTACGTACACTTATATTCACAATAAATTACAAAGCGGTTAAAAATATAAGAATCTATCTCTGTACAGAACAAAACTTTAAGCACTCCCCGGCGGGGAATCAAACCCCGGTCTCCCTCGTGACAGGCGGGGATACTGACCACTATACGACCGAGGACACATTGAGGACTTCCGAATTAGTTTGATTTATTACACTATTCATTATTTACACTTACGTTTAAAATAAATTTCAAAGTAGTTAAAAATATAAGAATCTATCTTTAAAGAACAAAACTATAAGCCCTCCCCGGCGGGGAATCGAACCCCGGTCTCCCGCGTGACAGACGGGGATACTGACCACTATACTACCGAGGACACTTTAGGGACTTCCTAATTGGTTTCATTTATTACACCATTCATTACGTTCACATATATTCACAATAAATTACAAAGCGGTTAAAAATATAAGAATCTTTCTATAAAGAATAAAACTATAAGCCATCCCCAGCGGTGAATTAAACCCCGGTATCCCGCGTGACAGGCGGGGATACTGACCACTATACTAACGAGGACACATTAGTGACTTCCTAATTAGTTTCATTTATTACACTATTCATTATTTACAATTACGTTTAAAATAAATTTCGAAGTAGTTAAAAATATAAGAATATCTATCTAGAAAGAATAAAACTATAACCCCTCCCCGGCGAAGAATCGAAACCCGGCCTCCCGAGTGACAGGCGGGGATACTGACCACTATACTTCCGAGGATACATTAGGGGATTCCCTAATTGGTTTCATTTATTACACCATTCATTACGTACACTTATATTCACAAAATAAATTACAAAGCGGTTAAAAATATATAAGAATCTATCTCTGTACAGAACAAAACTTTAAACACTCCCAGGCGGGGAATCGAACCCCGGTCTCCCGCGTGACAGGCGAAGATACTGAACACTATACTACCGAGGACACATTGAGGACTTAAGAATTAGTTTGATTTATTACACTATTCCTTATTTACACTCACGTTTAAAAAAAATAAATTTAAAAGTAGTTAAAAATATAAGAATCTATCTATAAAGAACAAAACTATAAGCCCTCCCAGGCGGGGAATCGAACCCCGGTCTCACGCGTGACAGGCGGGGATACTGACCACTATACTACCGAGGACACATTAGGGTCTTCTATTTGGTTTCATTTATTACACAATTCTTTATTTACACTTACGTTTAAAATAATTTTCAAAGTAGTTAAAAATATAAGAATCTATCTATAAAAAATAAAACTATAAGCCCTCCCCGGCGAAGAATCGAATCCCGATCTTCCACGTGACAGGCGGGGATACTGACCACTATACTACCGAGGACACATAAGGGACTTCCTAATTGGTTTCATTTATTACACCATTCATTACGTACACTTATATTCACAATAAATTACAAAGCGGTTAAAAATATAAGAATCTATCTCTGTACAGAACAAAACTTTAAGCACTCCCCGGCGGGGAATCGAACCCTGGTCTCCCGCGTGACAGGCGGGGATACTGACCACTATACGACCGAGGACACATTGAGGACTTCGAATTAGTTTGATTTATTACACTATTCATTATTTACACTTACGTTTAAAATAAATTTCAAAGTAGTTAAAAATATAAGAATCTATCTTTAAAGAACAAAACTATAAGCCCTCCCCGGCGGGGAATCGAACCCCGGTCTCCCGCGTGACAGGCGGGGATACTGACCACTATA
The DNA here is from genome assembly GCA_947359465.1 of Metellina segmentata. NCBI lineage: Eukaryota > Metazoa > Arthropoda > Arachnida > Araneae > Tetragnathidae > Metellina > Metellina segmentata. Next base: position 48,234,164 of record OX375877.1, on the reverse strand, counting down.
CTACCGAGGACACATTAGGGACTTCCTAATTGGTTTCATTTATTACACCATTCATTACGTTCACATATATTCACAATAAATTACAAAGCGGTTAAATATATAAGAATCTATTCAGAAAGAATAAAACTATAACCCCTCCCCGGCGAAGAATCGAAACCCGGCCTCCCGAGTGACAGGCGGGGATACTGACCACTATACTAACGAGGACACATTAGGGACTTCTAATTAGTTTCATTTATTACACTATTCATTATTTACAATTACGTTTAAAATAAATTTCGAAGTAGTTAAAAATATAAGAATATATCTATCTAGAAAGAATAAAACTATAACCTCTCCTCGGCGAAGAATCGAAACCCGGCCTCCCGAGTGACAGGCGGGGATACTGACCACTATACTTCCGAGGATACATTATTAACTTATAATTGGTTTCATTTATTACACTATTCATTATGTACACTTACGTTTAAAATAAATTTCACAAAGTATTTAAAATTATAATAATCTTTCTATAAAGAACAAAACTATAAGCCCTCCCCGGCGGGAAATCGAACCCCGTTCTCCCGCGTGACAGGCGAAGATACTGACCACTGTACTACCGAAGACACAATAGGGGATTATAATTGTTTTCATTTATTACACCATTCATTACGTACACTTATATTCACAATAAATTACAAAGCGGTTAAAAATATTAGAATCTATCTCTGTACAGAACAAAACTTAAAGCACTCCCCGGTGGGGAATCGAACCCCGGTCTCCCGCGTGACAGGCGGGGATACTGACCACTACACAACCGAGGACACATTATAGAATTTTAATTGGTTTCATTTATTACACTATTCATTATTTACACTTACGTTTAAAATAAATTTCAAAGTAGTTAAAAATATAAGAATCTATCTATAAAGAATAAAACTATAAGCCCTCCCCGGCGAAGAATCGAACCCCGATCTCCCGCGTGACAGGCGGGGATACTGACCACTATACTACCGAGGACACGTTGTGGACGTCGAATTAGTTTGAATTATTACACTATTCATTATTTACAATTACGTTTAAAATAAATTTCGAAGTAGTTAAAAATATAAGAATCTATCTAGAAAGAATAAAACTATAACCCCTCCCCGGCGAAGAATCGAACCCCGGCCTCCCGAGTGACAGGCGGGGATACTGACCACTATACTTCCGAGGACACATTAGGGGATTCCCTAATTGGTTTCATTTATTACACCATTCATTACGTACACTTATATTCACAATAAATTACAAAGCGGTTAAAAATATTAGAATCTATCTCTGTACAGAACAAAACTTTAAGCACTCCCCAGCGGGGAATCGAACCCCGGTCTCCCGCGTGACAGGCGGGGATACTGACCACTATACTACCGAGGACACATTGGGGACTTCGAATTAGTTTGATTTATTACACTATTCAATATTTACACTTACGTTTAAAAGAAATTTCAAAGTAGTTAAAAATATAAGAATCTATATATAAAAAATAAAACTATAAGCCCTCCCCGGCGAAGAAACGAACCCCGATCTCCCGCGTGACAGGTGGGGATACTGACCACTATACTACCGAGGACACATTAGGGACTTCCTAATTGGTTTCATTTATTACACCATTCATTACGTACACTTACATTCACAATAAATTACAAAGCGGTTAAAAATATAAGAATCCATTTATAAAGAACAAAACTATAAGCCCTCCCCGGCGGGGAATCGAACCCCGGTCTCCCGCGTGACATTTGGGGATACTGACCACTATACTACCGAGGACACATTAGGGACTTCCTAATTGGTTTCATTTATTACACCATTCATTACGTACACTTACATTCACAATAAATTACAAAGCGGTTAAAAATATAAGAATCCATTTATAAAGAACAAAACTATAAGCCCTCCCCGGCGGGGAATCGAACCCCGGTCTCCCGCGTGACAGGCGGGGATACTGACCACTATACTACCGAGGACACATTATAGAATTCCCTAATTGGTTTCATTTATTACACTATTCATTATTTACACTTACGTTTAAAATAAATTTCAAAGTAGTTAAAAATATAAGAATCTATCTATAAAGAATAAAACTATAAGCCCTCCCCGGCGAAGAATCGAACCCCAATCTCCCGCGTGACAAGCGGGGATACTGACCACTATACTACCGAGGACACATTAGGGACTTCCTAATAGGTTTCATTTATTACACCATTCATTACGTACACTTATATTCGCAATAAATTACAAAGCGGTTAAAAATATAAGAATCTTTCTATAAAGAATAAAACTATAAGCCCTCCCCGGCGGGGAATCGAACCCCGGTCTCCCGCGTGACAGGCGGGGATACTGACCACTATACTTCCGAGGACACATTAGGGACTTATAATTGGTTTCATTTATTACACTATTCATTATTTACACTTACGTTTAAAATAAATTTCAAAGTATTTAAAATTATAAGAATCTTTCTATAAAGAACAAAACTACAAGCCCTCATCCGCGGGAAATCGAACCCCGGTCACCCGCGTGACAGGCGGGGATACTGACAACTATACTACCGAGGACACATTAGGGTCTTCTATTTGGTTTCATTTATTACACTATTCATTATTTACACTTACGTTTAAAATAATTTTCAAAGTAGTTAAAAATATAAGAATCTATCTATAAAGAATAAAACTATAAGCCCTCCCCGGCGAAGAATCGAACCCCGATCTCCCACGTGACAGGCGGGGATACTGACCACTATACTACCGAGGACACATAAGGGAATTCCTAATTGGTTTCATTTATTACACCATTCATTACGTACACTTAAATTCACAATAAATTACAAAGCGGTTAAAAATATAAGAATCTATCTCTGTACAGAACAAAACTATAAGCCCTCCCGGGCGGGGAATCGAACCCCGGTCTCCCGCGTGACAGGCGGGGATACTGACCACTATACTACCGAGGACACGTTAGGGACTTCTTATTGGTTTCATTTATTACACCATTCATTACGTTCACATATTTTCACAATAAATTACAAAGCGGTTAAAAATATAAGAATCTTTCTATAAAGAATAAAACTATAAGCCCTCCCCAGCGGGGAATTAAACCCCGGTCTCCCGCGTGACAGGCGGGGATACTGACCACTATACTAACGAGGACACATTAGGGACTTCCTAATTAGTTTCATTTATTACACTATTCATTATTTACAATTACGTTTAAAATAAATTTCGAAGTAGTTAAAAATATAAGAATCTATCTAGAAAGAATAAAACTATAACCCCTCCCCGGCGAATAATCGAAACCCGGCCTCCCGAGTGACAGGCGGGGATACTGACCACTATACTTCCGAGGATACATTATTGACTTATAATTGGTTTCATTTATTACACTATTCATTATGTACACTTATATTCACAATAAATTACAAAGCGGTTAAAAATATTAGAATCTATCTCTGTACAGAACAAAACTTAAAGCACTCCCCGGCGGGGAATCGAACCCCGGTCTCCCGCGTGACAGGCGGGGATACTGACCACTACACAACCGAGGACACATTATAGAATTCTAATTGGTTTCATTTATTACACTATTCATTATTTACACTTACGTTTAAAATAAATTTCAAAGTAGTTAAAAATATAAGAATCTATCTATAAAGAATAAAACTATAAGCCCTCCCTGGCGAAGAATCGAACCCCGATCTCCCGCGTGACAGGCGGGGATACTGACCACTATACAACCGAGGACACATTAGGGACTTTTAATTGGTTTCATTTATTACACCATTCATTACGTACACTTACATTCACGATAAATTACAAAGCGGTTAAAAATATAAGAATCTATATCTGTACAGAACAAAACTTTAAGCACTCCCCGGCGGGGAATCGAACCCCGGTCTCCCGCGTGACAGGCGGGGATACTGACCACTATACTACCGAGGACACATTGTGGACGTCCAATTAGTTTGATTTATTACACTATTCATTATTTACACTTACGTTTAAAATAAATTTCAAAGTAGATAAAAATATAAGAATCTATCTATAAAGAACAAAACTATAAGCCCTCCCCAACGGGGAATCGAACCCCGGTCTCCCGCGTGACAGGCGGGGATACTGACCACTATACTACCAAGGACACATTAGGGACTTCCTAATTGGATTCATTTATTACACTATTCATTATTTACACTTACGTTTAAAAAATAATTTTCAAAGTAGTTAAAAATATAAGAATCTATCTATAAAGACTAAAACTATAAGCCCTCCCCGGCGAAGAATCGAACCCCGGTCTCCCGCGTGACAGGCGGGGATACTGACCACTATACTACCAAGGACACATTAGGGACTTCCTAATTGGTTTCATTTATTACACTATTCATTATTTACACTTACGTTTAAAATAATTTTCAAAGTAGTTAAAAATATAAGAATCTATCTATAAAGACTAAAACTATAAGCCCTCCCCGTCGTTGAATCGAACTCCGGTCTCCCGCGTGACAGGCGGGGATACTGACCACTACACAACCGAGGACACATTATAGAATTCCCTAATTGGTTTCATTTATTACACTATTCATTATTTACACTTACGTTTAAAATAAATTTCAAAGTAGTTAAAAATATAAGAATCTATCTATAAAGAATAAAACTATAAGCCCTCCCCGGCGAAGAATCGAACCCCGATCTCCCGCGTGACAGGCGGGGATACTGACCACTATACTACCGAGGACACATTAGGGACTTCCTAATTGGTTTCATTTATTACACCATTCATTACGTACACTTATATATTCACAATAAATTACAAAGCGGTTAAAATATAAGAATCTATCTCTGTACAGAACAAAACTTAAGGCACTCCCCGGCGGGGAATCGAACCCCGGTCTCCCGCGTGACAGGCGGGGATACCGACCACTATACTACCGAGGAAACATTGGGGACTTCCGAATTAGTTTGATTTATTACACTATTCATTATTTACACTTACGTTTAAAATAATTTTCAAAGTATTTAAAATTATAAGAATCTTTCTATAAAGAACAAAACTATAAGCCCTCCCCGGCGGGAAATCGAGTGACAGGCGAAGATACTGACCACTGTACTACCGAAGACACATTAGGGGATTCTAATTGGTTTCATTTATTACACCATTCATTACGTACACTTATATTCACAATAAATTAAAAAGCGGTTAAAAATATAAGAATCTATCTCTGTACAGAACAAAACTTTAAACACTCCCAGGCGGGGAATCGAACCCCGGTCTCCTGCGTGACTGGCGGGGATACTGACCACTATACTACCGAGGACACATTGAGGATTTCGAATTAGTTTGATTTATTACACTATTCCTTATTTACACTCACGTTTAAAATAAATTTAAAAGTAGTTAAAAATATAAGAATCTATCTATAAAGAACAAAACTAAAAGCCCTCTCCGGCGGGGAATCGAACCCCGGTCTCCCGCGTGACAGGCGGGGATACTGACCACTATACTACCGAGGACACATTAGGGTCTTCTATTTGGTTTCATTTATTACACTATTCATTATTTACAATTACGTTTAAAATAAATTTCGAAGTAGTTAAAAATATAAGAATATCTATCTAGAAAGAATAAAACTATAACCCCTCCCCGGCGAATAATCGAAACCCGGCCTCCCGAGTGACAGGCGGGGATACTGACCACTATACTTCCGAGGATACATTATTGACTTATAATTGGTTTCATTTATTACACTATTCATTATGTACACTTATATTCACAATAAATTACAAAGCGGTTAAAAATATTAGAATCTATCTCTGTACAGAACAAAACTTAAAGCACTCCCCGGCGGGGAATCGAACCCCGGTCTCCCGCGTGACAGGTGGGGATACTGACCACTACACAACCGAGGACACATAATAGAATTCTAATTGGTTTCATTTATTACACTATTCATTATTTACACTTACGTTTAAAATAAATTTCAAAGTAGTTAAAAATATAAGAATCTATCTATAAAGAATAAAACTATAAGCCCTCCCTGGCGAAGAATCGAACCCCGATCTCCCGCGTGACAGGCGGGGATACTGACCACTATACAACCGAGGACACATTAGGGACTTTTAATTGGTTTCATTTATTACACCATTCATTACGTACACTTACATTCACGATAAATTACAAAGCGGTTAAAAATATAAGAATCTATCTCTGTACAGAACAAAACTTTAAGCACTCCCCGGCGGGGAATCGAACCCCGGTCTCCCGCGTGACAGGCGGGGATACTGACCACTATACTACCGAGGACACATTATAGAATTCTAATTGGTTTCATTTATTACACTATTCATTATTTACACTTACGTTTAAAATAAATTTCAAAGTAGTTAAAAATATAAGAATCTATCTATAAAGAATAAAACTATAAGCCCTCCCCGTCGTGGAATCGAACTCCGGTCTCCCGCGTGACAGGCGGGGATACTGACCACTACACAACCGAGGACACATTATAGAATTCTAATTGGTTTCATTTATTACACTATTCATTATTTACACTTACGTTTAAAATAAATTTCAAAGTAGTTAAAAATATAAGAATCTATCTATAAAGAATAAAACTATAAGCCCTCCCCGGCGAAGAATCGAACCCCGATCTCCCGCGTGACAGGCGGGGATACTGACCACTATACTACCGAGGACACATTAGGGACTTCTAATTGGTTTCATTTATTACACCATTCATTACGTACACTTATATTCACAATAAATTACAAAGCGGTTAAAAATATAAGAATCTATCTCTGTACAGAACAAAACTTAAGGCACTCCCCGGCGAGGAATCGAACCCCGGTCTCCCGCGTGACAGGCGGGGATACCGACCACTATACTACCGAGGAAACATTGGGGACTTCCGAATTAGTTTGATTTATTACACTATTCATTATTTACACTTACGTTTAAAATAAATTTCAAAGTATTTAAAATTATAAGAATCTTTCTATAAAGAACAAAACTATAAGCCCTCCCCGGCGGGAAATCGAGTGACAGGCGAAGATACTGACCACTGTACTACCGAAGACACATTAGGGGATTCCCTAATTGGTTTCATTTATTACACCATTCATTACGTACACTTATATTCACAATAAATTACAAAGCGGTTAAAAATATAAGAATCTATCTCTGTACAGAACAAAACTTTAAACACTCCCAGGCGGGGAATCGAACCCCGGTCTCCCGCGTGACTGGCGGGGATACTGACCACTATACTACCGAGGACACATTGAGGACTTCGAATTAGTTTGATTTATTACACTATTCCTTATTTACACTCACGTTTAAAAAATAAATTTAAAAGTAGTTAAAAATATAAGAATCTATCTATAAAGAACAAAACTAAAAGCTCTCCCCGGCGGGGAATCGAACCCCGGTCTCCCGCGTGACAGGCGGGGATACTGACCACTATACTACCGAGGACACATTAGGGTCTTCTATTTGGTTTCATTTATTACACTATTCATTATTTACACTTACGTTTAAAAAATAATTTTCAAAGTAGTTAAAAATATAAGAATCTATCTATAAAGAATAAAACTATAAGCCCTCCCCGGCGAAGAATCGAACCAAGATCTCCCACGTGACAGGCGGGGATACTGACCACTATACTACCGAGGACACATTAGGGACTTCTCCCCCCCTAATTGGTTTCATTTATTACACCATTCATTACGTACACTTATATTCACACAATAAATTACAAAGCGGTTAAAAATATAAGAATCTATCTCTGTACAGAACAAAACTTAAGGCACTCCCCGGCGGGGAATCGAACCCCGGTCTCCCGCGTGACAGGCGGGGATACTGACCACTATACTACCGAGGACACATTGTGGACGTCGAATTAGTTTGATTTATTACACTATTCATTATTTACACTTACGTTTAAAAAATAAATTTCAAAGTAGATAAAAATATAAGAATCTATCTATAAAGAACAAAATTATAAGCCCTCCCCAACGGGGAATCGAACCCCGGTCTCCCGCGTGACAGGCGGGGATACTGACCACTATACTACCAAGGACACATTAGGGACTTCCTAATTGGTTTCATTTATTACACTATTCATTATTTACACTTACGTTTAAAAAATAATTTTCAAAGTAGTTAAAAATATAAGAATCTATCTATAAAGACTAAAACTATAAGCCCTCCCCAACGGGGAATCGAACCCCGGTCTCCCGCGTGACAGGCGGGGATACTGACCACTATACTACCAAGGACACATTAGGGACTTCTAATTGGTTTCATTTATTACACTATTCATTATTTACACTTACGTTTAAAAAATAATTTTCAAAGTAGTTAAAAATATAAGAATCTATCTATAAAGACTAAAACTATAAGCCCTCCCCGTCGTTGAATCGAACTCCTGTCTCCCGCGTGACAGGCGGGGATACTGACCACTACACAACCGAGGACACATTATAGAATTCTAATTGGTTTCATTTATTACACTATTCATTATTTACACTTACGTTTAAAATAAATTTCAAAGTAGTTAAAAATATAAGAATCTATCTATAAAGAATAAAACTATAAGCCCTCCCCGGCGAAGAATCGAACCCCGATCTCCCGCGTGACAGGCGGGGATACTGACCACTATACTACCGAGGACACATTAGGGACTTCCCCTAATTGGTTTCATTTATTACACCATTCATTACGTACACTTATATTCACAATAAATTAAAAAGCGGTTAAAAATATAAGAATCTATCTCTGTACAGAACAAAACTTTAAACACTCCCAGGCGGGGAATCGAACCCCGGTCTCCCGCGTGACTGGCGGGGATACTGACCACTATACTACCGAGGACACATTGAGGATTTCGAATTAGTTTGATTTATTACACTATTCCTTATTTACACTCACGTTTAAAATAAATTTAAAAGTAGTTAAAAATATAAGAATCTATCTATAAAGAACAAAACTAAAAGCCCTCTCCGGCGGGGAATCGAACCCCGGTCTCCCGCGTGACAGGCGGGGATACTGACCACTATACTACCGAGGACACATTAGGGTCTTCTATTTGGTTTCATTTATTACACTATTCATTATTTACACTTACGTTTAAAATAATTTTCAAAGTAGTTAAAAATATAAGAATCTATCTATAAAGAATAAAACTATAAGCCCTCCCCGGCGAAGAATCGAACCCCGATCTCCCACGTGACAGGCGGGGATACTGACCACTATACTACCGAGGACACATTAGGGACTTCCCTAATTGGTTTCATTTATTACACCATTCATTACGTACACTTATATTCACAATAAATTACAAAGCGGTTAAAAATATAAGAATCTATCTCTGTACAGAACAAAACTTAAGACACTCCCCGGCGGGGAATCGAACCCCGGTCTCCCGCGTGACAGGCGGGGATACTGACCACTATACTACCGAGGACACATTGTGGACGTCGAATTAGTTTGATTTATTACACTATTCATTATTTACACTTACGTTTAAAATAAATTTCAAAGTAGATAAAAATATAAGAATCTATCTATAAAGACTAAAACTATAAGCCCTCCCCAACGGGGAATCGAACCCCGGTCTCCCGCGTGACAGGCGGGGATACTGACCACTATACTACCAAGGACACATTAGGGACTTCCTAATTGGTTTCATTTATTACACTATTCATTATTTACACTTACGTTTAAAATAATTTTCAAAGTAGTTAAAAATATAAGAATCTATCTATAAAGACTAAAACTATAAGCCCTCCCCGTCGTGGAATCGAACTCCGGTCTCCCGCGTGACAGGCGGGGATACTGACCACTACACAACCGAGGACACATTATAGAATTCCTAATTGGTTTCATTTATTACACTATTCATTATTTACACTTACGTTTAAAATAAATTTCAAAGTAGTTAAAAATATAAGAATCTATCTATAAAGAATAAAACTATAAGCCCTCCCCGGCGAAGAATCGAACCCCGATCTCCCGCGTGACAGGCGGGGATACTGACCACTATACTACCGAGGACACATTAGGGGATTCCTAATTGGTTTCATTTATTACACCATTCATTACGTACACTTATATTCACAATAAATTACAAAGCGGTTAAAAATATAAGAATCTATCTCTGTACAGAACAAAACTTTAAACACTCCCAGGCGGGGAATCGAACCCCGGTCTCCCGCGTGACTGGCGGGGATACTGACCACTATTCTACCGAGGACACATTGAGGACTTCCGAATTAGTTTGATTTATTACACTATTCCTTATTTACACTCACGTTTAAAAAAAACAAATTTAAAAGTAGTTAAAAATATAAGAATCTATCTATAAAGAACAAAACTAAAAGCCCTCCCCGGCGGGGAATCGAACCCCGGTCTCCCGCGTGACAGGCGGGGATACTGACCACTATACTACCGAGGACACATTAGGGTCTTCTATTTGGTTTCATTTATTACACTATTCATTATTTACACTTACGTTTAAAATAATTTTCAAAGTAGTTAAAAATATAAGAATCTATCTATAAAGAATAAAACTATAAGCTCTCCCCGGCGAAGAATCGAACCCCGATCTCCCACGTGACAGGCGGGGATACTGACCACTATACTACCAAGGACACATTAGGGACTTCCTAATTGGTTTCATTTATTACACCATTCATTACGTACACTTATATTCACAATAAATTACAAAGCGGTTAAAAATATAAGAATCTATCTCTGTACAGAACAAAACTTAAAGCACTCCCCGGCGGGGAATCGAACCCAGGCCTCCCGCGTGACAGGCGGGGATACTGACCACTATACAACGGAGGACACATTGTGGACGTCGAATTAGTTTGATTTATTACACTATTCATTATTTACACTTACGTTTAAAATCATTTTCAAAGTAGTTAAAAATATAAGAATCTATCTATAAAGAACAAAATTATAAGCCCTCCCCAACGGGGAATCGAACCCCGGTCTCCCGCGTGACAGGCGGGGATACTGACCACTATACTACCAAGGACACATTAGGGACTTCCTAATTGGTTTCATTTATTACACTATTCATTATTTACACTTACGTTTAAAATAATTTTCAAAGTAGTTAAAAATATAAGAATCTATCTATAATGACTAAAACTATAAGCCCTCCACGTCGTGGAATCGAACTCCGGTCTCCCGCGTGACAGGCGGGGATACTGACCACTACACAACCGAGGACACATTATAGAATTCTAATTGGTTTCATTTATTACACAATTCATTATTTACACTTACGTTTAAAATAAATTTCAAAGTAGTTAAAAATATAAGAATCTATCTATAAAGAATAAAACTATAAGCCCTCCCCGGCGAAGAATCGAACCCCGATCTCCCGCGTGACAGGCGGGGATACTGACCACTATACTACCAAGGACACATTAGGGACTTCCTAATTGGTTTCATTTATTACACTATTCATTATTTACACTTACGTTTAAAATAATTTTCAAAGTAGTTAAAAATATAAGAATCTATCTATAAAGACTAAAACTATAAGCCCTCCCCGTCGTGGAATCGAACTCCGGTCTCCCGCGTGACAGGCGGGGATACTGACCACTACACAACCGAGGACACATTATAGAATTCTAATTGGTTTCATTTATTACACAATTCATTATTTACACTTACGTTTAAAATAAATTTCAAAGTAGTTAAAAATATAAGAATCTATCTATAAAGAATAAAACTATAAGCCCTCCCTGGCGAAGAATCGAACCCCGATCTCCCGCGTGACAGGCGGGGATACTGACCACTATACTACCGAGGACACGTTAGGGACTTCCTAATTGGTTTCATTTATTACACCATTCATTACGTATACTTACATTCACAATAAATTACAAAGCGGTTAAAAATATAAGAATCTATCTCTGTACAGAACAAAACTTTAAGCACTCCCCGGCGGGGAATCGAACCCCGGTCTCCCGCGTGACAGGCGGGGATACTGACCACTATACTACCGAGGACACATTGTGGACGTCGAATTAGTTTGAATTATTACTCTATTCATTATTTACAATTACGTTTAAAATAAATTTCGCGAAGTAGTTAAAAATATAAGAATCTATCTAGAAAGAATAAAACTATAACCCCTCCCCGGCGAAGAATCGAACCCCGGCCTCCCGAGTGACAGGCGGGGATACTGACCACTATACTTCCGAGGACACATTAGGGGATTCCCCTAATTGGTTTCATTTATTACACCATTCATTACGTACACTTATATTCACAATAAATTACAAAGCGGTTAAAAATATAAGAATCTATCTCTGTACAGAACAAAACTTTAAGCACTCCCCGGCGGGGAATCGAACCCCGGTCTCCCGCGTGACAGGCGGGGATACTGACCACTATACTACCGAGGACACATTAGGGACTTCCTAATTGGTTTCATTTATTACACTATTCATTGTTTACACTTACGTTTAAAAAAAATAATTTTCAAAGTAGTTAAAAATATAAGAATCTATCTATAAAGAATAAAACTATAAGCCCTCCCCGGCGAAGAATCGAACCCCGATCTCCCGCGTGACAGGCGGGGATACTGACCACTATATTACCGAGGACACATTAGGGACTTCCTAATTGGTTTCATTTATTACACCATTCATTATGTACACTTATATTCACAATAAATTACAAAGCGGTTAAAAATATAAGAATCTATCTCTGTACAGAACAAAACTTTAAGCACTCCACGGCGGGGAATCGAACCCCGGTCTCCCGCGTGACAGGCGGGGATACTGACCACTATACTACCGAGGACACATTGTGTACTACGAATTAGTTTGATTTATCACACTATTCATTATTTACACTTACGTTTAAAATAAATTTCAAAGTAGTTAAAAATATAAGAATCCATCTATAAAGAACAAAACGATAAGCCCTCCCCGGCGGGGAATCGAACCCCGGTCTCCCGCGTGACAAGCGGGGATACTGACCACTATACTTCCGAGGACACATTAGGGGATTCTAATTGGTTTCATTTATTACACCATTCATTACGTACACTTATATTCACAATAAATTACAAAGCGGTTAAAAATATAAGAATCTATCTCTGTACAGAACAAAACTTTAAGCACTCCCCGGCGGGGAATCGAACCCCGTTCTCCCGCGTGACAGGCGGGGATACTGACCACTATACTACCGAGGACACAATGTGTACTTCGAATTAGTTTGATTTATCACACTATTCATTATTTACACTTACGTTTAAAATAAATTTCAAAGTAGTTAAAAATATAAGAATCCATCTATAAAGAACAAAACTATAAGCCCTCCCCGGCGGGGAATCGAACCCCGGTCTCCCGCGTGACAGGCGGGGATACTGACCACTATACTACCAAGGACACATTAGGGACTTCTAATTGGTTTCATTTATTACACTATTAATTATTTACACTTACGTTTAAAATAATTTTCAAAATAGTTAAAAATATAAGAATCTATCTATAAAGACTAAAACTATAAGCCCTCCCCGTCGTGGAATCGAACTCCGGTCTCCCGCGTGACAGGCGGGGATACTGACCACTACACAACCGAGGACACGTTATAGAATTCTAATTGGTTTCATTTATTACACTATTCATTATTTACACTTACGTTTAAAATAATTTTCAAAGTAGTTAAAAATATAAGAATCTATCTATAAAGACTAAAACTATAAGCACTCCCCGGCGGGGTATCGAACCCCGGTCTCCCGCGTGACAGGCGGGGATACTGACCACTATACTATCGAGAACACATTGTGGACGTCGAATTAGTTTGAATTATTACACTATTCATTATTTACAATTACGTTTAAAATAAATTTCGAAGTAGTTAAAAATATAAGAATATCTATCTAGAAATAATAAAACTATAACCCCTCCCCGGCGAAGAATCGAACACCGGCCTCCCGAATGACAAGCGGGGATACTGACCACTATACTTCCGAGAACACATTAGGGGATTCCCCCTAATTGGTTTCATTTATTACACCATTCATTACGTACACTTATATTCACAATAAATTACAAAGCGGTTAAAAATATAAGAATCTATCTCTGTACAGAACAAAACTTTAAGCACTCCCCGGCGGGGAATCGAACCCCGTTCTCCCGCGTGACAGGCGGGGATACTGACCACTATACTACCGAGGACACATTGTGTACTTCGAATTAGTTTGATTTATCACACTATTCATTATTTACACTTACGTTTAAAAAATAAATTTTAAAAAAGTTAAAAATATAAGAATCCATCTATAAAGAACAAAACTATAAGCCCTCCCCGGCGGGGAATCGAACCCCGGTCTCCCGCGTGACAGGCGGGGATACTGACCACTATACTACCAAGGACACATTATGGACTTCTAATTGGTTTCATTTATTACACTATTCATTATTTACACTTACGTTTAAAATAATTTTCAAAGTAGTTAAAAATATAAGAATCTATCTATAAAGAATAAAACTATAAGCCCTCCCCGGCGAAGAATCGAACTCCGGTCTCCCGCGTGACAGGTGGGGATACTGACCACTACACAACCGAGGACACATTATAGAATTCTAATTGGTTTCATTTATTACACTATTCATTATTTACACTTACGTTTAAAATAAATTTCAAAGTAGTTAAAAATATAAGAATCTATCTATAAAGAATAAAACTATAAGCCCTCCCCGGCGAAGAATCGAACCCCGATCTCCCGCGTGACAGGCGGGGATACTGACCACTATACTACCAAGGACACATTAGGGACTTCCCTAATTGGTTTCATTTATTACACTATTCATTATTTACACTTACGTTTAAAATAATTTTCAAAGTAGTTAAAAATATAAGAATCTATCTATAAAGACTAAAACTATAAGCCCTCCCCGTCGTGGAATCGAACTCCGGTCTCCCGCGTGACAGGCGGGGATACTGACCACTACACAACCGAGGACACATTATAGAATTCTAATTGGTTTCATTTATTACACAATTCATTATTTACACTTACGTTTAAAATAAATTTCAAAGTAGTTAAAAATATAAGAATCTATCTATAAAGAATAAAACTATAAGCCCTCCCTGGCGAAGAATCGAACCCCGATCTCCCGCGTGACAGGCGGGGATACTGACCACTATACTACCGAGGACACGTTAGGGACTTCCTAATTGGTTTCATTTATTACACCATTCATTACGTATACTTACATTCACAATAAATTACAAAGCGGTTAAAAATATAAGAATCTATCTCTGTACAGAACAAAACTTTAAGCACTCCCCGGCGGGGAATCGAACCCGGGTCTCCCGCGTGACAGGCGGGGATACTGACCACTATACTACCGAGGACACATTGTGGACGTCGAATTAGTTTGAATTATTACTCTATTCATTATTTACAATTACGTTTAAAATAAATTTCGCGAAGTAGTTAAAAATATAAGAATCTATCTAGAAAGAATAAAACTATAACCCCTCCCCGGCGAAGAATCGAACCCCGGCCTCCCGAGTGACAGGCGGGGATACTGACCACTATACTTCCGAGGACACATTAGGGGATTCTAATTGGTTTCATTTATTACACCATTCATTACGTACACTTATATTCACAATAAATTACAAAGCGGTTAAAAATATAAGAATCTATCTCTGTACAGAACAAAACTTTAAGCACTCCCCGGCGGGGAATCGAACCCCGGTCTCCCGCGTGACAGGCGGGGATACTGACCACTACACTACCGAGGACACATTGTGTACTTCGAATTAGTTTGATTTATCACACTATTCATTATTTACACTTACGTTTAAAATAAATTTCAAAGTAGTTAAAAATATAAGAATCCATCTATAAAGAACAAAACTATAAGCCCTCCCCGGCGGGGAATCGAACCCCGGTCTCCCGCGTGACAGGTGGGGATACTGACCACTATACTACCAAGGACACATTAGGGACTTCTAATTGGTTTCATTTATTACACTATTCATTATTTACACTTACGTTTAAAATAATTTTCAAAGTAGTTAAAAATATAAGAATCTATCTATAAAGAATAAAACTATAAGCCCTCCCCGGCGAAGAATCGAACCCCGATCTCCCGCGTGACAGGCGGGGATACTGACCACTATACTACCGAGGACACATTAGGGACTTCTAATTGGTTTCATTTATTACACCATTCATTACGTACACTTATATTCACAATAAATTACAAAGCGGTTAAAAATATAAGAATCTATCTCTGTACAGAACAAAACTTTAAGCACTCCCCGGCGGGGAATCGAACCCCGGTCTCCCGCGTGACAGGCGGGGATACTGACCACTATACTACCGAGGACACATTGTGTACTTCGAATTAGTTTGATTTATCACACTATTCATTATTTACACTTACGTTTAAAATAAATTTCAAAGTAGTTAAAAATATAAGAATCCATCTATAAAGAACAAAACTATAAGCCCTCCCCGGCGGGGAATCGAACCCCGGTCTCCCGCGTGACAAGCGGGGATACTGACCACTATACTTCCGAGGACACATTAGGGGATTCTAATTGGTTTCATTTATTACACCATTCATTACGTACACTTATATTCACAATAAATTACAAAGCGGTTAAAAATATAAGAATCTATCTCTGTACAGAACAAAACTTTAAGCACTCCCCGGCGGGGAATCGAACCCCGTTCTCCCGCGTGACAGGCGGGGATACTGACCACTATACTACCGAGGACACAATGTGTACTTCGAATTAGTTTGATTTATCACACTATTCATTATTTACACTTACGTTTAAAATAAATTTCAAAGTAGTTAAAAATATAAGAATCCATCTATAAAGAACAAAACTATAAGCCCTCCCCGGCGGGGAATCGAACCCCGGTCTCCCGCGTGACAGGCCGGGATACTGACCACTATACTACCAAGGACACATTAGGGACTTCTAATTGGTTTCATTTATTACACTATTAATTATTTACACTTACGTTTAAAATAATTTTCAAAGTAGTTAAAAATATAAGAATCTATCTATAAAGACTAAAACTATAAGCCCTCCCCGTCGTGGAATCGAACTCCGGTCTCCCGCGTGACAGGCGGGGATACTGACCACTACACAACCGAGGACACGTTATAGAATTCTAATTGGTTTCATTTATTACACTATTCATTATTTACACTTACGTTTAAAATAAATTTCAAAGTAGTTAAAAATATAAGAATCTATCTATAAAGAATAAAACTATAAGCCCTCCCCGGCGAAGAATCGAACCCCGATCTCCCGCGTGACAGGCGGGGATACTGACCACTATACTACCGAGGACACATTAGGGACTTCCCCCTAATTGGTTTCATTTATTACACCATTCATTACGTACACTTACATTCACAATAAATTACAAAGCGGTTAAAAATATAAGAATCTATCTCTGTACAGAACAAAACTTTAAGCACTCCCCGGCGGGGAATCGAACCCCGGTCTCCCGCGTGACAGGCGGGGATACTGACCACTATACTATCGAGAACACATTGTGGACGTCGAATTAGTTTGAATTATTACACTATTCATTATTTACAATTACGTTTAAAATAAATTTCGAAGTAGTTTAAAATATAAGAATCTATCTAGAAATAATAAAACTATAACCCCTCCCCGGCGAAGAATCGAACACCGGCCTCCCGAATGACAAGCGGGGATACTGACCACTATACTTCCGAGAACACATTAGGGGATTCCCCCTAATTGGTTTCATTTATTACACCATTCATTACGTACACTTATATTCACAATAAATTACAAAGCGGTTAAAAATATAAGAATCTATCTCTGTACAGAACAAAACTTTAAGCACTCCCCGGCGGGGAATCGAACCCCGTTCTCCCGCGTGACAGGCGGGGATACTGACCACTATACTACCGAGGACACATTGTGTACTTCGAATTAGTTTGATTTATCACACTATTCATTATTTACACTTACGTTTAAAATAAATTTCAAAAAAGTTAAAAATATAAGAATCCAACTATAAAGAACAAAACTATAAGCCCTCCCCGGCGGGGAATCGAACCCCGGTCTCCCGCGTGACAGGTGGGGATACTGACCACTATACTACCAAGGACACAGTAGGGACTTCTAATTGGTTTCATTTATTACACTATTCATTATTTACACTTACGTTTAAAATAATTTTCAAAGTAGTTAAAAATATAAGAATCTATCTATAAAGAATAAAACTATAAGCCCTCCCCGGCGAAGAATCGAACTCCGGTCTCCCGCGTGACAGGTGGGGATACTGACCACTACACAACCGAGGACACATTATAGAATTCTAATTGGTTTCATTTATTACACTATTCATTATTTACACTTACGTTTAAAATAAATTTCAAAGTAGTTAAAAATATAAGAATCTATCTATAAAGAATAAAACTATAAGCCCTCCCCGGCGAAGAATCGAACCCCGATCTCCCGCGTGACAGGCGGGGATACTGACCACTATACTACCAAGGACACATTAGGGACTTCCCTAATTGGTTTCATTTATTACACTATTCATTATTTACACTTACGTTTAAAAAATAATTTTCAAAGTAGTTAAAAATATAAGAATCTATCTATAAAGACTAAAACTATAAGCCCTCCCCGTCGTGGAATCGAACTCCGGTCTCCCGCGTGACAGGCGGGGATACTGACCACTACACAACCGAGGACACATTATAGAATTCTAATTGGTTTCATTTATTACACAATTCATTATTTACACTTACGTTTAAAATAAATTTCAAAGTAGTTAAAAATATAAGAATCTATCTATAAAGAATAAAACTATAAGCCCTCCCTGGCGAAGAATCGAACCCCGATCTCCCGCGTGACAGGCGGGGATACTGACCACTATACTACCGAGGACACGTTAGGGACTTCCTAATTGGTTTCATTTATTACACCATTCATTACGTATACTTACATTCACAATAAATTACAAAGCGGTTAAAAATATAAGAATCTATCTCTGTACAGAACAAAACTTTAAGCACTCCCCGGCGGGGAATCGAACCCGGGTCTCCCGCGTGACAGGCGGGGATACTGACCACTATACTACCGAGGACACATTGTGGACGTCGAATTAGTTTGAATTATTACTCTATTCATTATTTACAATTACGTTTAAAATAAATTTCGAAGTAGTTAAAAATATAAGAATATCTATCTAGAAAGAATAAAACTATAACCCCTCCCCGGCGAAGAATCGAACCCCGGCCTCCCGAGTGACAGGCGGGGATACTGACCACTATACTTCCGAGGACACATTAGGGGATTCTAATTGGTTTCATTTATTACACCATTCATTACGTACACTTATATTCACAATAAATTACAAAGCGGTTAAAAATATAAGAATCTATCTCTGTACAGAACAAAACTTTAAGCACTCCCCGGCGGGGAATCGAACCCCGGTCTCCCGCGTGACAGGCGGGGATACTGACCACTACACTACCGAGGACACATTGTGTACTTCGAATTAGTTTGATTTATCACACTATTCATTATTTACACTTACGTTTAAAATAAATTTCAAAGTAGTTAAAAATATAAGAATCCATCTATAAAGAACAAAACTATAAGCCCTCCCCGGCGGGGAATCGAACCCCGGTCTCCCGCGTGACAGGCGGGGATACTGACCACTATACTACCAAGGACACATTAGGGACTTCTAATTGGTTTCATTTATTACACTATTCATTATTTACACTTACGTTTAAAATAATTTTCAAAGTAGTTAAAAATATAAGAATCTATCTATAAAGAATAAAACTATAAGCCCTCCCCGGCGAAGAACCGAACCCCGATCTCCCGCGTGACAGGCGGGGATACTGACCACTATACTACCGAGGACACATTAGGGACTTCTAATTGGTTTCATTTATTACACCATTCATTACGTACACTTATATTCACAATAAATTACAAAGCGGTTAAAAATATAAGAATCTATCTCTGTACAGAACAAAACTTTAAACACTCCCAGGCGGGGAATCGAACCCCGGTCTCCCGCGTGACTGGCGGGGATACTGACCACTATACTACCGAGGACACATTGTGTACTTCGAATTAGTTTGATTTATCATACTATTCATTATTTACACTTACGTTTAAAATAAATTTCAAAGTAGTTAAAAATATAAGAATCTATCTATAAAGAATAAAACTATAAGCCCTTCCCGGCGAAGAATCGAACCCCGATCTCCCGCGTGACAGGCGGGGATACTGACCACTATACTACCGAGGACACATTAGGGACTTCCCCTAATTGGTTTCATTTATTACACCATTCATTACGTACACTTATATTCACACAATAAATTAAAAAGCGGTTAAAAATATAAGAATCTATCTCTGTACAGAACAAAACTTTAAACACTCCCAGGCGGGGAATCGAACCCCGGTCTCCCGCGTGACTGGCGGGGATACTGACCACTATACTACCGAGGACACATTGAGGATTTCGAATTAGTTTGATTTATTACACTATTCCTTATTTACACTCACGTTTAAAATAAATTTAAAAGTAGTTAAAAATATAAGAATCTATCTATAAAGAACAAAACTAAAAGCCCTCTCCGGCGGGGAATCGAACCCCGGTCTCCCGCGTGACAGGCGGGGATACTGACCACTATACTACCGAGGACACATTAGGGTCTTCTATTTGGTTTCATTTATTACACTATTCATTATTTACACTTACGTTTAAAAAATAATTTTCAAAGTAGTTAAAAATATAAGAATCTATCTATAAAGAATAAAACTATAAGCCCTCCCCGGCGAAGAATCGAACCCCGATCTCCCACGTGACAGGCGGGGATTCTGACCACTATACTACCGAGGACACATTAGGGACTTCCCTAATTGGTTTCATTTATTACACCATTCATTACGTACACTTATATTCACAATAAATTACAAAGCGGTTAAAAATATAAGAATCTATCTCTGTACAGAACAAAACTTAAGACACTCCCCGGCGGGGAATCGAACCCCGGTCTCCCGCGTGACAGGCGGGGATACTGACCACTATACTACCGAGGACACATTGTGGACGTCGAATTAGTTTGATTTATTACACTATTCATTATTTACACTTACGTTTAAAATAAATTTCAAAGTAGATAAAAATATAAGAATCTATCTATAAAGAACAAAATTATAAGCCCTCCCCAACGGGGAATCGAACCCCGGTCTCCCGCGTGACAGGCGGGGATACTGCCCACTATACTACCAAGGACACATTAGGGACTTCTAATTGGTTTCATTTATTACACTATTCATTATTTACACTTACGTTTAAAATAATTTTCAAAGTAGTTAAAAATATAAGAATCTATCTATAAAGACTAAAACTATAAGCCCTCCCCAACGGGGAATCGAACCCCGGTCTCCCGCGTGACAGGCGGGATACTGACCACTATACTACCAAGGACACATTAGGGACTTCCTAATTGGTTTCATTTATTACACTATTCATTATTTACACTTACGTTTAAAATAATTTTCAAATTAGTTAAAAATATAAGAATCTATCTATAAAGACTAAAACTATAAGCCCTCCCCGTCGTGGAATCGAACTCCGGTCTCCCGCGTGACAGGCGGGGATACTGACCACTACACAACCGAGGACACATTATAGAATTCCTAATTGGTTTCATTTATTACACTATTCATTATTTACACTTACGTTTAAAATTAATTTCAAAGTAGTTAAAAATATAAGAATCTATCTATAAAGAATAAAACTATAAGCCC
This sequence comes from Metellina segmentata, assembly GCA_947359465.1. NCBI lineage: Eukaryota > Metazoa > Arthropoda > Arachnida > Araneae > Tetragnathidae > Metellina > Metellina segmentata. Next base: position 48,212,318 of record OX375877.1, on the reverse strand, counting down.
TCCCCGGCGAAGAATCGAACCCCGATCTCCCGCGTGACAGGCGGGGATACTGACCACTATACTACCGAGGACACATTAGGGGATTCCTAATTGGTTTCATTTATTACACCATTCATTACGTACACTTATATTCACAATAAATTACAAAGCGGTTAAAAATATAAGAATCTATCTCTGTACAGAACAAAACTTTAAACACTCCCAGGCGGGGAATCGAACCCCGGTCTCCCGCGTGACTGGCGGGGATACTGACCACTATTCTACCGAGGACACATTGAGGACTTCCGAATTAGTTTGATTTATTACACTATTCCTTATTTACACTCACGTTTAAAATAAATTTAAAAGTAGTTAAAAATATAAGAATCTATCTATAAAGAACAAAACTAAAAGCCCTCCCCGGCGGGGAATCGAACCCCGGTCTCCCGCGTGACATGCGGGGATACTGACCACTATACTACCGAGGACACATTAGGGTCTTCTATTTGGTTTCATTTATTACACTATTCATTATTTACACTTACGTTTAAAATAATTTTCAAAGTAGTTAAAAATATAAGAATCTATCTATAAAGAATAAAACTATAAGCTCTCCACGGCGAAGAATCGAACCCCGATCTCCCACGTGACAGGCGGGGATACTGACCACTATACTACCGAGGGCACATTAGGGACTTCCCCCCTAATTGGTTTCATTTATTACACCATTCATTACGTACACTTATATTCACAATAAATTACAAAGCGGTTAAAAATATAAGAATCTATCTCTGTACAGAACAAAACTTAAGGCACTCCCCGGCGGGGAATCGAACCCCGGCCTCCCGCGTGACAGGCGGGGATACTGACCACTATACTACCAAGGACACATTAGGGACTTCCTAATTGGTTTCATTTATTACACTATTCATTATTTACACTTACGTTTAAAATAATTTTCAAAGTAGTTAAAAATATAAGAATCTATCTATAAAGAACAAAATTATAAGCCCTCCCCAACGGGGAATCGAACCCCGGTCTCCCGCGTGACAGGCGGGGATACTGACCACTATACTACCAAGGACACATTAGGGACTTCCTAATTGGTTTCATTTATTACACTATTCATTATTTACACTTACGTTTAAAATAATTTTCAAAGTAGTTAAAAATATAAGAATCTATCTATAAAGACTAAAACTATAAGCCCTCCACGTCGTGGAATCGAACTCCGGTCTCCCGCGTGACAGGCGGGGATACTGACCACTACACAACCGAGGACACATTATAGAATTCTAATTGGTTTCATTTATTACACAATTCATTATTTACACTTACGTTTAAAATAAATTTCAAAGTAGTTAAAAATATAAGAATCTATCTATAAAGAATAAAACTATAAGCCCTCCCTGGCGAAGAATCGAACCCCGATCTCCCGCGTGACAGGCGGGGATACTGACCACTATACTACCGAGGACACGTTAGGGACTTCCTAATTGGTTTCATTTATTACACCATTCATTACGTATACTTACATTCTCACACAATAAATTACAAAGCGGTTAAAAATATAAGAATCTATCTCTGTACAGAACAAAACTTTAAGCACTCCCCGGCGGGGAATCGAACCCCGGTCTCCCGCGTGACAGGCGGGGATACTGACCACTACACTACCGAGGACACATTGTGGACGTCGAATTAGTTTGAATTATTACTCTATTCATTATTTACAATTACGTTTAAAATAAATTTCGAAGTAGTTAAAAATATAAGAATATCTATCTAGAAAGAATAAAACTATAACCCCTCCCCGGCGAAGAATCGAACCCCGGCCTCCCGAGTGACAGGCAGGGATACTGACCACTATACTTCCGAGGACACATTAGGGGATTCTAATTGGTTTCATTTATTACACCATTCATTACGTACACTTATATTCACAATAAATTACAAAGCGGTTAAAAATATAAGAATCTATCTCTGTACAGAACAAAACTTTAAGCACTCCCCGGCGGGGAATCGAACCCCGGTCTCCCGCGTGACAGGCGGGGATACTGACCACTATACTACCAAGGACACATTGTGTACTTCGAATTAGTTTGATTTATCACACTATTCATTATTTACACTTACGTTTAAAATAAATTTCAAAGTAGTTAAAAATATAAGAATCCATCTATAAAGAACAAAACTATAAGCCCTCCCCGGCGGGGAATCGAACCCCGGTCTCCCGCGTGACAGGCGGGGATACTGACCACTATACTACCAAGGACACATTAGGGACTTCTAATTGGTTTCATTTATTACACTATTCATTATTTACACTTACGTTTAAAATAATTTTCAAAGTAGTTAAAAATATAAGAATCTATCTATAAAGAATAAAACTATAAGCCCTCCCCGGCGAAGAATCGAACTCCGGTCTCCCGCGTGACAGGTGGGGATACTGACCACTACACAACCGAGGACACATTATAGAATTCCCTAATTGGTTTCATTTATTACACTATTCATTATTTACACTTACGTTTAAAATAAATTTCAAAGTAGTTAAAAATATAAGAATCTATCTATAAAGAATAAAACTATAAGCCCTCCCCGGCGAAGAATCGAACCCCGATCTCCCGCGTGACAGGCGGGGATACTGACCACTATACTACCAAGGACACATTAGGGACTTCCTAATTGGTTTCATTTATTACACTATTAATTATTTACACTTACGTTTAAAATAATTTTCAAAGTAGTTAAAAATATAAGAATCTATCTATAAAGACTAAAACTATAAGCCCTCCCCGTCGTGGAATCGAACTCCGGTCTCCCGCGTGACAGGCGGGGATACTGACCACTACACAACCGAGGACACATTATAGAATTCTAATTGGTTTCATTTATTACACAATTCATTATTTACACTTACGTTTAAAATAAATTTCAAAGTAGTTAAAAATATAAGAATCTATCTATAAAGAATAAAACTATAAGCCCTCCCTGGCGAAGAATCGAACCCCGATCTCCCGCGTGACAGGCGGGGATACTGACCACTATACTACCGAGGACACGTTAGGGACTTCCTAATTGGTTTCATTTATTACACCATTCATTACGTATACTTACATTCACAATAAATTACAAAGCGGTTAAAAATATAAGAATCTATCTCTGTACAGAACAAAACTTTAAGCACTCCCCGGCGGGGAATCGAACCCCGGTCTCCCGCGTGACAGGCGGGGATACTGACCACTATACTACCGAGGACACATTGTGGACGTCGAATTAGTTTGAATTATTACTCTATTCATTATTTACAATTACGTTTAAAATAAATTTCGAAGTAGTTAAAAATATAAGAATCTATCTAGAAAGAATAAAACTATAACCCCTCCCCGGCGAAGAATCGAACCCCTGCCTCCCGAGTGACAGGCGGGGATACTGACCACTATACTTCCGAGGACACATTAGGGACTTCCCCCCTAATTGGTTTCATTTATTACACCATTCATTACGTACACTTATATTCACAATAAATTACAAAGCGGTTAAAAATATAAGAATCTATCTCTGTACAGAACAAAACTTTAAACACTCCCAGGCGGGGAATCGAACCCCGGTCTCCCGCGTGACTGGCGGGGATACTGACCACTATTCTACCGAGGACACATTGAGGACTTCCGAATTAGTTTGATTTATTACACTATTCCTTATTTACACTCACGTTTAAAAAATAAATTTAAAAGTAGTTAAAAATATAAGAATCTATCTATAAAGAACAAAACTAAAAGCCCTCCCCGGCGGGGAATCGAACCCCGGTCTCCCGCGTGACATGCGGGGATACTGACCACTATACTACCGAGGACACATTAGGGTCTTCTATTTGGTTTCATTTATTACACTATTCATTATTTACACTTACGTTTAAAATAATTTTCACAAAGTAGTTAAAAATATAAGAATCTATCTATAAAGAATAAAACTATAAGCTCTCCACGGCGAAGAATCGAACCCCGATCTCCCACGTGACAGGCGGGGATACTGACCACTATACTACCGAGGACACATTAGGGACTTCCCCCCTAATTGGTTTCATTTATTACACCATTCATTACGTACACTTATATTCACAATAAATTACAAAGCGGTTAAAAATATAAGAATCTATCTCTGTACAGAACAAAACTTAAGGCACTCCCCGGCGGGGAATCGAACCCCGGCCTCCCGCGTGACAGGCGGGGATACTGACCACTATACTACCAAGGACACATTAGGGACTTCCTAATTGGTTTCATTTATTACACTATTCATTATTTACACTTACGTTTAAAATAATTTTCAAAGTAGTTAAAAATATAAGAATCTATCTATAAAGAACAAAATTATAAGCCCTCCCCAACGGGGAATCGAACCCCGGTCTCCCGCGTGACAGGCGGGGATACTGACCACTATACTACCAAGGACACATTAGGGACTTCCTAATTGGTTTCATTTATTACACTATTCATTATTTACACTTACGTTTAAAATAATTTTCAAAGTAGTTAAAAATATAAGAATCTATCTATAAAGACTAAAACTATAAGCCCTCCACGTCGTGGAATCGAACTCCGGTCTCCCGCGTGACAGGCGGGGATACTGACCACTACACAACCGAGGACACATTATAGAATTCTAATTGGTTTCATTTATTACACAATTCATTATTTACACTTACGTTTAAAATAAATTTCAAAGTAGTTAAAAATATAAGAATCTATCTATAAAGAATAAAACTATAAGCCCTCCCTGGCGAAGAATCGAACCCCGATCTCCCGCGTGACAGGCGGGGATACTGACCACTATACTACCGAGGACACGTTAGGGACTTCCTAATTGGTTTCATTTATTACACCATTCATTACGTATACTTACATTCACAATAAATTACAAAGCGGTTAAAAATATAAGAATCTATCTCTGTACAGAACAAAACTTTAAGCACTCCCCGGCGGGGAATCGAACCCCGGTCTCCCGCGTGACAGGCGGGGATACTGACCACTACACTACCGAGGACACATTGTGGACGTCGAATTAGTTTGAATTATTACTCTATTCATTATTTACAATTACGTTTAAAATAAATTTCGCGAAGTAGTTAAAAATATAAGAATCTATCTAGAAAGAATAAAACTATAACCCCTCCCCGGCGAAGAATCGAACCCCGGCCTCCCGAGTGACAGGCAGGGATACTGACCACTATACTTCCGAGGACACATTAGGGGATTCTAATTGGTTTCATTTATTACACCATTCATTACGTACACTTATATTCACAATAAATTACAAAGCGGTTAAAAATATAAGAATCTATCTCTGTACAGAACAAAACTTTAAGCACTCCCCGGCGGGGAATCGAACCCCGGTCTCCCGCGTGACAGGCGGGGATACTGACCACTATACTACCAAGGACACATTGTGTACTTCGAATTAGTTTGATTTATCACACTATTCATTATTTACACTTACGTTTAAAATAAATTTCAAAGTAGTTAAAAATATAAGAATCCATCTATAAAGAACAAAACTATAAGCCCTCCCCGGCGGGGAATCGAACCCCGGTCTCCCGCGTGACAGGCGGGGATACTGACCACTATACTACCAAGGACACATTAGGGACTTCTAATTGGTTTCATTTATTACACTATTCATTATTTACACTTACGTTTAAAATAATTTTCAAAGTAGTTAAAAATATAAGAATCTATCTATAAAGAATAAAACTATAAGCCCTCCCCGGCGAAGAATCGAACTCCGGTCTCCCGCGTGACAGGTGGGGATACTGACCACTACACAACCGAGGACACATTATAGAATTCCCTAATTGGTTTCATTTATTACACTATTCATTATTTACACTTACGTTTAAAATAAATTTCAAAGTAGTTAAAAATATAAGAATCTATCTATAAAGAATAAAACTATAAGCCCTCCCCGGCGAAGAATCGAACCCCGATCTCCCGCGTGACAGGCGGGGATACTGACCACTATACTACCAAGGACACATTAGGGACTTCCTAATTGGTTTCATTTATTACACTATTAATTATTTACACTTACGTTTAAAATAATTTTCAAAGTAGTTAAAAATATAAGAATCTATCTATAAAGACTAAAACTATAAGCCCTCCCCGTCGTGGAATCGAACTCCGGTCTCCCGCGTGACAGGCGGGGATACTGACCACTACACAACCGAGGACACATTATAGAATTCTAATTGGTTTCATTTATTACACAATTCATTATTTACACTTACGTTTAAAATAAATTTCAAAGTAGTTAAAAATATAAGAATCTATCTATAAAGAATAAAACTATAAGCCCTCCCTGGCGAAGAATCGAACCCCGATCTCCCGCGTGACAGGCGGGGATACTGACCACTATACTACCGAGGACACGTTAGGGACTTCCTAATTGGTTTCATTTATTACACCATTCATTACGTATACTTACATTCACAATAAATTACAAAGCGGTTAAAAATATAAGAATCTATCTCTGTACAGAACAAAACTTTAAGCACTCCCCGGCGGGGAATCGAACCCCGGTCTCCCGCGTGACAGGCGGGGATACTGACCACTATACTACCGAGGACACATTGTGGACGTCGAATTAGTTTGAATTATTACTCTATTCATTATTTACAATTACGTTTAAAATAAATTTCGAAGTAGTTAAAAATATAAGAATCTATCTAGAAAGAATAAAACTATAACCCCTCCCCGGCGAAGAATCGAACCCCGGCCTCCCGAGTGACAGGCGGGGATACTGACCACTATACTTCCGAGGACACATTAGGGGATTCCCCTAATTGGTTTCATTTATTACACCATTCATTACGTACACTTATATTCACAATAAATTACAAAGCGGTTAAAAATATAAGAATCTATCTCTGTACAGAACAAAACTTTAAGCACTCCCCGGCGGGGAATCGAACACCGGTATCCCGCGTGACAGGCGGGGATACTGACCACTATACTACCGAGGACACATTGTGTACTTCGAATTAGTTTGATTTATCACACTATTCATTATTTACACTTACGTTTAAAATAAATTTCAAAGTAGTTAAAAATATAAGAATCCATCTATAAAGAACAAAACTATAAGCCCTCCCCGGCGGGGAATCGAACCCCGGTCTCTCGCGTGACAGGCGGGGATACTGACCACTATACTACCAAGGACACATTAGGGACTTCCTAATTGGTTTCATTTATTACACTATTCATTATTTACACTTACGTTTAAAATAATTTTCAAAGTAGTTAAAAATATAAGAATCTATCTATAAAGACTAAAACTATAAGCCCTCCCCGTCGTGGAATCGAACTCCGGTCTCCCGCGTGACAGGCGGGGATACTGACCACTACACAACCGAGGACACATTATAGAATTCTAATTGGTTTCATTTATTACACAATTCATTATTTACACTTACGTTTAAAATAAATTTCAAAGTAGTTAAAAATATAAGAATCTATCTAGAAAGAATAAAACTATAACCCCTCCCCGGCGAAGAATCGAACCCCGGCCTCCCGAGTGACAGGCGGGGATACTGACCACTATACTTCCGAGGACACATTAGGGGATTCCCCTAATTGGTTTCATTTATTACACCATTCATTACGTACACTTATATTCACAATAAATTACAAAGCGGTTAAAAATATAAGAATCTATCTCTGTACAGAACAAAACTTTAAGCACTCCCCGGCGGGGAATCGAACCCCGGTCTCCCGCGTGACAGGCGGGGATACTGACCACTATACTACCGAGGACACATTGTGTACTTCGAATTAGTTTGATTTAACACACTATTCATTATTTACACTTACGTTTAAAATAAATTTCAAAGTAGTTAAAAATATAAGAATCCATCTATAAAGAACAAAACTATAAGCCCTCCCCGGCGGGGAATCGAACCCCGGTCTCCCGCGTGACAGGCGGGGATACTGACCACTATACTACCAAGGACACATTAGGGACTTCCTAATTGGTTTCATTTATTACACTATTCATTATTTACACTTACGTTTAAAATAATTTTCAAAGTAGTTAAAAATATAAGAATCTATCTATAAAGACTAAAACTATAAGCCCTCCCCGTCGTGGAATCGAACTCCGGTCTCCCGCGTGACAGGCGGGGATACTGACCACTACACAACCGAGGACACATTATAGAATTCTAATTGGTTTCATTTATTACACTATTCATTATTTACACTTACGTTTAAAATAAATTTCAAAGTAGTTAAAAATATAAGAATCTATCTATAAAGAATAAAACTATAAGCCCTCCCCGGCGAAGAATCGAACCCCGATCTCCCGCGTGACAGGCGGGGATACTGACCACTATACTACCGAGGACACATTAGGGACTTCCTAATTGGTTTCATTTATTACACCATTCATTACGTACACTTACATTCACAATAAATTACAAAGCGGTTAAAAATATAAGAATCTATCTCTGTACAGAAAAAAACTTTAAGCACTCCCCGGCGGGGAATCGAACCCCGGTCTCCCGCGTGACAGGCGGGGATACTGACCACTATACTACCGAGGACACATTGTGTACTTCGAATTAGTTTGATTTATCACACTATTCATTATTTACACTTACGTTTAAAATAAATTTCAAAGTAGTTAAAAATATAAGAATCCATCTATAAAGAACAAATTTATAAGTCTCCCCGGCAGGGAATCGAACCCCGGTCTCCCGCGTGACAAGCGGGGATACTGACCACTATACTTCCGAGGACACATTAGGGGATTCTAATTGGTTTCATTTATTACACCATTCATTACGTACACTTATATTCACAATAAATTACAAAGCGGTTAAAAATATAAGAATCTATCTCTGTACAGAACAAAACTTTAAGCACTCCCCGGCGGGGAATCGAACCCCGTTCTCCCGCGTGACAGGCGGGGATACTGACCACTATACTACCGAGGACACAATGTGTACTTCGAATTAGTTTGATTTATCACACTATTCATTATTTACACTTACGTTTAAAATAAATTTCAAAGTAGTTAAAAATATAAGAATCCATCTATAAAGAACAAAACTATAAGCCCTCCCCGGCGGGGTATCGAACCCCGGTCTCCCGCGTGACAGGCGGGGATACTGACCACTATACTACCAAGGACACATTAGGGACTTCTAATTGGTTTCATTTATTACACTATTAATTATTTACACTTACGTTTAAAATAATTTTCAAAGTAGTTAAAAATATAAGAATCTATCTATAAAGACTAAAACTATAAGCCCTCCCCGTCGTGGAATCGAACTCCGGTCTCCCGCGTGACAGGCGGGGATACTGACCACTACACAACCGAGGACACGTTATAGAATTCTAATTGGTTTCATTTATTACACTATTCATTATTTACACTTACGTTTAAAATAAATTTCAAAGTAGTTAAAAATATAAGAATCTATCTATAAAGAATAAAACTATAAGCCCTCCCCGGCGAAGAATCGAACCCCGATCTCCCGCGTGACAGGCGGGGATACTGACCACTATACTACCGAGGACACATTAGGGACTTCCCCGTAATTGGTTTCATTTATTACACCATTCATTACGTACACTTACATTCACAATAAATTACAAAGCGGTTAAAAATATAAGAATCTATCTCTGTACAGAACAAAACTTTAAGCACTCCCCGGCGGGGAATCGAACCCCGGTCTCCCGCGTGATAGGCGGGGATACTGACCACTATACTACCGAGAACACATTGTGGACGTCGAATTAGTTTGAATTATTACACTATTCATTATTTACAATTACGTTTAAAATAAATTTCGAAGTAGTTAAAAATATAAGAATCTATCTAGAAATAATAAAACTATAACCCCTCCCCGGCGAAGAATCGAACACCGGCCTCCCGAATGACAAGCGGGGATACTGACCACTATACTTCCGAGGACACATTAGGGGATTCCCCCTAATTGGTTTCATTTATTACACCATTCATTACGTACACTTATATTCACAATAAATTACAAAGCGGTTAAAAATATAAGAATCTATCTCTGTACAGAACAAAACTTTAAGCACTCCCCGGCGGGGAATCGAACCCCGGTCTGCCGCGTGACAGGCGGGGATACTGACCACTATACTACCGAGGACACATTGTGTACTTCGAATTAGTTTGATTTATCACACTATTCATTATTTACACTTACGTTTAAAAAATAAATTTCAAAAAAGTTAAAAATATAAGAATCCATCTATAAAGAACAAAACTATAAGCCCTCCCCGGCGGGGAATCGAACCCCGGTCTCCCGCGTGACAGGCGGGGATACTGACCACTATACTACCAAGGACACATTAGGGACTTCTAATTGGTTTCATTTATTACACTATTCATTATTTACACTTACGTTTAAAATAATTTTCAAAGTAGTTAAAAATATAAGAATCTATCTATAAAGAATAAAACTATAAGCCCTCCCCGGCGAAGAATCGAACTCCGGTCTCCCGCGTGACAGGTGGGGATACTGACCACTACACAACCGAGGACACATTATAGAATTCTAATTGGTTTCATTTATTACACTATTCATTATTTACACTTACGTTTAAAATAAATTTCAAAGTAGTTAAAAATATAAGAATCTATCTATAAAGAATAAAACTATAAGCCCTCCCCGGCGAAGAATCGAACCCCGATCTCCCGCGTGACAGGCGTGGATACTGACCACTATACTACCAAGGACACATTAGGGACTTCCCTAATTGGTTTCATTTATTACACTATTCATTATTTACACTTACGTTTAAAAAATAATTTTCAAAGTAGTTAAAAATATAAGAATCTATCTATAAAGACTAAAACTATAAGCCCTCCCCGTCGTGGAATCGAACTCCGGTCTCCCGCGTGACAGGCGGGGATACTGACCACTACACAACCGAGGACACATTATAGAATTCTAATTGGTTTCATTTATTACACAATTCATTATTTACACTTACGTTTAAAATAAATTTCAAAGTAGTTAAAAATATAAGAATCTATCTATAAAGAATAAAACTATAAGCCCTCCCTGGCGAAGAATCGAACCCCGATCTCCCGCGTGACAGGCGGGGATACTGACCACTATACTACCGAGGACACGTTAGGGACTTCCTAATTGGTTTCATTTATTACACCATTCATTACGTATACTTACATTCACAATAAATTACAAAGCGGTTAAAAATATAAGAATCTATCTCTGTACAGAACAAAACTTTAAGCACTCCCCGGCGGGGAATCGAACCCCGGTCTCCCGCGTGACAGGCGGGGATACTGACCACTATACAACCGAGGACACATTGTGGACGTCGAATTAGTTTGAATTATTACTCTATTCATTATTTACAATTACGTTTAAAATAAATTTCGAAGTAGTTAAAAATATAAGAATCTATCTAGAAAGAATAAAACTATAACCCCTCCCCGGCGAAGAATCGAACCCCGGCCTCCCGAGTGACAGGCGGGGATACTGACCACTATACTTCCGAGGACACATTAGGGGATTCTAATTGGTTTCATTTATTACACCATTCATTACGTACACTTATATTCACAATAAATTACAAAGCGGTTAAAAATATAAGAATCTATCTCTGTACAGAACAAAACTTTAAGCACTCCCCGTCGGGGAATCGAACCCCGGTCTCCCGCGTGACAGGCGGGGATACTGACCACTACACTACCGAGGACACATTGTGTACTTCGAATTAGTTTGATTTATCACACTATTCATTATTTACACTTACGTTTAAAATAAATTTCAAAGTAGTTAAAAATATAAGAATCCATCTATAAAGAACAAAACTATAAGCCCTCCCCGGCGGGGAATCGAACCCCGGTCTCCCGCGTGACAGGCGGGGATACTGACCACTATACTACCAAGGACACATTAGGGACTTCTAATTGGTTTCATTTATTACACTATTCATTATTTACACTTACGTTTAAAAAATAATTTTCAAAGTACTTAAAAATATAAGAATCTATCTATAAAGAATAAAACTATAAGCCCTCCCCGGCGAAGAATCGAACCCCGATCTCCCGCGTGACAGGCGGGGATACTGACCACTATACTACCGAGGACACATTAGGGACTTCTAATTGGTTTCATTTATTACACCATTCATTACGTACACTTATATTCACAATAAATTACAAAGCGGTTAAAAATATAAGAATCTATCTCTGTACAGAACAAAACTTTAAGCACTCCCCGGCGGGGAATCGAACCCCGGTCTCCCGCGTGACAGGCGGGGATACTGACCACTATACTACCGAGGACACATTGTGTACTTCGAATTAGTTTGATTTATCACACTATTCATTATTTACACTTACGTTTAAAATAAATTTCAAAGTAGTTAAAAATATAAGAATCCATCTATAAAGAACAAAACTATAAGCCCTCCCCGGCGGGGAATCGAACCCCGGTCTCCCGCGTGACAGGCGGGGATACTGACCACTATACTACCAAGGACACATTAGGGACTTCCCTAATTGGTTTCATTTATTACACTATTCATTATTTACACTTACGTTTAAAATAATTTTCAAAGCAGTTAAAAATATAAGAATCTATCTATAAAGACTAAAACTATAAGCCCTCCCCGGCGAAGAATCGAACCCCGATCTCCCGCGTGACAGGCGGGGATACTGACCACTATACTACCGAGGACACATTAGGGACTTCCTAATTGGTTTCATTTATTACACCATTCATTACGTACACTTACATTCACAATAAATTACAAAGCGGTTAAAAATATAAGAATCTATCTCTGTACAGAACAAAACTTTAAGCACTCCCCGGCGGGGAATCGAACCCTGGTCTCCCGCGTGACAGGCGGGGATACTGACCACTATACTACCGAGGACACATTGTGTACTTCGAATTAGTTTGATTTATCACACTATTCATTATTTACACTTACGTTTAAAATAAATTTCAAAGTAGTTAAAAATATAAGAATCCATCTATAAAGAACAAAACTATAAGCCCTCCCCGGCGGGGAATCGAACTCCGGTCTCCCGCGTGACAAGCGGGGATACTGACCACTACACAACCGAGGACACATTATAGAATTCCTATTTGGTTTCATTTATTACACTATTCATTATTTACACTTACGTTTAAAATAAATTTCAAAGTAGTTAAAAATATAAGAATCTATCTATAAAGAATAAAACTATAAGCCCTCCCCGGCGAAGAATCGAACCCCGATCTCCCGCGTGACAGGCGGGGATACTGACCACTATACTACCGAGGACACATTAGGGACTTCCTAATTGGTTTCATTTATTACACCATTCATTACGTACACTTACATTCACAATAAATTACAAAGCGGTTAAAAATATAAGAATCTATCTCTGTACAGAACAAAACTTTAAGCACTCCCCGGCGGGGAATCGAACCCCGGTCTCCCGCGTGACAGGCGGGGATACTGACCACTATACTACCAAGGACACATTAGGGACTTCCTAATTGGTTTCATTTATTACACTATTCATTATTTACACTTACGTTTAAAATAATTTTCAAAGTAGTTAAAAATATAAGAATCTATCTATAAAGAATAAAACTATAAGCCCTCCCCGGCGAAGAATCGAACCCCGATCTCCCGAGTGACAGGCGGGGATACTGACCACTATACTACCGAGGACACATTAGGGACTTCCCCCCCCCCTAATTGGTTTCATTTATTACACCATTCATTACGTACACTTACATTCACAATAAATTACAAAGCGGTTAAAAATATAAGAATCTATCTCTGTACAGAACAAAACTTTAAGCACTCCCCGGCGGGGAATCGAACCCCGGTCTCCCGCGTGACAGGCGGGGATACTGACCACTATACTACCGAGAACACATTTTGGACGTCGAATTAGTTTGAATTATTACACTATTCATTATTTACAATTACGTTTAAAATAAATTTCGAAGTAGTTAAAAATATAAGAATCTATCTAGAAAGAATAAAACTATAACCCCTCCCCGGCGAAGAATCGAACACCGTCCTCCCGAATGACAAGCGGGGATACTGACCACTATACTTCCGAGGACACATTAGGGGATTCCCTAATTGGTTTCATTTATTACACCATTCATTACGTACACTTATATTCACAATAAATTACAAAGCGGTTAAAAATATAAGAATCTATCTCTGTACAGAACAAAACTTTAAACACTCCCCGGCGGGGAATCGAACCCCGGTCTCCCGCGTGACAGGCGGGGATACTGACCACTATACTACCGAGGACACATTGTGTACTTCGAATTAGTTTGATTTATCACACTATTCATTATTTACACTTACGTTTTTAAAATAAATTTCAAAGTAGTTAAAAATATAAGAATCCATCTATAAAGAACAAAACTATAAGCCCTCCCCGGCGGGGAATCGAACCCCGGTCTCCCGCGTGACAGGCGGGGATACTGACCACTATACTACCAAGGACACATTAGGGACTTCTAATTGGTTTTATTTATTACACTATTAATTATTTACACTTAGGTTTAAAAAATAATTTTCAAAGTAGTTAAAAATATAAGAATCTATCTATAAAGACTAAAACTATAAGCCCTCCCCGTCGTGGAATCGAACTCCGGTCTCCCGCGTGACAGGCGGGGATACTGACCACTACACAACCGAGGACACGTTATAGAATTCTAATTGGTTTCATTTATTACACTATTCATTATTTACACTTACGTTTAAAATAAATTTCACAAAGTAGTTAAAAATATAAGAATCTATCTATAAAGAATAAAACTATAAGCCCTCCCCGGCGAAGAATCGAACCCCGATCTCCCGCGTGACAGGCGGGGATACTGACCACTATACTACCGAGGACACATTAGGGACTTCCTAATTGGTTTCATTTATTACACCATTCATTACGTACACTTACATTCACACAATAAATTACAAAGCGGTTAAAAATATAAGAATCTATCTCTGTAGAGAACAAAACTTTAAGCACTCCCCGGCGGGGAATCGAACCCCGGTCTCCCGCGTGACAGGCGGGGATACTGACCACTATACTACCGAGAACACATTGTGGACGTCGAATTAGTTTGAATTATTACACTATTCATTATTTACAATTACGTTTAAAATAAATTTCGAAGTAGTTAAAAATATAAGAGAATATCTATCTAGAAAGAATAAAACTATAACCCCTCCCCGGCGAAGAATCGAACACCGTCCTCCCGAATGACAAGCGGGGATACTGACCACTATACTTCCGAGGACACATTAGGGGATTCCCTAATTGGTTTCATTTATTACACCATTCATTACGTACACTTATATTCACAATAAATTACAAAGCGGTTAAAAATATAAGAATCTATCTCTGTACAGAACAAAACTTTAAGCACTCCCCGGCGGGGAATCGAACCCCGGTCTCCCGCGTGACAGGCGGGGATACTGACCACTATACTACCGAGGACACATTGTGTACTTCGAATTAGTTTGATTTATCACACTATTCATTATTTACACTTACGTTTAAAATAAATTTCAAAGTAGTTAAAAATATAAGAATCCATCTATAAAGAACAAAACTATAAGCCCTCCCCGGCGGGGAATCGAACCCCGCTCTCCCGCGTGATAGGCGGGGATACTGACCACTATACTACCAAGGACACATTAGGGACTTCTAATTGGTTTCATTTATTACACTATTAATTATTTACACTTACGTTTAAAATAATTTTCAAAGTAGTTAAAAATATAAGAATCTATCTATAAAGACTAAAACTATAAGCCCTCCCCGTCGTGGAATCGAACTCCGGTCTCCCGCGTGACAGGCGGGGATACTGACCACTACACAACCGAGGACACGTTATAGAATTCTAATTGGTTTCATTTATTACACTATTCATTATTTACACTTACGTTTAAAATAAATTTCAAAGTAGTTAAAAATATAAGAATCTATCTATAAAGAATAAAACTATAAGCCCTCCCCGGCGAAGAATCGAACCCCGATCTCCCGCGTGACAGGCGGGGATACTGACCACTATACTACCGAGGACACATTAGGGACTTCCTAATTGGTTTCATTTATTACACCATTCATTACGTACACTTACATTCACAATAAATTACAAAGCGGTTAAAAATATAAGAATCTATCTCTGTACAGAACAAAACTTTAAGCACTCCCCGGCGGGGAATCGAACCCCGGTCACCCGCGTGACAGGCGGGGATACTGACCACTATACTACCGAGAACACATTGTGGACGTCGAATTAGTTTGAATTATTACACTATTCATTATTTACAATTACGTTTAAAATAAATTTCGAAGTAGTTAAAAATATAAGAATATCTATCTAGAAAGAATAAAACTATAACCCCTCCCCGGCGAAGAATCGAACACCGGCCTCCCGAATGACAAGCGGGGATACTGACCACTATACTTCCGAGGACACATTAGGGGATTCTAATTGGTTTCATTTATTACACCATTCATTACGTACACTTATATTCACAATAAATTACAAAGCGGTTAAAAATATAAGAATCTATCTCTGTACAGAACAAAACTTTAAACACTCCCAGGCGGGGAATCGAACCCCGGTCTCCCGCGTGACTGGCGGGGATACTGACCACTATACTACCGAGGACACATTGAGGACTTCGAATTAGTTTGATTTATTACACTATTCCTTATTTACACTCACGTTTAAAATAAATTTAAAAGTAGTTAAAAATATAAGAATCTATCTATAAAGAACAAAACTAAAAGCCCTCCCCGGCGGGGAATCGAACCCCGGTCTCCCGCGTGACAGGCGGGGATACTGACCACTATACTACCGAGGACACATTAGGGTCTTCTATTTGGTTTCATTTATTACACTATTCATTATTTACACTTACGTTTAAAATAATTTTCAAAGTAGTTAAAAATATAAGAATCTATCTATAAAGAATAAAACTATAAGCCCTCCCCGGCGAAGAATCGAACCCCGATCTCCCACGTGACAGGCGGGGATACTGACCACTATACTACCGAGGACACATTAGGGACTTCCCCCCTAATTGGTTTCATTTATTACACCATTCATTACGTACACTTACATTCACAATAAATTACAAAGCGGTTAAAAATATAAGAATCTATCTCTGTACAGAACAAAACTTTAAGCACTCCCCGGCGGGGAATCGAACCCCGGTCTCCCGCGTGACAGGCGGGGATACTGACCACTATACTACCGAGGACACATTGAGGACTTCGAATTAGTTTGATTTATTACACTATTCCTTATTTACACTCACGTTTAAAATAAATTTAAAAAAGTAGTTAAAAATATAAGAATCTATCTATAAAGAACAAAACTAAAAGCCCTCCCCGGCGGGGAATCGAACCCCGGTCTCCCGCGTGACAGGCGGGGATACTGACCACTATACTACCGAGGACACATTAGGGTCTTCTATTTGGTTTCATTTATTACACTATTCATTATTTACACTTACGTTTATAAATAATTTTCACAAAGTAGTTAAAAATATAAGAATCTATCTATAAAGAATAAAACTATAAGCCCTCCCCGGCGAAGAATCGAACCCCGATCTCCCACGTGACAGGCGGGGATACTGACCACTATACTACCGAGGACACATTAGGGACTTCCCCCCTAATTGGTTTCATTTATTACACCATTCATTACGTACACTTACATTCACAATAAATTACAAAGCGGTTAAAAATATAAGAATCTATCTCTGTACAGAACAAAACTTTAAGCACTCCCCGGCGGGGAATCGAACCCCGGTCTCCCGCGTGACAGGCGGGGATACTGACCACTATACTACCGAGGACACATTGTGTACTTCGAATTAGTTTGATTTATCACACTATTCATTATTTACACTTACGTTTAAAATAAATTTCAAAGTAGTTAAAAATATAAGAATCCATCTATAAAGAACAAAACTATAAGCCCTCCCCGGCGGGGAATCGAACCCCGGTCTCCCGCGAGACAGGCGGGGATACTGACCACTATACTAACGAGGACACGTTAGGGGATTCTAATTGGTTCCATTTATTGCACCATTCATTACGTACACTTATATTCACAATAAATTACAAAGCGGTTAAAAATATAAGAATCTATCTCTGTACAGAACAAAACTTTAAGCACTCCCCGGCGGGGAATCGAACCCCGGTCTCCCGCGTGACAGGCGGGGATACTGACCACTATACTACCGAGGACACATTGGGGCTTCGAATTAGTATGATTTATTACACTATTCATTATTTACACTTACGTTTAAAATAATTTTCAAAGTAGTTAAAAATATAAGAATCTATCTATAAAGACTAAAACTATAAGCCCTCCCCAACGGGGAATCGAACCCCGGTCTCCCGCGTGACAGGCGGGGATACTGACCACTATACTACCAAGGACACATTAGGGACTTCCTAATTGGTTTCATTTATTACACTATTCATTATTTACACTTACGTTTAAAATAATTTTCAAAGTAGTTAAAAATATAAGAATCTATCTATAAAGACTAAAACTATAAGCCCTCCCCGTCGTGGAATCGAACTCCGGTCTCCCGCGTGACAGGCGGGGATACTGACCACTACACAACCGAGGACACATTATAGAATTCTAATTGGTTTCATTTATTACACTATTCATTATTTACACTTACGTTTAAAATAAATTTCAAAGTAGTTAAAAATATAAGAATCTATCTATAAAGAATAAAACAATAAGCCCTCCCCGGCGAAGAATCGAACCCCGATCTCCCGCGTGACAGGCGGGGATACTGACCACTATACTACCGAGGACACATTAGGGACTTCCTAATTGGTTTCATTTATTACACCATTCATTACGTACACTTACATTCACAATAAATTACAAAGCGGTTAAAAATATAAGAATCTATCTCTGTACAGAACAAAACTTTAAGCACTCCCGGCGGGGAATCGAACCCCGGTCTCCCGCGTGACAGGCGGGGATACTGACCACTATACTACCGAGAACACATTGTGGACGTCGAATTAGTTTGAATTATTACACTATTCATTATTTACAATTACGTTTAAAATAAATTTCGAAGTAGTTAAAAATATAAGAATATCTATCTAGAAAGAATAAAACTATAACCCCTCCCCGGCGAAGAATCGAACACCGGCCTCCCGAATGACAAGCGGGGATACTGACCAATATACTTCCGAGGACACATTAGGGGATTCTAATTGGTTTCATTTATTACACCATTCATTACGTACACTTATATTCACAATAAATTACAAAGCGGTTAAAAATATAAGAATCTATCTCTGTACAGAACAAAACTTTAAAAACTCCCAGGCGGGGAATCGAACCCCGGTCTCCCGCGTGACTGGCGGGGATACTGACCACTATACTACCGAGGACACATTGAGGACTTCCGAATTAGTTTGATTTATTACACTATTCCTTATTTACACTCACGTTTAAAAAATAAATTTAAAAGTAGTTAAAAATATAAGAATCTATCTATAAAGAACAAAACTAAAAGCCCTCCCCGGCTGGGAATCGAACCCCGGTCTCCCGCGTGACAGGCGGGGATACTGACCACTATACTACCGAGGACACATTAGGGTCTTCTATTTGGTTTCATTTATTACACTATTCATTATTTACACTTACGTTTAAAATAATTTTCAAAGTAGTTAAAAATATAAGAATCTATCTATAAAGAATAAAACTATAAGCCCTCCCCGGCGAAGAATCGAACCCCGATCTCCCACGTGACAGGCGGGGATACTGACCACTATACTACCGAGGACACATTAGGGACTTCCTAATTGGTTTCATTTATTACACCATTCATTACGTACACTTATATTCACAATAAATTACAAAGCGGTTAAAAATATAAGAATCTATCTCTGTACAGAACAAAACTTAAGGCACTCCCCGGCGGGGAATCGAACCCCGGTCTCCCGCGTGACAGGCGGGGATACTGACCACTATACTACCGAGGACACATTGTGGACGTCGAATTAGTTTGATTTATTACACTATTCATTATTTACACTAACGTTTAAAATAAATTTCAAAGTAGATAAAAATATAAGAATCTATCTATAAAGAACAAAATTATAAGCCCTCCCCAACGGGGAATCGAACCCCGGTCTCCCGCGTGACAGGCGGGGATACTGACCACTATACTACCAAGGACACTTTAGGGACTTCCTAATTGGTTTCATTTATTACACTATTCATTATTTACACTTACGTTTAAAAAATAATTTTCAAAGTAGTTAAAAATATAAGAATCTATCTATAAAGACTAAAACTATAAGCCCTCCCCAACGGGGAATCGAACCCCGGTCTCCCGCGTGACAGGCGGGGATACTGACCACTATACTACCAAGGACACATTAGGGACTTCCTAATTGGTTTCATTTATTACACTATTCATTATTTACACTTACGTTTAAAATAATTTTCAAAGTAGTTAAAAATATAAGAATCTATCTATAAAGACTAAAACTATAAGCCCTCCCCGTCGTTGAATCGAACTCCGGTCTCCCGCGTGACAGGCGGGGATACTGACCACTACACAACCGAGGACACATTATAGAATTCCCTAATTGGTTTCATTTATTACACTATTCATTATTTACACTTACGTTTAAAATAAATTTCAAAGTAGTTAAAAATATAAGAATCTATCTCTGTACAGAACAAAACTTTAAACACTCCCAGGCGGGGAATCGAACCCCGGTCTCCCGCGTGACAGGCGGGGATACTGACCACTATACTACCGAGGACACATTAGGGTATTCTATTTGGTTTCATTTATTACACTATTCATTATTTACACTTACGTTTAAAATAATTTTCAAAGTAGTTAAAAATATAAGAATCTATCTATAAAGAATAAAACTATAAGCCCTCCCCGGCGAAGAATCGAACCCCGGTCTCCCGCGTGACAGGGGGGGATACTGACCACTATACTACCGACGACACATTGTGGACGTCGAATTAGTTTGATTTATTACACTATTCATTATTTACACTTACGTTTAAAATAAATTTCAAAGTAGATAAAAATATAAGAATCTATCTATAAAGAACAAAATTATAAGCCCTCCCCAACGGGGAATCGAACCCCGGTCTCCCGCGTGACAGGCGGGGATACTGACCACTATACTACCAAGGACACATTAGGGACTTCCTAATTGGTTTCATTTATTACACTATTCATTATTTACACTTACGTTTAAAATAATTTTCAAAGTAGTTAAAAATATAAGAATCTATCTATAAAGACTAAAACTATAAGCCCTCCCTAACGGGGAATCGAACCCCGGTCTCCCGCGTGACAGGCGGGGATACTGACCACTATACTACCGAGGACACATTGTGTACTTCGAATTAGTTTGATTTATCACACTATTCATTATTTACACTTACGTTTAAAATAAATTTCAAAGTAGTTAAAAATATAAGAATCCATCTATAAAGAACAAAACTATAAGCCCTCCCCGGCGGGGAATCGAACCCCGGTCTCCCGCGTGACAGGCGGGGATACTGACCACTATACTACCAAGGACACATTAGGGACTTCCTAATTGGTTTCATTTATTACACTATTCATTATTTACACTTACGTTTAAAATAATTTTCAAAGTAGTTAAAAATATAAGAATCTATCTATAAAGAATAAAACTATAAGCCCTCCCCGGCGAAGAATCGAACTCCGGTCTCCCGCGTGACAGGTGGGGATACTGACCACTACACAACCGAGGACACATTATAGAATTCCTAATTGGTTTCATTTATTACACTATTCATTATTTACACTTACGTTTAAAATAAATTTCAAAGTAGTTAAAAATATAAGAATCTATCTATAAAGAATAAAACTATAAGCCCTCCCCGGCGAAGAATCGAACCCCGATCTCCCGCGTGACAGGCGGGGATACTGACCACTATACTACCAAGGACACATTAGGGACTTCCTAATTGGTTTCATTTATTACACTATTCATTATTTACACTTACGTTTAAAATAATTTTCAAAGTAGTTAAAAATATAAGAATCTATCTATAAAGACTAAAAATTTAAGCCCTCCCCGTCGTGGAATCGAACTCCGGTCTCCCGCGTGACAGGCGGGGATACTGACCACTACACAACCGAGGACACATTATAGAATTCTAATTGGTTTCATTTATTACACAATTCATTATTTACACTTACGTTTAAAATAAATTTCAAAGTAGTTAAAAATATAAGAATCTATCTATAAAGAATAAAACTATAAGCCCTCCCTGGCGAAGAATCGAACCCCGATCTCCAGCGTGACAGGCGGGGATACTGACCACTATACTACCGAGGACACATTAGGGACTTCCTAATTGGTTTCATTTATTACACCATTCATTACGTACACTTATATTCACAATAAATTACAAAGCGGTTAAAAATATAAGAATCTATCTCTGTACAGAACAAAACTTTAAGCACTCCCCGGCGGGGAATCGAACCCCGGTCTCCCGCGTGACAGGCGGGGATACTGACCACTATACTACCGAGGACACATTGTGTACTTCGAATTAGTTTGATTTATCACACTATTCATTATTTACACTTACGTTTAAAATAAATTTCAAAGTAGTTAAAAATATAAGAATCCATCTATAAAGAACAAAACTATAAGCCCTCCCCGGCGGGGAATCGAACCCCGGTCTCCCGCGTGACAGGCGGGGATACTGACCACTATACTACCAAGGACACATTAGGGACTTCCTAATTGGTTTCATTTATTACACTATTCATTATTTACACTTACGTTTAAAATAATTTTCAAAGTAGTTAAAAATATAAGAATCTATCTATAAAGACTAAAACTATAAGCCCTCCCCGTCGTGGAATCGAACTCCGGTCTCCCGCGTGACAGGCGGGGATACTGACCACTACACAACCGAGGACACATTATAGAATTCTAATTGGTTTCATTTATTACACTATTCATTATTTACACTTACGTTTAAAATAAATTTCAAAGTAGTTAAAAATATAAGAATCTATCTATAAAGAATAAAACTATAAGCCCTCCCCGGCGAAGAATCGAACCCCGATCTCCCGCGTGACAGGCGGGGATACTGACCACTATACTACCGAGGACACATTAGGGACTTCCTAATTGGTTTCATTTATTACACCATTCATTACGTACACTTACATTCACAATAAATTACAAAGCGGTTAAAAATATAAGAATCTATCTCTGTACAGAACAAAACTTTAAGCACTCCCCGGCGGGGAATAGAACCCCGGTCTCCCGCGTGACAGGCGGGGATACTGACCACTATACTACCGAGGACACATTGTGTACTTCGAATTAGTTTGATTTATCACACTATTCATTATTTACACTTACGTTTAAAATAAATTTCAAAGTAGTTAAAAATATAAGAATCCATCTATAAAGAACCAAACTATAAGCCCTCCCCGGCGGGGAATCGAACCCCGGTCTCCCGCGTGACAGGCGGGGATACTGACCACTATACTACCAAGGACACATTAGGGACTTCCTAATTGGTTTCATTTATTACACTATTCATTATTTACACTTACGTTTAAAATAATTTTCAAAGTAGTTAAAAATATAAGAATCTATCTATAAAGACTAAAACTATAAGCCCTCCCCGTCGTGGAATCGAACTCCGGTCTCCCGCGTGACAGGCGGGGATACTGACCACTACACAACCGAGGACACATTATAGAATTCTAATTGGTTTCATTTATTACACTATTCATTATTTACACTTACGTTTAAAATAAATTTCAAAGTAGTTAAAAATATAAGAATCTATCTATAAAGAATAAAACTATAAGCCCTCCCCGGCGAAGAATCGAACCCCGATCTCCCGCGTGACAGGCGGGGATACTGACCACTATACTACCGAGGACACATTAGGGACTTCCTAATTGGTTTCATTTATTACACCATTCATTACGTACACTTACATTCACAATAAATTACAAAGCGGTTAAAAATATAAGAATCTATCTCTGTACAGAACAAAACTTTAAGCACTCCCCGGCGGGGAATCGAACCCCGGTCTCCCGCGTGACAGGCGGGGATACTGACCACTATACTACCGAGGACACATTGTGTACTTCGAATTAGTTTGATTTATCACACTATTCATTATTTACACTTACGTTTAAAAAATAAATTTCAAAGTAGTTAAAAATATAAGAATCCATCTATAAAGACTAAAACTATAAGCCCTCCCCGGCGGGGAATCGAACCCCGGTCTCCCGCGTGACAGGCGGGGATACTGACCACTATACTACCAAGGACACATTAGGGACTTCCTAATTGGTTTCATTTATTACACTATTCATTATTTACACTTACGTTTAAAATAATTTTCAAAGTAGTTAAAAATATAAGAATCTATCTATAAAGACTAAAACTATAAGCCCTCCCCGTCGTGGAATCGAACTCCGGTCTCCCGCGTGACAGGCGGGGATACTGACCACTACACAACCGAGGACACATTATAGAATTCTAATTGGTTTCATTTATTACACTATTCATTATTTACACTTACGTTTAAAATAAATTTCAAAGCGGTTAAAAATATAAGAATCTATCTCTGTACAGAACAAAACTTTAAGCACTCCCCGGCGGGGAATCGAACCCCGGTCTCCCGCGTGACAGGCGGGGATACTGACCACTATACTACCGAGGACACATTAGGGGATTCTAATTGGTTTCATTTATTACACCATTCATTACGTACACTTACATTCACAATAAATTACAAAGCGGTTAAAAATATAAGAATCTATCTCTGTACAGAACAAAACTTTAAGCACTCCCCGGCGGTTAATCGAACCCCGGTCTCCCGCGTGACAGGCGGGGATACTGACCACTATACTACCGAGGACACATTGTGTACTTCGAATTAGTTTGATTTATCACACTATTCATTATTTACACTTACGTTTAAAATAAATTTCAAAGTAGTTAAAAATATAAGAATCCATCTATAAAGAACAAAACTATAAGCCCTCCCCGGCGGGGAATCGAACCCCGGTCTCCCGCGTGACAGGCGGGGATACTGACCACTACACAACCGAGGACACGTTATAGAATTCTAATTGGTTTCATTTATTACACTATTCATTATTTACACTTACGTTTAAAATAAATTTCAAAGTAGTTAAAAATATAAGAATCTATCTATAAAGAATAAAACAATAATCCCTCCCCGGCGAAGAATCGAACCCCGATCTCCCGCGTGACAGGCGGGGATACTGACCACTATACTACCGAGGACACATTAGGGACTTCCTAATTGGTTTCATTTATTACACCATTCATTACGTACACTTACATTCACAATAAATTACAAAGCGGTTAAAAATATAAGAATCTATCTCTGTACAGAACAAAACTTTAAGCACTCCCGGCGGGGAATCGAACCCCGGTCTCCCGCGTGACAGGCGGGGATACTGACCACTATACTACCGAGAACACATTGTGGACGTCGAATTAGTTTGAATTATTACACTATTCATTATTTACAATTACGTTTAAAATAAATTTCGAAGTAGTTAAAAATATAAGAATATCTATCTAGAAAGAATAAAACTATAACCCCTCCCCGGCGAAGAATCGAACACCGGCCTCCCGAATGACAAGCGGGGATACTGACCAATATACTTCCGAGGACACATTAGGGGATTCTAATTGGTTTCATTTATTACACCATTCATTACGTACACTTATATTCACAATAAATTACAAAGCGGTTAAAAATATAAGAATCTATCTCTGTACAGAACAAAACTTTAAACACTCCCAGGCGGGGAATCGAACCCCGGTCTCCCGCGTGACTGGCGGGGATACTGACCACTATACTACCGAGGACACATTGAGGACTTCCGAATTAGTTTGATTTATTACACTATTCCTTATTTACACTCACGTTTAAAATAAATTTAAAAGTAGTTAAAAATATAAGAATCTATCTATAAAGAACAAAACTAAAAGCCCTCCCCGGCTGGGAATCGAACCCCGGTCTCCCGCGTGACAGGCGGGGATACTGACCACTATACTACCGAGGACACATTAGGGTCTTCTATTTGGTTTCATTTATTACACTATTCATTATTTACACTTACGTTTAAAATAATTTTCAAAGTAGTTAAAAATATAAGAATCTATCTATAAAGAATAAAACTATAAGCCCTCCCCGGCGAAGAATCGAACCCCGGTCTCCCGCGTGACAGGCGGGGATACTGACCACTATACTACCGAGGACACATTAGGGACTTCCTAATTGGTTTCATTTATTACACCATTCATTACGTACACTTATATTCACAATAAATTACAAAGCGGTTAAAAATATAAGAATCTATCTCTGTACAGAACAAAACTTAAGGCACTCCCCGGCGGGGAATCGAACCCCGGTCTCCCGCGTGACAGGCGGGGATACTGACCACTATACTACCGAGGACACATTGTGGACGTCGAATTAGTTTGATTTATTACACTATTCATTATTTACACTAACGTTTAAAATAAATTTCAAAGTAGATAAAAATATAAGAATCTATCTATAAAGAACAAAATTATAAGCCCTCCCCAACGGGGAATCGAACCCCGGTCTCCCGCGTGACAGGCGGGGATACTGACCACTATACTACCAAGGACACTTTAGGGACTTCCTAATTGGTTTCATTTATTACACTATTCATTATTTACACTTACGTTTAAAAAATAATTTTCAAAGTAGTTAAAAATATAAGAATCTATCTATAAAGACTAAAACTATAAACCCTCCCCAACGGGGAATCGAACCCCGGTCTCCCGCGTGACAGGCGGGGATACTGACCACTATACTACCAAGGACACATTAGGGACTTCCTAATTGGTTTCATTTATTACACTATTCATTATTTACACTTACGTTTAAAATAATTTTCAAAGTAGTTAAAAATATAAGAATCTATCTATAAAGACTAAAACTATAAGCCCTCCCCGTCGTTGAATCGAACTCCGGTCTCCCGCGTGACAGGCGGGGATACTGACCACTACACAACCGAGGACACATTATAGAATTCCCTAATTGGTTTCATTTATTACACTATTCATTATTTACACTTACGTTTAAAATAAATTTCAAAGTAGTTAAAAATATAAGAATCTATCTATAAAGAATAAAACTATAAGCCCTCCCCGGCGAAGAATCGAACCCCGATCTCCCGCGTGACAGGCGGGGATACTGACCACTATACTACCGAGGACACATTAGGGACTTCCTAATTGGTTTCATTTATTACACCATTCATTACGTACACTTATATTCACAATAAATTAAAAAGCGGTTAAAAATATAAGAATCTATCTCTGTACAGAACAAAACTTTAAACACTCCCAGGCGGGGAATCGAACCCCGGTCTCCCGCGTGACAGGCGGGGATACTGACCACTATACTACCGAGGACACATTAGGGTCTTCTATTTGGTTTCATTTATTACACTATTCATAATTTACACTTACGTTTAAAATAAATTTCAAAGTAGTTAAAAATATAAGAATCTATCTATAAAGAATAAAACTATAAGCCCTCCCCGGCGAAGAATCGAACCCCGATCTCCCGCGTGACAGGCGGGGATACTGACCACTATACTACCGAGGACACATTAGGGACTTCCTAATTGGTTTCATTTATTACACCATTCATTACGTACACTTACATTCACAATAAATTACAAAGCGGTTAAAAATATAAGAATCTATCTCTGTACAGAACAAAACTTTAAGCACTCCCCGGCGGGGAATCGAACCCCGGTCTCCCGCGTGACAGGCGGGGATACTGACCACTATACTACCGAGGACACATTGTGTACTTCGAATTAGTTTGATTTATCACACTATTCATTATTTACACTTACGTTTAAAATAAATTTCAAAGTAGTTAAAAATATAAGAATCCATCTATAAAGAACCAAACTATAAGCCCTCCCCGGCGGGGAATCGAACCCCGGTCTCCCGCGTGACAGGCGGGGATACTGACCACTATACTACCAAGGACACATTAGGGACTTCCTAATTGGTTTCATTTATTACACTATTCATTATTTACACTTACGTTTAAAATAATTTTCAAAGTAGTTAAAAATATAAGAATCTATCTATAAAGACTAAAACTATAAGCCCTCCCCGTCGTGGAATCGAACTCCGGTCTCCCGCGTGACAGGCGGGGATACTGACCACTACACAACCGAGGACACATTATAGAATTCTAATTGGTTTCATTTATTACACTATTCATTATTTACACTTACGTTTAAAATAAATTTCAAAGTAGTTAAAAATATAAGAATCTATCTATAAAGAATAAAACTATAAGCCCTCCCCGGCGAAGAATCGAACCCCGATCTCCCGCGTGACAGGCGGGGATACTGACCACTATACTACCGAGGACACATTAGGGACTTCCTAATTGGTTTCATTTATTACACCATTCATTACGTACACTTACATTCACAATAAATTACAAAGCGGTTAAAAATATAAGAATCTATCTCTGTACAGAACAAAACTTTAAGCACTCCCCGGCGGGGAATCGAACCCCGGTCTCCCGCGTGACAGGCGGGGATACTGACCACTATACTACCGAGGACACATTGTGTACTTCGAATTAGTTTGATTTATCACACTATTCATTATTTACACTTACATTTAAAAAATAAATTTCAAAGTAGTTAAAAATATAAGAATCCATCTATAAAGACTAAAACTATAAGCCCTCCCCGGCGGGGAATCGAACCCCGGTCTCCCGCGTGACAGGCGGGGATACTGACCACTATACTACCAAGGACACATTAGGGACTTCCTAATTGGTTTCATTTATTACACTATTCATTATTTACACTTACGTTTAAAATAATTTTCAAAGTAGTTAAAAATATAAGAATCTATCTATAAAGACTAAAACTATAAGCCCTCCCCGTCGTGGAATCGAACTCCGGTCTCCCGCGTGACAGGCGGGGATACTGACCACTACACAACCGAGGACACATTATAGAATTCTAATTGGTTTCATTTATTACACTATTCATTATTTACACTTACGTTTAAAATAAATTTCAAAGCGGTTAAAAATATAAGAATCTATCTCTGTACAGAACAAAACTTTAAGCACTCCCCGGCGGGGAATCGAACCCCGGTCTCCCGCGTGACAGGCGGGGATACTGACCACTATACTACCGAGGACACATTAGGGGATTCTAATTGGTTTCATTTATTACACCATTCATTACGTACACTTACATTCACAATAAATTACAAAGCGGTTAAAAATATAAGAATCTATCTCTGTACAGAACAAAACTTTAAGCACTCCCCGGCGGGGAATCGAACCCCGGTCTCCCGCGTGACAGGCGGGGATACTGACCACTATACTACCGAGGACACATTGTGTACTTCGAATTAGTTTGATTTATCACACTATTCATTATTTACACTTACGTTTAAAATAAATTTCAAAGTAGTTAAAAATATAAGAATCCATCTATAAAGAACAAAACTATAAGCCCTCCCCGGCGGGGAATCGAACCCCGGTCTCCCGCGTGACAGGCGGGGATACTGACCACTACACAACCGAGGACACGTTATAGAATTCTAATTGGTTTCATTTATTACACTATTCATTATTTACACTTACGTTTAAAATAAATTTCAAAGTAGTTAAAAATATAAGAATCTATCTATAAAGAATAAAACAATAATCCCTCCCCGGCGAAGAATCGAACCCCGATCTCCCGCGTGACAGGCGGGGATACTGACCACTATACTACCGAGGACACATTAGGGACTTCCTAATTGGTTTCATTTATTACACCATTCATTACGTACACTTACATTCACAATAAATTACAAAGCGGTTAAAAATATAAGAATCTAT
The DNA here is from genome assembly GCA_947359465.1 of Metellina segmentata. NCBI lineage: Eukaryota > Metazoa > Arthropoda > Arachnida > Araneae > Tetragnathidae > Metellina > Metellina segmentata. Next base: position 48,182,296 of record OX375877.1, on the reverse strand, counting down.
CTCTGTACAGAACAAAACTTTAAGCACTCCCGGCGGGGAATCGAACCCCGGTCTCCCGCGTGACAGGCGGGGATACTGACCACTATACTACCGAGAACACATTGTGGACGTCGAATTAGTTTGAATTATTACACTATTCATTATTTACAATTACGTTTAAAATAAATTTCGAAGTAGTTAAAAATATAAGAATATATCTATCTAGAAAGAATAAAACTATAACCCCTCCCCGGCGAAGAATCGAACACCGGCCTCCCGAATGACAAGCGGGGATACTGACCAATATACTTCCGAGGACACATTAGGGGATTCTAATTGGTTTCATTTATTACACCATTCATTACGTACACTTATATTCACAATAAATTACAAAGCGGTTAAAAATATAAGAATCTATCTCTGTACAGAACAAAACTTTAAACACTCCCAGGCGGGGAATCGAACCCCGGTCTCCCGCGTGACTGGCGGGGATACTGACCACTATACTACCGAGGACACATTGAGGACTTCCGAATTAGTTTGATTTATTACACTATTCCTTATTTACACTCACGTTTAAAATAAATTTAAAAGTAGTTAAAAATATAAGAATCTATCTATAAAGAACAAAACTAAAAGCCCTCCCCGGCTGGGAATCGAACCCCGGTCTCCCGCGTGACAGGCGGGGATACTGACCACTATACTACCGAGGACACATTAGGGTCTTCTATTTGGTTTCATTTATTACACTATTCATTATTTACACTTACGTTTAAAATAATTTTCAAAGTAGTTAAAAATATAAGAATCTATCTATAAAGAATAAAACTATAAGCCCTCCCCGGCGAAGAATCGAACCCCGGTCTCCCGCGTGACAGGCGGGGATACTGACCACTATACTACCGAGGACACATTAGGGACTTCCTAATTGGTTTCATTTATTACACCATTCATTACGTACACTTATATTCACAATAAATTACAAAGCGGTTAAAAATATAAGAATCTATCTCTGTACAGAACAAAACTTAAGGCACTCCCCGGCGGGGAATCGAACCCCGGTCTCCCGCGTGACAGGCGGGGATACTGACCACTATACTACCGAGGACACATTGTGGACGTCGAATTAGTTTGATTTATTACACTATTCATTATTTACACTAACGTTTAAAATAAATTTCAAAGTAGATAAAAATATAAGAATCTATCTATAAAGAACAAAATTATAAGCCCTCCCCAACGGGGAATCGAACCCCGGTCTCCCGCGTGACAGGCGGGGATACTGACCACTATACTACCAAGGACACTTTAGGGACTTCCTAATTGGTTTCATTTATTACACTATTCATTATTTACACTTACGTTTAAAAAATAATTTTCAAAGTAGTTAAAAATATAAGAATCTATCTATAAAGACTAAAACTATAAACCCTCCCCAACGGGGAATCGAACCCCGGTCTCCCGCGTGACAGGCGGGGATACTGACCACTATACTACCAAGGACACATTAGGGACTTCCTAATTGGTTTCATTTATTACACTATTCATTATTTACACTTACGTTTAAAATAATTTTCAAAGTAGTTAAAAATATAAGAATCTATCTATAAAGACTAAAACTATAAGCCCTCCCCGTCGTTGAATCGAACTCCGGTCTCCCGCGTGACAGGCGGGGATACTGACCACTACACAACCGAGGACACATTATAGAATTCCCTAATTGGTTTCATTTATTACACTATTCATTATTTACACTTACGTTTAAAATAAATTTCAAAGTAGTTAAAAATATAAGAATCTATCTATAAAGAATAAAACTATAAGCCCTCCCCGGCGAAGAATCGAACCCCGATCTCCCGCGTGACAGGCGGGGATACTGACCACTATACTACCGAGGACACATTAGGGACTTCCTAATTGGTTTCATTTATTACACCATTCATTACGTACACTTATATTCACAATAAATTAAAAAGCGGTTAAAAATATAAGAATCTATCTCTGTACAGAACAAAACTTTAAACACTCCCAGGCGGGGAATCGAACCCCGGTCTCCCGCGTGACAGGCGGGGATACTGACCACTATACTACCGAGGACACATTAGGGTCTTCTATTTGGTTTCATTTATTACACTATTCATAATTTACACTTACGTTTAAAAAATAATTTTCAAAGTAGTTAAAAATATAAGAATCTATCTATAAAGAATAAAACTATAAGCCCTCCCCGGCGAAGAATCGAACCCCGATCTCCCACGTGACAGGCGGGGATACTGACCACTATACTACCGAGGACACATTAGGGACTTCCTAATTGGTTTCATTTATTACACCATTCATTACGTACACTTATATTCACAATAAATTACAAAGCGGTTAAAAATATAAGAATCTATCTCTGTACAGAACAAAACTTAAGACACTCCCCGGCGGGGAATCGAACCCCGGTCTCCCGCGTGACAGGGGGGGATACTGACCACTATACTACCGAGGACACATTGTGGACGTCGAATTAGTTTGATTTATTACACTATTCATTATTTACACTTACGTTTAAAAAATAAATTTCAAAGTAGATAAAAATATAAGAATCTATCTATAAAGAACAAAATTATAAGCCCTCCCCAACGGGGAATCGAACCCCGGTCTCCCGCGTGACAGGCGGGGATACTGACCACTATACTACCAAGGACACATTAGGGACTTCCTAATTGGTTTCATTTATTACACTATTCATTATTTACACTTACGTTTAAAAAATAATTTTCAAAGTAGTTAAAAATATAAGAATCTATCTATAAAGACTAAAACTATAAGCCCTCCCTAACGGGGAATCGAACCCCGGTCTCCCGCGTGACAGGCGGGGATACTGACCACTATACTACCAAGGACATATTAGGGACTTCCTAATTGGTTTCATTTATTACACTATTCATTATTTACACTTACGTTTAAAATAATTTTCAAAGTAGTTAAAAATATAAGAATCTATCTATAAAGACTAAAACTATAAGCCCTCCCCGTCGTGGAATCGAACTCCGGTCTCCCGCGTGACAGGCGGGGATACTGACCACTACACAACCGAGGACACATTATAGAATTCTAATTGGTTTCATTTATTACACTATTCATTATTTACACTTACGTTTAAAATAAATTTCAAAGTAGTTAAAAATATAAGAATCTATCTATAAAGAATAAAACTATAAGCCCTCCCTGGCGAAGAATCGAACCCCGATCTCCCACGTGACAGGCGGGGATACTGACCACTATACTACCGAGGACACGTTAGGGACTTCCTAATTGGTTTCATTTATTACACCATTCATTACGTACACTTATATTCACAATAAATTACAAAGCGGTTAAAAATATAAGAATCTATCTCTGTACAGAACAAAACTTTAAGCACTCCCCGGCGGGGAATCAAACCCCGGTCTCCCGCGTGACAGGCGGGGATACTGACCACTATACTACCGAGGACACATTGTGTACTTCGAATTAGTTTGATTTATCACACTATTCATTATTTACACTTACGTTTAAAATAAATTTCAAAGTAGTTAAAAATATAAGAATCCATCTATAAAGAACAAAACTATAAGCCCTCCCCGGCGGGGAATCGAACCCCGGTCTCCCGCGTGACAGGCGGGGATACTGACCACTATACTACCAAGGACACATTAGGGACTTCCTAATTGGTTTCATTTATTACACTATTCATTATTTACACTTACGTTTAAAATAATTTTCACAAAGTAGTTAAAAATATAAGAATCTATCTATAAAGAATAAAACTATAAGCCCTCCCCGGCGAAGAATCGAACTCCGGTCTCCCGCGTGACAGGTGGGGATACTGACCACTACACAACCGAGGACACATTATAGAATTCCTAATTGGTTTCATTTATTACACTATTCATTATTTACACTTACGTTTAAAATAAATTTCAAAGTAGTTAAAAATATAAGAATCTATCTATAAAGAATAAAACTATAAGCCCTCCCCGGCGAAGAATCGAACCCCGATCTCCCGCGTGACAGGCGGGGATACTGACCACTATACTACCAAGGACACATTAGGGACTTCCTAATTGGTTTCATTTATTACACTATTCATTATTTACACTTACGTTTAAAATAATTTTCAAAGTAGTTAAAAATATAAGAATCTATCTATAAAGACTAAAAATTTAAGCCCTCCCCGTCGTGGAATCGAACTCCGGTCTCCCGCGTGACAGGCGGGGATACTGACCACTACACAACCGAGGACACATTATAGAATTCTAATTGGTTTCATTTATTACACAATTCATTATTTACACTTACGTTTAAAATAAATTTCAAAGTAGTTAAAAATATAAGAATCTATCTATAAAGAATAAAACTATAAGCCCTCCCTGGCGAAGAATCGAACCCCGATCTCCAGCGTGACAGGCGGGGATACTGACCACTATACTACCGAGGACACATTAGGGACTTCCTAATTGGTTTCATTTATTACACCATTCATTACGTACACTTATATTCACAATAAATTACAAAGCGGTTAAAAATATAAGAATCTATCTCTGTACAGAACAAAACTTTAAGCACTCCCCGGCGGGGAATCGAACCCCGGTCTCCCGCATGACAGGCGGGGATACTGACCACTATACTACCGAGGACACATTGTGTACTTCGAATTAGTTTGATTTATCACACTATTCATTATTTACACTTACGTTTAAAATAAATTTCAAAGTAGTTAAAAATATAAGAATCCATCTATAAAGAACAAAACTATAAGCCCTCCCCGGCGGGGAATCGAACCCCGGTCTCCCGCGTGACAGGCGGGGATACTGACCACTATACTACCAAGGACACATTAGGGACTTCCTAATTGGTTTCATTTATTACACTATTCATTATTTACACTTACGTTTAAAATAATTTTCAAAGTAGTTAAAAATATAAGAATCTATCTATAAAGAATAAAACTATAAGCCCTCCCCGGCGAAGAATCGAACTCCGGTCTCCCGCGTGACAGGTGGGGATACTGACCACTACACAACCGAGGACACATTATAGAATTCCTAATTGGTTTCATTTATTACACTATTCATTATTTACACTTACGTTTAAAATAAATTTCAAAGTAGTTAAAAATATAAGAATCTATCTATAAAGAATAAAACTATAAGCCCTCCCCGGCGAAGAATCGAACCCCGATCTCCCGCGTGACAGGCGGGGATACTGACCACTATACTACCAAGGACACATTAGGGACTTCCTAATTGGTTTCATTTATTACACTATTCATTATTTACACTTACGTTTAAAATAATTTTCAAAGTAGTTAAAAATATAAGAATCTATCTATAAAGACTAAAAATTTAAGCCCTCCCCGTCGTGGAATCGAACTCCGGTCTCCCGCGTGACAGGCGGGGATACTGACCACTACACAACCGAGGACACATTATAGAATTCTAATTGGTTTCATTTATTACACAATTCATTATTTACACTTACGTTTAAAAAATAAATTTCAAAGTAGTTAAAAATATAAGAATCTATCTATAAAGAATAAAACTATAAGCCCTCCCTGGCGAAGAATCGAACCCCGATCTCCAGCGTGACAGGCGGGGATACTGACCACTATACTACCGAGGACACATTAGGGACTTCCTAATTGGTTTCATTTATTACACCATTCATTACGTACACTTATATTCACAATAAATTACAAAGCGGTTAAAAATATAAGAATCTATCTCTGTACAGAACAAAACTTTAAGCACTCCCCGGCGGGGAATCGAACCCCGGTCTCCCGCGTGACAGGCGGGGATACTGACCACTACACAACCGAGGACACATTATAGAATTCTAATTGGTTTCATTTATTACACTATTCATTATTTACACTTACGTTTAAAATAAATTTCACAAAGTAGTTAAAAATATAAGAATCTATCTATAAAGAATAAAACTATAAGCCCTCCCCGGCGAAGAATCGAACCCCGATCTCCCGCGTGACAGGCGGGGATACTGACCACTATACTACCGAGGACACATTAGGGACTTCCTAATTGGTTTCATTTATTACACCATTCATTACGTACACTTACATTCACAATAAATTACAAAGCGGTTAAAAATATAAGAATCTATCTCTGTACAGAACAAAACTTTAAGCACTCCCCGGCGGGGAATCGAACCCCGGTCTCCCGCGTGACAGGCGGGGATACTGACCACTATACTACCGAGGACACATTGTGTACTTCGAATTAGTTTGATTTATCACACTATTCATTATTTACACTTACGTTTAAAATAAATTTCAAAGTAGTTAAAAATATAAGAATCCATCTATAAAGACTAAAACTATAAGCCCTCCCCGGCGGGGAATCGAACCCCGGTCTCCCGCGTGACAGGCGGGGATACTGACCACTATACTACCAAGGACACATTAGGGACTTCCTAATTGGTTTCATTTATTACACTATTCATTATTTACACTTACGTTTAAAATAATTTTCAAAGTAGTTAAAAATATAAGAATCTATCTATAAAGACTAAAACTATAAGCCCTCCCCGTCGTGGAATCGAACTCCGGTCTCCCGCGTGACAGGCGGGGATACTGACCACTACACAACCGAGGACACATATAGAATTCTAATTGGTTTCATTTATTACACTATTCATTATTTACACTTACGTTTAAAATAAATTTCAAAGTAGTTAAAAATATAAGAATCTATCTATAAAGAATAAAATTATAAGCCCTCCCCGGCGAAGAATCGAACCCCGATCTCCCGCGTGACAGGCGGGGATACTGACCACTATACTACCGAGGACACATTAGGGGATTCTAATTGGTTTCATTTATTACACCATTCATTACGTACACTTACATTCACAATAAATTACAAAGCGGTTAAAAATATAAGAATCTATCTCTGTACAGAACAAAACTTTAAGCACTCCCCGGCGGGGAATCGAACCCCGGTCTCCCGCGTGACAGGCGGGGATACTGACCACTATACTACCGAGGACACATTGTGTACTTCGAATTAGTTTGATTTATCACACTATTCATTATTTACACTTACGTTTAAAATAAATTTCAAAGTAGTTAAAAATATAAGAATCCATCTATAAAGAACAAAACTATAAGCCCTCCCCGGCGGGGAATCGAACCCCGGTCTCCCGCGTGACAGGCGGGGATACTGACCACTACACAACCGAGGACACGTTATAGAATTCTAATTGGTTTCATTTATTACACTATTCATTATTTACACTTACGTTTAAAATAAATTTCAAAGTAGTTAAAAATATAAGAATCTATCTATAAAGAATAAAACAATAAGCCCTCCCCGGCGAAGAATCGAACCCCGATCTCCCGCGTGACAGGCGGGGATACTGACCACTATACTACCGAGGACACATTAGGGACTTCCTAATTGGTTTCATTTATTACACCATTCATTACGTACACTTACATTCACAATAAATTACAAAGCGGTTAAAAATATAAGAATCTATCTCTGTACAGAACAAAACTTTAAGCACTCCCGGCGGGGAATCGAACCCCGGTCTCCCGCGTGACAGGCGGGGATACTGACCACTATACTACCGAGAACACATTGTGGACGTCGAATTAGTTTGAATTATTACACTATTCATTATTTACAATTACGTTTAAAATAAATTTCGAAGTAGTTAAAAATATAAGAATATCTATCTAGAAAGAATAAAACTATAACCCCTCCCCGGCGAAGAATCGAACACCGGCCTCCCGAATGACAAGCGGGGATACTGACCAATATACTTCCGAGGACACATTAGGGGATTCTAATTGGTTTCATTTATTACACCATTCATTACGTACACTTATATTCACAATAAATTACAAAGCGGTTAAAAATATAAGAATCTATCTCTGTACAGAACAAAACTTTAAACACTCCCAGGCGGGGAATCGAACCCCGGTCTCCCGCGTGACTGGCGGGGATACTGACCACTATACTACCGAGGACACATTGAGGACTTCCGAATTAGTTTGATTTATTACACTATTCCTTATTTACACTCACGTTTAAAAAAAATAAATTTAAAAGTAGTTAAAAATATAAGAATCTATCTATAAAGAACAAAACTAAAAGCCCTCCCCGGCTGGGAATCGAACCCCGGTCTCCCGCGTGACAGGCGGGGATACTGACCACTATACTACCGAGGACACATTAGGGTCTTCTATTTGGTTTCATTTATTACACTATTCATTATTTACACTTACGTTTAAAATAATTTTCAAAGTAGTTAAAAATATAAGAATCTATCTATAAAGAATAAAACTATAAGCCCTCCACGGCGAAGAATCGAACCCCGATCTCCCACGTGACAGGCGGGGATACTGACCACTATACTACCGAGGACACATTAGGGACTTCCTAATTGGTTTCATTTATTACACCATTCATTACGTACACTTATATTCACAATAAATTACAAAGCGGTTAAAAATATAAGAATCTATCTCTGTACAGAACAAAACTTAAGGCACTCCCCGGCGGGGAATCGAACCCCGGTCTCCCGCGTGACAGGCGGGGATACTGACCACTATACTACCGAGGACACATTGTGGACGTCGAATTAGTTTGATTTATTACACTATTCATTATTTACACTAACGTTTAAAATAAATTTCAAAGTAGATAAAAATATAAGAATCTATCTATAAAGAACAAAATTATAAGCCCTCCCCAACGGGGAATCGAACCCCGGTCTCCCGCGTGACAGGCGGGGATACTGACCACTATACTACCAAGGACACTTTAGGGACTTCCTAATTGGTTTCATTTATTACACTATTCATTATTTACACTTACGTTTAAAATAATTTTCAAAGTAGTTAAAAATATAAGAATCTATCTATAAAGACTAAAACTATAAGCCCTCCCCAACGGGGAATCGAACCCCGGTCTCCCGCGTGACAGGCGGGGATACTGACCACTATACTACCAAGGACACATTAGGGACTTCCTAATTGGTTTCATTTATTACACTATTCATTATTTACACTTACGTTTAAAATAATTTTCAAAGTAGTTAAAAATATAAGAATCTATCTATAAAGACTAAAACTATAAGCCCTCCCCGTCGTTGAATCGAACTCCGGTCTCCCGCGTGACAGGCGGGGATACTGACCACTACACAACCGAGGACACATTATAGAATTCCCTAATTGGTTTCATTTATTACACTATTCATTATTTACACTTACGTTTAAAATAAATTTCAAAGTAGTTAAAAATATAAGAATCTATCTATAAAGAATAAAACTATAAGCCCTCCCCGGCGAAGAATCGAACCCCGATCTCCCGCGTGACAGGCGGGGATACTGACCACTATACTACCGAGGACACATTAGGGACTTCCTAATTGGTTTCATTTATTACACCATTCATTACGTACACTTATATTCACAATAAATTAAAAAGCGGTTAAAAATATAAGAATCTATCTCTGTACAGAACAAAACTTTAAACACTCCCAGGCGGGGAATCGAACCCCGGTCTCCCGCGTGACAGGCGGGGATACTGACCACTATACTACCGAGGACACATTAGGGTCTTCTATTTGGTTTCATTTATTACACTATTCATTATTTACACTTACGTTTAAAATAATTTTCAAAGTAGTTAAAAATATAAGAATCTATCTATAAAGAATAAAACTATAAGCCCTCCCCGGCGAAGAATCGAACCCCGATCTCCCACGTGACAGGCGGGGATACTGACCACTATACTACCGAGGACACATTAGGGACTTCCTAATTGGTTTCATTTATTACACCATTCATTACGTACACTTATATTCACAATAAATTACAAAGCGGTTAAAAATATAAGAATCTATCTCTGTACAGAACAAAACTTAAGACACTCCCCGGCGGGGAATCGAACCCCGGTCTCCCGCGTGACAGGGGGGGATACTGACCACTATACTACCGAGGACACATTGTGGACGTCGAATTAGTTTGATTTATTACACTATTCATTATTTACACTTACGTTTAAAATAAATTTCAAAGTAGATAAAAATATAAGAATCTATCTATAAAGAACAAAATTATAAGCCCTCCCCAACGGGGAATCGAACCCCGGTCTCCCGCGTGACAGGCGGGGATACTGACCACTATACTACCAAGGACACATTAGGGACTTCCTAATTGGTTTCATTTATTACACTATTCATTATTTACACTTACGTTTAAAATAATTTTCAAAGTAGTTAAAAATATAAGAATCTATCTATAAAGACTAAAACTATAAGCCCTCCCTAACGGGGAATCGAACCCCGGTCTCCCGCGTGACAGGCGGGGATACTGACCACTATACTACCAAGGACACATTAGGGACTTCCTAATTGGTTTCATTTATTACACTATTCATTATTTACACTTACGTTTAAAATAATTTTCAAAGTAGTTAAAAATATAAGAATCTATCTATAAAGACTAAAACTATAAGCCCTCCCCGTCGTGGAATCGAACTCCGGTCTCCCGCGTGACAGGCGGGGATACTGACCACTACACAACCGAGGACACATTATAGAATTCTAATTGGTTTCATTTATTACACTATTCATTATTTACACTTACGTTTAAAATAAATTTCAAAGTAGTTAAAAATATAAGAATCTATCTATAAAGAATAAAACTATAAGCCCTCCCTGGCGAAGAATCGAACCCCGATCTCCCACGTGACAGGCGGGGATACTGACCACTATACTACCGAGGACACGTTAGGGACTTCCTAATTGGTTTCATTTATTACACCATTCATTACGTACACTTATATTCACAATAAATTACAAAGCGGTTAAAAATATAAGAATCTATCTCTGTACAGAACAAAACTTTAAGCACTCCCCGGCGGGGAATCGAACCCCGGTCTCCCGCGTGACAGGCGGGGATACTGACCACTATACTACCGAGGACACATTGTGTACTTCGAATTAGTTTGATTTATCACACTATTCATTATTTACACTTACGTTTAAAATAAATTTCAAAGTAGTTAAAAATATAAGAATCCATCTATAAAGAACAAAACTATAAGCCCTCCCCGGCGGGGAATCGAACCCCGGTCTCCCGCGTGACAGGCGGGGATACTGACCACTATACTACCAAGGACACATTAGGGACTTCCTAATTGGTTTCATTTATTACACTATTCATTATTTACACTTACGTTTAAAATAATTTTCAAAGTAGTTAAAAATATAAGAATCTATCTATAAAGAATAAAACTATAAGCCCTCCCCGGCGAAGAATCGAACTCCGGTCTCCCGCGTGACAGGTGGGGATACTGACCACTACACAACCGAGGACACATTATAGAATTCCTAATTGGTTTCATTTATTACACTATTCATTATTTACACTTACGTTTAAAATAAATTTCAAAGTAGTTAAAAATATAAGAATCTATCTATAAAGAATAAAACTATAAGCCCTCCCCGGCGAAGAATCGAACCCCGATCTCCCGCGTGACAGGCGGGGATACTGACCACTATACTACCAAGGACACATTAGGGACTTCCTAATTGGTTTCATTTATTACACTATTCATTATTTACACTTACGTTTAAAATAATTTTCAAAGTAGTTAAAAATATAAGAATCTATCTATAAAGACTAAAAATTTAAGCCCTCCCCGTCGTGGAATCGAACTCCGGTCTCCCGCGTGACAGGCGGGGATACTGACCACTACACAACCGAGGACACATTATAGAATTCTAATTGGTTTCATTTATTACACAATTCATTATTTACACTTACGTTTAAAATAAATTTCAAAGTAGTTAAAAATATAAGAATCTATCTATAAAGAATAAAACTATAAGCCCTCCCTGGCGAAGAATCGAACCCCGATCTCCAGCGTGACAGGCGGGGATACTGACCACTATACTACCGAGGACACATTAGGGACTTCCTAATTGGTTTCATTTATTACACCATTCATTACGTACACTTATATTCACAATAAATTACAAAGCGGTTAAAAATATAAGAATCTATCTCTGTACAGAACAAAACTTTAAGCACTCCCCGGCGGGGAATCGAACCCCGGTCTCCCGCGTGACAGGCGGGGATACTGACCACTATACTACCGAGGACACATTGTGTACTTCGAATTAGTTTGATTTATCACACTATTCATTATTTACACTTAAGTTTAAAATAAATTTCAAAGTAGTTAAAAATATAAGAATCCATCTATAAAGAACAAAACTATAAGCCCTCCCCGGCGGGGAATCGAACCCCGGTCTCCCGCGTGACAGGCGGGGATACTGACCACTATACTACCAAGGACACATTAGGGACTTCCTAATTGGTTTCATTTATTACACTATTCATTATTTACACTTACGTTTAAAATAATTTTCAAAGTAGTTAAAAATATAAGAATCTATCTATAAAGACTAAAACTATAAGCCCTCCCCGTCGTGGAATCGAACTCCGGTCTCCCGCGTGACAGGCGGGGATACTGACCACTACACAACCGAGGACACATTATAGAATTCTAATTGGTTTCATTTATTACACTATTCATTATTTACACTTACGTTTAAAATAAATTTCACAAAGTAGTTAAAAATATAAGAATCTATCTATAAAGAATAAAACTATAAGCCCTCCCCGGCGAAGAATCGAACCCCGATCTCCCGCGTGACAGGCGGGGATACTGACCACTATACTACCGAGGACACATTAGGGACTTCCTAATTGGTTTCATTTATTACACCATTCATTACGTACACTTACATTCACAATAAATTACAAAGCGGTTAAAAATATAAGAATCTATCTCTGTACAGAACAAAACTTTAAGCACTCCCCGGCGGGGAATCGAACCCCGGTCTCCCGCGTGACAGGCGGGGATACTGACCACTATACTACCGAGGACACATTGTGTACTTCGAATTAGTTTGATTTATCACACTATTCATTATTTACACTTACGTTTAAAATAAATTTCAAAGTAGTTAAAAATATAAGAATCCATCTATAAAGAACAAAACTATAAGCCCTCCCCGGCGGGGAATCGAACCCCGGTCTCCCGCGTGACAGGCGGGGATACTGACCACTATACTACCAAGGACACATTAGGGACTTCCTAATTGGTTTCATTTATTACACTATTCATTATTTACACTTACGTTTAAAAAATAATTTTCAAAGTAATTAAAAATATAAGAATCTATCTATAAAGAATAAAACTATAAGCCCTCCCCGGCGAAGAATCGAACCCCGATCTCCCGCGTGACAGGCGGGGATACTGACCACTATACTACCGAGGACACATTAGGGAATTCCTAATTGGTTTCATTTATTACACCATTCATTACGTACACTTACATTCACAATAAATTACAAAGCGGTTAAAAATATAAGAATCTATCTCTGTACAGAACAAAACTTTAAGCACTCCCCGGCGGGGAATCGAACCCCGGTCTCCCGCGTGACAGGCGGGGATACTGACCACTATACTACCGAGAACACATTGTGGGCGTCGAATTAGTTTGAATTATTACACTATTCATTATTTACAATTACGTTTAAAATAAATTTCGAAGTAGTTAAAAATATAAGAATCTATCTAGAAAGAATAAAACTATAACCCCTCCCCGGCGAAGAATCGAACACCGTCCTCCCGAATGACAAGCGGGGATACTGACCACTATACTTCCGAGGACACATTAGGGGATTCCCCCCCTAATTGGTTTCATTTATTACACCATTCATTACGTACACTTATATTCACAATAAATTACAAAGCGGTTAAAAATATAAGAATCTATCTCTGTACAGAACAAAACTTTAAGCACTCCCCGGCGGGGAATCGAACTCCGGTCTCCCGCGTGACAGGCGGGGATACTGACCACTAAACTACCGAGGACACATTGTGTACTTCGAATTAGTTTGATTTATCACACTATTCATTATTTACACTTACGTTTAAAATAAATTTCAAAGTAGTTAAAAATATAAGAATCCATCTATAAAGAACAAAACTATAAGCCCTCCCCGGCGGGGAATCGAACCCCGGTCTCCCGCGTGACAGGCGGGGATACTGACCACTATACTACCAAGGACACATTAGGGACTTCTAATTGGTTTCATTTATTACACTATTAATTATTTACACTTACGTTTAAAATAATTTTCAAAGTAGTTAAAAATATAAGAATCTATCTATAAAGACTAAAACTATAAGCCCTCCCCGTCGTGGAATCGAACTCCGGTCTCCCGCGTGACAGGCGGGGATACTGACCACTACACAACCGAGGACACGTTATAGAATTCCCTAATTGGTTTCATTTATTACACTATTCATTGTTTACACTTACGTTTAAAATAAATTTCAAAGTAGTTAAAAATATAAGAATCTATCTATAAAGAATAAAACTATAAGCCCTCCCCGGCGAAGAATCGAACCCCGATCTCCCACGTGACAGGCGGGGATACTGACCACTATACTACCGAGGACACATAAGGGACTTCCTAATTGGTTTCATTTATTACACCATTCATTACGTACACTTATATTCACAATAAATTACAAAGCGGTTAAAAATATAAGAATCTATCTCTGTACAGAACAAAACTTTAAGCACTCCCCGGCGAGGAATCGAACCCCGGTCTCCCGCGTGACAGGCGGGGATACTGACCACTATACTACCGAGGACACATTAGGGACTTCTAATTGGTTTCATTTATTACACCATTCATTACGTTCACATATATTCACAATAAATTACAAAGCGGTTAAAAATATAAGAATCTTTCTATAAAGAATAAAACTATAAGCCCTCCCCAGCGGGGAATTAAACCCCGGTCTCCCGCGTGACAGGCGGGGATACTGACCACTATACTAACGAGGACAAATTAGGGACTTCTAATTAGTTTCATTTATTACACCATTCATTACGTTCACATATATTCACAATAAATTACAAAGCGGTTAAAAATATAAGAATCTTTCTATAAAGAATAAAACTATAAGCCCTCCACAGCGGGGAATTAAACCCCGGTCTCCCGCGTGACAGGCGGGGATACTGACCACTATACTAACGAGGACACATTAGGGACTTCTAATTAGTTTCATTTATTACACTATTCATTATTTACAATTACGTTTAAAATAAATTTCGAAGTAGTTAAAAATATAAGAATCTATCTAGAAAGGATAAAACTATAACCCCTCCCCGGCGAATAATCGAAACCCGGCCTCCCGAGTGACAGGCGGGGATACTGACCACTGTACTACCGAAGACACATTAGGGGATTATAATTGGTTTCATTTATTACACCATTCATTACGTACACTTATATTCACAATAAATTACAAAGCGGTTAAAAATATTAGAATCTATCTCTGTACAGAACAAAACTTAAAACACTCCCCTGCGGGGAATCGAACCCCGGTCTCCCGCGTGACAGGCGGGGATACTGACCACTACACAACCGAGGACATATTATAGAATTCTAATTGGTTTCATTTATTACACTATTCATTATTTACACTTACGTTTAAAATAAATTTCAAAGTAGTTAAAAATATAAGAATCTATCTAGAAAGAATAAAACTATAACACCTCCCCGGCGAATAATCGAAACCCGGCCTCCCGAGTGACAGGCGGGGATACTGACCACTATACTTTTGAGGATACATTATTGACTTATAATTGGTTTCATTTATTACACTATTCATTATGTACACTTACGTTTAAAATAAATTTCAAAGTATTTAAAATTATAATAATCTTTCTATAAAGAACAAAACTATAAGCCCTCCCCGGCGGGAAATCGAACCCCGGTCTCCCGCGTGACAGGCGAAGATACTGACCACTGTACTACCGAAGACACATTAGGGGATTATAATTGGTTTCATTTATTACACCATTCATTACGTACACTTATATCCACAATAAATTACAAAGCGGTTAAAAATATTAGAATCTATCTCTGTACAGAACAAAACTTAAAGCAATCCCCTGCGGGGAATCGAACCCCGGTCTCCCGCGTGACAGGCGGTGATACTGACCACTACACAACCGAGGACACATTAGGGACTTCCTAATTGGTTTCATTTATTACACCATTCATTACGTACACTTACATTCACGATAAATTACAAAGCGGTTAAAAATATAAGAATCTATCTCTGTACAGAACAAAACTTTAAGCACTACCCGGCGGGGAATCGAACCCCGGTCTCCCGCGTGACAGGCGGGGATACTGACCACTATACTACCGAGGACACATTGTGGACGTCGAATTAGTTTGATTTATTACACTATTCATTATTTACACTTACGTTTAAAATAAATTTCAAAGTAGATAAAAATATAAGAATCTATCTATAAAGAACAAAACTATAAGCCCTCCCCAACGGGGAATCGAACCCCGGCCTCCCGCGTGACAGGCGGGGATACTGAGCACTATACTACCAAGGACACATTAAGGACTTCCTAATTGGTTTCATTTATTACACTATTCATTATTTACACTTACGTTTAAAATAATTTTCAAAGTAGTTAAAAATATAAGAATCTATCTATAAAGAATAAAACTATAAGCCCTCCCCGGCGAAGAATCGAACCCCGATCTCCCGCGTGACAGGCGGGGATACTGACCACTATACTACCGAGGACACATTAGGGACTTCCTAATTGGTTTCATTTATTACACCATTCATTACGTACACTTACATTCACAATAAATTACAAAGCGGTTAAAAATATAAGAATCTATCTCTGTACAGAACAAAACTTTAAGCACTCCCCGGCGGGGAATCGAACCCCGGTCTCCCGCGTGACAGGCGGGGATACTGACCACTATACTACCGAGGACACATTGGGGACTTCGAATTAGTTTGATTTATTACACTATTCAATATTTACACTTACGTTTAAAAGAAATTTCAAAGTAGTTAAAAATATAAGAATCTATATATAAAGAATAAAACTATAAGCCCTCCCCGGCGAAGAATCGAACCCCGATCTCCCGCGTGACAGGAGGGGATACTGACCACTATACTACCGAGGACACATTAGGGACTTCTAATTGGTTTCATTTTTTACACCATTCATTACGTACACTTACATTCACAATAAATTACAAAGCGGTTAAAAATATAAGAATCTATCTCTGTACAGAACAAAACTTTAAGCACTCCCCGGCGGGGAATCGAACCCCGGTCTCCCGCGTGACAGGCGGGGATACTGACCACTATACTACCGAGAACACATTGTGGACGTCGAATTAGTTTGAATTATTACACTATTCATTATTTACAATTACGTTTAAAATAAATTTCGAAGTAGTTAAAAATATAAGAATATATCTATCTAGAAAGAATAAAACTATAACCCCTCCCCGGCGAAGAATCGAACACCGTCCTCCCGAATGACAAGCGGGGATACTGACCACTATACTTCCGAGGACACATTAGGGGATTCCCCCCCCTAATTGGTTTCATTTATTACACCATTCATTACGTACACTTATATTCACAATAAATTACAAAGCGGTTAAAAATATAAGAATCTATCTCTGTACAGAACAAAACTTTAAGCACTCCCCGGCGGGGAATCGAACCCCGGTCTCCCGCGTGACAGGCGGGGATACTGACCACTATACTACCAAGGACACATTGGGGACTTCTAATTGGTTTCATTTATTACACTATTAATTATTTACACTTACGTTTAAAATAATTTTCAAAGTAGTTAAAAATATAAGAATCTATCTATAAAGACTAAAACTATAAGCCCTCCCCGTCGTGGAATCGAACTCCGGTCTCCCGCGTGACAGGCGGGGATACTGACCACTACACAACCGAGGACACGTTATAGAATTCCCTAATTGGTTTCATTTATTACACTATTCATTGTTTACACTTACGTTTAAAATAAATTTCAAAGTAGTTAAAAATATAAGAATCTATCTATAAAGAATAAAACTATAAGCCCTCCCCGGCGAAGAATCGAACCCCGATCTCCCGCGTGACAGGCGGGGATACTGACCACTATACTACCGAGGACACATTAGGGACTTCCTAATTGGTTTCATTTATTACACCATTCATTACGTACACTTACATTCACAATAAATTACAAAGCGGTTAAAAATATAAGAATCTATCTCTGTACAGAACAAAACTTTAAGCACTCCCCGGCGGGGAATCGAACCCCGGTCTCCCGCGTGACAGGCGAGATACTGACCACTATACTACCGAGAACACATTGTGGACGTCGAATTAGTTTGAATTATTACACTATTCATTATTTACAATTACGTTTAAAATAAATTTCGAAGTAGTTAAAAATATAAGAATCTATCTAGAAAGAATAAAACTATAACCCCTCCCCGGCGAAGAATCGAACACCGGCCTCCCGAATGACAAGCGGGGATACTGACCACTATACTTCCGAGGACACATTAGGGGATTCTAATTGGTTTCATTTATTACACCATTCATTACGTACACTTATATTCACAATAAATTACAAAGCGGTTAAAAATATAAGAATCTATCTCTGTACAGAACAAAACTTTAAGCACTCCCCGGCGGGGAATCGAACCCCGGTCTCTCGCGTGACAGGCAGGGATACTGACCTCTATACTACCGAGGACACATTGTGTACTTCGAATTAGTTTGATTTATCACACTATTCATTATTTACACTTACGTTTAAAATAAATTTCAAAGTAGTTAAAAATATAAGAATCCATCTATAAAGAACAAAATTATAAGCCCTCCCCGGCGGGGAATCGAACCCCGGTCTCCCGCGTGACAGGCGGGGATACTGACCACTATACTACCGAGGACACATTAGGGTCTTCTATTTGGTTTCATTTATTACACTATTCATTATTTACACTTACGTTTAAAATAATTTTCAAAGCAGTTAAAAATATAAGAATCTATCTATAAAGACTAAAACTATAAGCCCTCCCCGTCGTGGAATCGAACTCCGGTCTCCCTCGTGACAGGCGGGGATACTGACAACTATACTACCGAGGACACATTATAGAATTCCCCCCTAATTGGTTTCATTTATTACACTATTCATTATTTACACTTACGTTTAAAATAAATTTCAAAGTAGTTAAAAATATAAGAATCTATCTATAAAGAATAAAACTATAAGCCCTCCCCGGCGAAGAATCGAACCCCGATCTCCCACGTGACAGGCGGGGATACTGACCACTATACTACCCAGGACACATAAGGGACTTCCTAATTGGTTTCATTTATTACACCATTCATTACGTACACTTATATTCACAATAAATTACAAAGCGGTTAAAAATATAAGAATCTATCTCTGTACAGAACAAAACTTTAAGCACTCCCCGGCGAGGAATCGAACCCCGGTCTCCCGCGTGACAGGCGGGGATACTGACCACTATACTACCGAGGACACATTAGGGACTTCTAATTGGTTTCATTTATTACACCATTCATTACGTTCACATATATTCACAATAAATTACAAAGCGGTTAAAAATATAAGAATCTTTCTATAAAGAATAAAACTATAAGCCCTCCCCAGCGGGGAATTAAACCCCGGTCTCCCGCGTGACAGGCGGGGATACTGACCACTATACTAACGAGGACACATTAGGGACTTCTAATTAGTTTCATTTATTACACCATTCATTACGTTCACATATATTCACAATAAATTACAAAGCGGTTAAAAATATAAGAATCTTTCTATAAAGAATAAAACTATAAGCCCTCCACAGCGGGGAATTAAACCCCGGTCTCCCGCGTGACAGGCGGGGATACTGACCACTATACTAACGAGGACACATTAGGGACTTCTAATTAGTTTCATTTATTACACTATTCATTATTTACAATTACGTTTAAAATAAATTTCGAAGTAGTTAAAAATATAAGAATCTATCTAGAAAGGATAAAACTATAACCCCTCCCCGGCGAATAATCGAAACCCGGCCTCCCGAGTGACAGGCGGGGATACTGACCACTATACTTTTGAGGATACATTATTGACTTATAATTGGTTTCATTTATTACACTATTCATTATGTACACTTACGTTTAAAATAAATTTCAAAGTATTTAAAATTATAATAATCTTTCTATAAAGAACAAAACTATAAGCCCTCCCCGGCGGGAAATCGAACCCCGGTCTCCCGCGTGACAGGCGAAGATACTGACCACTGTACTACCGAAGACACATTAGGGGATTATAATTGGTTTCATTTATTACACCATTCATTACGTACACTTATATTCACAATAAATTACAAAGCGGTTAAAAATATTAGAATCTATCTCTGTACAGAACAAAACTTAAAGCACTCCCCTGCGGGGAATCGAACCCCGGTCTCCCGCGTGACAGGCGGGGATACTGACCACTACACAACCGAGGACATATTATAGAATTCTAATTGGTTTCATTTATTACACTATTCATTATTTACACTTACGTTTAAAATAAATTTCAAAGTAGTTAAAAATATAAGAATCTATCTAGAAAGAATAAAACTATAACACCTCCCCGGCGAATAATCGAAACCCGGCCTCCCGAGTGACAGGCGGGGATACTGACCACTATACTTTTGAGGATACATTATTGACTTATAATTGGTTTCATTTATTACACTATTCATTATGTACACTTACGTTTAAAATAAATTTCAAAGTATTTAAAATTATAATAATCTTTCTATAAAGAACAAAACTATAAGCCCTCCCCGGCGGGAAATCGAACCCCGGTCTCCCGCGTGACAGGCGAAGATACTGACCACTGTACTACCGAAGACACATTAGGGGATTATAATTGGTTTCATTTATTACACCATTCATTACGTACACTTATATTCACAATAAATTACAAAGCGGTTAAAAATATTAGAATCTATCTCTGTACAGAACAAAACTTAAAGCAATCCCCTGCGGGGAATCGAACCCCGGTCTCCCGCGTGACAGGCGGTGATACTGACCACTACACAACCGAGGACACATTAGGGACTTCCTAATTGGTTTCATTTATTACACCATTCATTACGTACACTTACATTCACGATAAATTACAAAGCGGTTAAAAATATAAGAATCTATCTCTGTACAGAACAAAACTTTAAGCACTCCCCGGCGGGGAATCGAACCCCGGTCTCCCGCGTGACAGGCGGGGATACTGACCACTATACTACCGAGGACACATTGTGGACGTCGAATTAGTTTGATTTATTACACTATTCATTATTTACACTTACGTTTAAAATAAATTTCAAAGTAGATAAAAATATAAGAATCTATCTATAAAGAACAAAACTATAAGCCCTCCCCAACGGGGAATCGAACCCCGGCCTCCCGCGTGACAGGCGGGGATACTGAGCACTATACTACCAAGGACACATTAAGGACTTCCTAATTGGTTTCATTTATTACACTATTCATTATTTACACTTACGTTTAAAATAATTTTCAAAGTAGTTAAAAATATAAGAATCTATCTATAAAGAATAAAACTATAAGCCCTCCCCGGCGAAGAATCGAACCCCGATCTCCCGCGTGACAGGCGGGGATACTGACCACTATACTACCGAGGACACATTAGGGACTTCCTAATTGGTTTCATTTATTACACCATTCATTACGTACACTTACATTCACAATAAATTACAAAGCGGTTAAAAATATAAGAATCTATCTCTGTACAGAACAAAACTTTAAGCACTCCCCGGCGGGGAATCGAACCCCGGTCTCCCGCGTGACAGGCGGGGATACTGACCACTATACTACCGAGGACACATTGGGGACTTCGAATTAGTTTGATTTATTACACTATTCAATATTTACACTTACGTTTAAAAGAAATTTCAAAGTAGTTAAAAATATAAGAATCTATATATAAAGAATAAAACTATAAGCCCTCCCCGGCGAAGAATCGAACCCCGATCTCCCGCGTGACAGGAGGGGATACTGACCACTATACTACCGAGGACACATTAGGGACTTCTAATTGGTTTCATTTTTTACACCATTCATTACGTACACTTACATTCACAATAAATTACAAAGCGGTTAAAAATATAAGAATCTATCTCTGTACAGAACAAAACTTTAAGCACTCCCCGGCGGGGAATTGAACCCCGGTCTCCCGCGTGACAGGCGGGGATACTGACCACTATACTACCGAGGACACATTGTGTACTTCGAATTAGTTTGATTTATCACACTATTCATTATTTACACTTACGTTTAAAATAAATTTCAAAGTAGTTAAAAATATAAGAATCCATCTATAAAGAACAAAACTATAAGCCCTCCCCGGCGGGGAATCGAACCCCGGTCTCCCGCGTGACAGGCGGGGATACTGACCACTATACTACCGAGGACACATTAGGGTCTTCTATTTGGTTTCATTTATTACACTATTCATTATTTACACTTACGTTTAAAAAATAATTTTTAAAGTAGTTAAAAATATAAGAATCTATCTATAAAGAATAAAACTATAAGCCCTCCCCGGCGGGGAATTAAAACCCGGTCTCCCGCGTGACAGGTGGGGATACTGACCACTATACTAACGAGGACACATTAGGGACTTCTAATTAGTTTCATTTATTACACTATTCATTATTTACAATTACGTTTAAAATAAATTTCAAAGTAGTTAAAAATATAAGAATCCATCTATAAAGAACAAAACTATAAGCCCTCCCCGGCGGGGAATCGAACCCCGGTCTCCCGCGTGACAGGCGGGGATACTGACCACTATACTACCGAGGACACATTAGGGTCTTCTATTTGGTTTCATTTATTACACTATTCATTATTTACACTTACGTTTAAAAAATAATTTTTAAAGAAGTTAAAAATATAAGAATCTATCTATAAAGAATAAAACTATAAGCCCTCCACAGCGAAGAATCGAACCCCGATCTCCCACGTAACAGGCGGGGATACTGACCACTATACTACCGAGGACACATAAGGGACTTCTAATTGGTTACATTTATTACACCATTCATTACGTACACTTATATTCACAATAAATTACAAAGCGGTTTAAAATATAAGTATCTATCTCTGTACAGAACAAAACTTTAAGCACTCCCCGGCGGGGAATCGAACCCCGCTCTCCCGCGTGACTGGCGGGGATACTGACCACTATACTACCGAGGACACATTGAGGACTTCGAATTAGTTTGATTTATTACACTATTCATTATTTACACTTACGTTTAAAATAAATTTCAAATTAGTTAAAAATATAAGAATCTATCTATAAAGAACAAAACTATAAGCCCTCCCCGGCTGGGAATCGAACCCCGGTCTCCCGCGTGACAGGCGGGGATACTGACCACTATACTACCGAGGACACATTAGGGACTTCCCCTAATTGGTTTCATTTATTACACCATTCATTACGTTCACATATATTCACAATAAATTACAAAGCGGTTAAAAATATAAGAATCTTTCTATAAAGAATAAAACTATAAGCCCTCCCCGGCGGGGAATTAAAACCCGGTCTCCCGCGTGACAGGTGGGGATACTGACCACTATACTAACGAGGACACATTAGGGACTTCTAATTAGTTTCATTTATTACACTATTCATTATTTACAATTACGTTTAAAATAAATTTCGAAGTAGTTAAAAATATAAGAATCTATCTAGAAAGAATAAAACTATAACCCCTCCACGGCGGGAAATCGAACCCCGGCCTCAAAAGTGACAGGCGGGGATACTGACCACTATACTTCCGAGGATACATTATTGACTTATAATTGGTTTCATTTATTACACTATTCATTATGTACACTTACGTTTAAAATAAATTTCAAAGTATTTAAAATTATAAGAATCTTTCTATAAAGAACAAAACTATAAGCCCTCCACGGCGGGAAATCGAACCCCGGTCTCCCGCGTGACAGGCGGGGATACTGACCACTATACTACCGAGGACACATTGTGGACGTCGAATTAGTTTGAATTATTACACTATTCATTATTTACAATTACGTTTAAAATAAATTTCGAAGTAGTTAAAAATATAAGAATCTATCTAGAAAGAATAAAACTATAACCCCTCCCCGGCGAAGAATCGAACCCCGGCTTCCCGAGTGACAGGCGGGGATACTGACCACTATACTTCCGAGGACACATTAGGGGATTCCCCTAATTGGTTTCATTTATTACACCATTCATTACGTACACTTATATTCACAATAAATTACAAAGCGGTTAAAAATATTAGAATCTATCTCTGTACAGAACAAAACTTTAAGCACTCCCCAGCGGGGAATCGAACCCCGGTCTCCCGCGTGACAGGCGGGGATACTGACCACTATACTACCGAGGACACATTGGGGACTTCGAATTAGTTTGATTTATTA
The DNA here is from genome assembly GCA_947359465.1 of Metellina segmentata. Taxonomy (NCBI): domain Eukaryota; kingdom Metazoa; phylum Arthropoda; class Arachnida; order Araneae; family Tetragnathidae; genus Metellina; species Metellina segmentata. The sequence goes on along the minus strand of OX375877.1, from coordinate 48,157,874 downwards.
CACTATTCAATATTTACACTTACGTTTAAAAGAAATTTCAAAGTAGTTAAAAATATAAGAATCTATATATAAAGAATAAAACTATAAGCCCTCCCCGGCGAAGAATCGAACCCCGATCTCCCGCGTGACAGGTGGGGATACTGACCACTATACTACCGAGGACACATTAGGGACTTCCTAATTGGTTTCATTTATTACACCATTCATTACGTACACTTACATTCACAATAAATTACAAAGCGGTTAAAAATATAAGAATCTATCTCTGTACAGAACAAAACTTTAAGCACTCCCCGGCGGGGAATTGAACAAAGGTCTCCCGCGTGACAGGCGGGGATACTGACCACTATACTACCGAGGACACATTGTGTACTTCGAATTAGTTTGATTTATCACACTATTCATTATTTACACTTACGTTTAAAATAAATTTCAAAGTAGTTAAAAATATAAGAATCCATCTATAAAGAACAAAACTATAAGCCCTCCCCGGCGGGGAATAGAACCTCGGTCTCCCGCGTGACAGGCGGGGATACTGACCACTATACTACCGAGGACACATTAGGGTCTTCTATTTGGTTTCATTTATTACACTATTCATTATTTACACTTACGTTTAAAAAATAATTTTTAAAGTAGTTAAAAATATAAGAATCTATCTATAAAGAATAAAACTATAAGCCCTCCCCGGCGGGGAATTAAAACCCGGTCTCCCGCGTGACAGGTGGGGATACTGACCACTATACTAACGAGGACACATTAGGGACTTCTAATTAGTTTCATTTATTACACTATTCATTATTTACAATTACGTTTAAAATAAATTTCAAAGTAGTTAAAAATATAAGAATCCATCTATAAAGAACTAAACTATAAGCCCTCCCCGGCGGGGAATCGAACCCCGGTCTCCCGCGTGACAGGCGGGGATACTGACCACTATACTACCGAGGACACATTAGGGTCTTCTATTTGGTTTCATTTATTACACTATTCATTATTTACACTTACGTTTAAAATAATTTTTAAAGAAGTTAAAAAAATAAGAATCTATCTATAAAGAATAAAACTATAAGCCCTCCACAGCGAAGAATCGAACCCCGATCTCCCACGTAACAGGCGGGGATACTGACCACTATACTACCGAGGACACATAAGGGACTTCTAATTGGTTACATTTATTACACCATTCATTACGTACACTTATATTCACAATAAATTACAAAGCGGTTAAAAATATAAGTATCTATCTCTGTACAGAACAAAACTTTAAGCACTCCCCGGCGGGGAATCGAACCCCGCTCTCCCGCGTGACTGGCGGGGATACTGACCACTATACTACCGAGGACACATTGAGGACTTCGAATTAGTTTGATTTATTACACTATTCATTATTTACACTTACGTTTAAAATAAATTTCAAATTAGTTAAAAATATAAGAATCTATCTATAAAGAACAAAACTATAAGCCCTCCCCGGCTGGGAATCGAACCCCGGTCTCCCGCGTGACAGGCGGGGATACTGACCACTATACTACCGAGGACACATTAGGGACTTCCCCTAATTGGTTTCATTTATTACACCATTCATTACGTTCACATATATTCACAATAAATTACAAAGCGGTTAAAAATATAAGAATCTTTCTATAAAGAATAAAACTATAAGCCCTCCCCGGCGGGGAATTAAAACCCGGTCTCCCGCGTGACAGGTGGGGATACTGACCACTATACTAACGAGGACACATTAGGGACTTCTAATTAGTTTCATTTATTACACTATTCATTATTTACAATTACGTTTAAAATAAATTTCGAAGTAGTTAAAAATATAAGAATATATCTATCTAGAAAGAATAAAACTATAACCCCTCCACGGCGGGAAATCGAACCCCGGCCTCAAAAGTGACAGGCGGGGATACTGACCACTATACTTCCGAGGATACATTATTGACTTATAATTGGTTTCATTTATTACACTATTCATTATGTACACTTACGTTTAAAATAAATTTCAAAGTATTTAAAATTATAAGAATCTTTCTATAAAGAACAAAACTATAAGCCCTCCACGGCGGGAAATCGAACCCCGGTCTCCCGCGTGACAGGCGGGGATACTGACCACTATACTACCGAGGACACATTGTGGACGTCGAATTAGTTTGAATTATTACACTATTCATTATTTACAATTACGTTTAAAATAAATTTCGAAGTAGTTAAAAATATAAGAATCTATCTAGAAAGAATAAAACTATAACCCCTCCCCGGCGAAGAATCGAACCCCGGCTTCCCGAGTGACAGGCGGGGATACTGACCACTATACTTCCGAGGACACATTAGGGGATTCCCCTAATTGGTTTCATTTATTACACCATTCATTACGTACACTTATATTCACAATAAATTACAAAGCGGTTAAAAATATTAGAATCTATCTCTGTACAGAACAAAACTTTAAGCACTCCCCAGCGGGGAATCGAACCCCGGTCTCCCGCGTGACAGGCGGGGATACTGACCACTATACTACCGAGGACACATTAGGGACTTCCCCTAATTGGTTTCATTTATTACACCATTCATTACGTTCACATATATTCACAATAAATTACAAAGCGGTTAAAAATATAAGAATCTTTCTATAAAGAATAAAACTATAAGCCCTCCCCGGCGGGGAATTAAAACCCGGTCTCCCGCGTGACAGGTGGGGATACTGACCACTATACTAACGAGGACACATTAGGGACTTCTAATTAGTTTCATTTATTACACTATTCATTATTTACAATTACGTTTAAAATAAATTTCGAAGTAGTTAAAAATATAAGAATCTATCTAGAAAGAATAAAACTATAACCCCTCCACGGCGGGAAATCGAACCCCGGCCTCAAAAGTGACAGGCGGGGATACTGACCACTATACTTCCGAGGATACATTATTGACTTATAATTGGTTTCATTTATTACACTATTCATTATGTACACTTACGTTTAAAATAAATTTCAAAGTATTTAAAATTATAAGAATCTTTCTATAAAGAACAAAACTATAAGCCCTCCACGGCGGGAAATCGAACCCCGGTCTCCCGCGTGACAGGCGGGGATACTGACCACTATACTACCGAGGACACATTGTGGACGTCGAATTAGTTTGAATTATTACACTATTCATTATTTACAATTACGTTTAAAATAAATTTCGAAGTAGTTAAAAATATAAGAATATATCTATCTAGAAAGAATAAAACTATAACCCCTCCCCGGCGAAGAATCGAACCCCGGCTTCCCGAGTGACAGGCGGGGATACTGACCACTATACTTCCGAGGACACATTAGGGACTTCTAATTAGTTTCATTTATTACACTATTCATTATTTACAATTACGTTTAAAATAAATTTCGAAGTAGTTAAAAATATAAGAATATATCTATCTAGAAAGAATAAAACTATAACCCCTCCCCGGCGAAGAATCGAAACCCGGCCTCAAGAGTGACAGGCGGGGATACTGACCACTATACTTCCGAGGATACATTATTGACTTATAATTGGTTTCATTTATTACACTATTCATTATGTACACTTACGTTTAAAATAAATTTCAAAGTATTTAAAATTATAAGAATCTTTCTATAAAGAACAAAACTATAAGCCCTCCACGGCGGGAAATCGAACCCCGGTCTCCCGCGTGACAGGCGAAGATACTGACCACTGTACTACCGAAGACACATTAGGGGATTTCCTAATTGGTTTCATTTATTACACCATTCATTACGTACACTTATATTCACAATAAATTACAAAGCGGTTAAAAATATTAGAATCTATCTCTGTACAGAACAAAACTTAAAGCACTCTTCGGCGGGGAATCGAACCCCAGTCTCCCGCGTGACAGGCGGGGATACTGACCACTATACTACCGAGGACACATTGTGGACGTCGAATTAGTTTGAATTATTACACTATTCATTATTTACAATTACGTTTAAAATAAATTTCGAAGTAGTTAAAAATATAAGAATCTATCTATAAAGAACAAAATTATAAGCCCTCCCCGGCGGGGAATCGAACCCCGGTCTCCCGCGTGACAGGCGGGGATACTGACCACTATACTACCGAGGACACATTAGGGTCTTCTATTTGGTTTCATTTATTACACTATTCATTATTTACACTTACGTTTAAAAAATAATTTTCAAAGCAGTTAAAAATATAAGAATCTATCTATAAAGACTAAAACTATAAGCCCTCCCCGTCGTGGAATCGAACTCCGGTCTCCCTCGTGACAGGCGGGGATACTGACAACTATACTACCGAGGACACATTATAGAATTCCCCCCTAATTGGTTTCATTTATTACACTATTCATTATTTACACTTACGTTTAAAACAAATTTCAAAGTAGTTAAAAATATAAGAATCTATCTATAAAGAATAAAACTATAAGCCCTCCCCGGCGAAGAATCGAACCCCGATCTCCCACGTGACAGGCGGGGATACTGACCACTATACTACCCAGGACACATAAGGGACTTCCTAATTGGTTTCATTTATTACACCATTCATTACGTACACTTATATTCACAATAAATTACAAAGCGGTTAAAAATATAAGAATCTATCTCTGTACAGAACAAAACTTTAAGCACTCCCCGGCGAGGAATCGAACCCCGGTCTTCCGCGTGACAGGCGGGGATACTGACCACTATACTACCGAGGACACATTAGGGACTTCTAATTGGTTTCATTTATTACACCATTCATTACGTTCACATATATTCACAATAAATTACAAAGCGGTTAAAAATATAAGAATCTTTCTATAAAGAATAAAACTATAAGCCCTCCCCAGCGGGGAATTAAACCCCGGTCTCCCGCGTGACAGGCGGGGATACTGACCACTATACTAACGAGGACACATTAGGGACTTCTAATTAGTTTCATTTATTACACCATTCATTACGTTCACATATATTCACAATAAATTACAAAGCGGTTAAAAATATAAGAATCTTTCTATAAAGAATAAAACTATAAGCCCTCCACAGCGGGGAATTAAACCCCGGTCTCCCGCGTGACAGGCGGGGATACTGACCACTATACTAACGAGGACACATTAGGGACTTCTAATTAGTTTCATTTATTACACTATTCATTATTTACAATTACGTTTAAAATAAATTTCGAAGTAGTTAAAAATATAAGAATCTATCTAGAAAGGATAAAACTATAACCCCTCCCCGGCGAATAATCGAAACCCGGCCTCCCGAGTGACAGGCGGGGATACTGACCACTATACTTTTGAGGATACATTATTGACTTATAATTGGTTTCATTTATTACACTATTCATTATGTACACTTACGTTTAAAATAAATTTCAAAGTATTTAAAATTATAATAATCTTTCTATAAAGAACAAAACTATAAGCCCTCCCCGGCGGGAAATCGAACCCCGGTCTCCCGCGTGACAGGCGAAGATACTGACCACTGTACTACCGAAGACACATTAGGGGATTATAATTGGTTTCATTTATTACACCATTCATTACGTACACTTATATTCACAATAAATTACAAAGCGGTTAAAAATATTAGAATCTATCTCTGTACAGAACAAAACTTAAAGCACTCCCCTGCGGGGAATCGAACCCCGGTCTCCCGCGTGACAGGCGGGGATACTGACCACTACACAACCGAGGACATATTATAGAATTCTAATTGGTTTCATTTATTACACTATTCATTATTTACACTTACGTTTAAAATAAATTTCAAAGTAGTTAAAAATATAAGAATCTATCTAGAAAGAATAAAACTATAACACCTCCCCGGCGAATAATCGAAACCCGGCCTCCCGAGTGACAGGCGGGGATACTGACCACTATACTTTTGAGGATACATAATTGACTTATAATTGGTTTCATTTATTACACTATTCATTATGTACACTTACGTTTAAAATAAATTTCAAAGTATTTAAAATTATAATAATCTTTCTATAAAGAACAAAACTATAAGCCCTCCCCGGCGGGAAATCGAACCCCGGTCTCCCGCGTGACAGGCGAAGATACTGACCACTGTACTACCGAAGACACATTAGGGGATTATAATTGGTTTCATTTATTACACCATTCATTACGTACACTTATATTCACAATAAATTACAAAGCGGTTAAAAATATTAGAATCTATCTCTGTACAGAACAAAACTTAAAGCAATCCCCTGCGGGGAATCGAACCCCGGTCTCCCGCGTGACAGGCGGTGATACTGACCACTACACAACCGAGGACACATTAGGGACTTCCTAATTGGTTTCATTTATTACACCATTCATTACGTACACTTACATTCACGATAAATTACAAAGCGGTTAAAAATATAAGAATCTATCTCTGTACAGAACAAAACTTTAAGCACTCCCCGGCGGGGAATCGAACCCCGGTCTCCCGCGTGACAGGCGGGGATACTGACCACTATACTACCGAGGACACATTGTGGACGTCGAATTAGTTTGATTTATTACACTATTCATTATTTACACTTACGTTTAAAATAAATTTCAAAGTAGATAAAAATATAAGAATCTATCTATAAAGAACAAAACTATAAGCCCTCCCCAACGGGGAATCGAACCCCGGCCTCCCGCGTGACAGGCGGGGATACTGAGCACTATACTACCAAGGACACATTAAGGACTTCCTAATTGGTTTCATTTATTACACTATTCATTATTTACACTTACGTTTAAAATAATTTTCAAAGTAGTTAAAAATATAAGAATCTATCTATAAAGAATAAAACTATAAGCCCTCCCCGGCGAAGAATCGAACCCCGATCTCCCGCGTGACAGGCGGGGATACTGACCACTATACTACCGAGGACACATTAGGGACTTCCTAATTGGTTTCATTTATTACACCATTCATTACGTACACTTACATTCACAATAAATTACAAAGCGGTTAAAAATATAAGAATCTATCTCTGTACAGAACAAAACTTTAAGCACTCCCCGGCGGGGAATCGAACCCCGGTCTCCCGCGTGACAGGCGGGGATACTGACCACTATACTACCGAGGACACATTGGGGACTTCGAATTAGTTTGATTTATTACACTATTCAATATTTACACTTACGTTTAAAAGAAATTTCAAAGTAGTTAAAAATATAAGAATCTATATATAAAGAATAAAACTATAAGCCCTCCCCGGCGAAGAATCGAACCCCGGTCTCCCGCGTGACAGGCGGGGATACTGACCACTATACTACCGAGGACACATTGGGGACTTCGAATTAGTTTGATTTATTACACTATTCAATATTTACACTTACGTTTAAAAGAAATTTCAAAGTAGTTAAAAATATAAGAATCTATATATAAAGAACAAAACTATAAGCCCTCCCCGGCGGGGAATCGAACCCCGGTCTCCCGCGTGACAGGCGGGGATACTGACCACTATACTACCGAGGACACATTAGGGTCTTCTATTTGGTTTCATTTATTACACTATTCATTATTTACACTTACGTTTAAAATAATTTTTAAAGTAGTTAAAAATATAAGAATCTATCTATAAAGAATAAAACTATAAGCCCTCCCCGGCGGGGAATTAAAACCCGGTCTCCCGCGTGACAGGTGGGGATACTGACCACTATACTAACGAGGACACATTAGGGACTTCTAATTAGTTTCATTTATTACACTATTCATTATTTACAATTACGTTTAAAATAAATTTCAAAGTAGTTAAAAATATAAGAATCCATCTATAAAGAACAAAACTATAAGCCCTCCCCGGCGGGGAATCGAACCCCGGTCTCCCGCGTGACAGGCGGGGATACTGACCACTATACTACCGAGGACACATTAGGGTCTTCTATTTGGTTTCATTTATTACACTATTCATTATTTACACTTACGTTTAAAAAAAATAATTCTTAAAGAAGTTAAAAATATAAGAATCTATCTATAAAGAATAAAACTATAAGCCCTCCACAGCGAAGAATCGAACCCCGATCTCCCACGTAACAGGCGGAGATACTGACCACTATACTACCGAGGACACATAAGGGACTTCTAATTGGTTACATTTATTACACCATTCATTACGTACACTTATATTCACAATAAATTACAAAGCGGTTAAAAATATAAGTATCTATCTCTGTACAGAACAAAACTTTAAGCACTCCCCGGCGGGGAATCGAACCCCGCTCTCCCGCGTGACTGGCGGGGATACTGACCACTATACTACCGAGGACACATTGAGGACTTCGAATTAGTTTGATTTATTACACTATTCATTATTTACACTTACGTTTAAAATAAATTTCAAATTAGTTAAAAATATAAGAATCTATCTATAAAGAACAAAACTATAAGCCCTCCCCGGCTGGGAATCGAACCCCGGTCTCCCGCGTGACAGGCGGGGATACTGACCACTATACTACCGAGGACACATTAGGGACTTCCCCTAATTGGTTTCATTTATTACACCATTCATTACGTTCACATATATTCACAATAAATTACAAAGCGGTTAAAAATAAAAGAATCTTTCTATAAAGAATAAAACTATAAGCCCTCCCCGGCGGGGAATTAAAACCCGGTCTCCCGCGTGACAGGTGGGGATACTGACCACTATACTAACGAGGACACATTAGGGACTTCTAATTAGTTTCATTTATTACACTATTCATTATTTACAATTACGTTTAAAATAAATTTCGAAGTAGTTAAAAATATAAGAATATATCTATCTAGAAAGAATAAAACTATAACCCCTCCACGGCGGGAAATCGAACCCCGGCCTCAAAAGTGACAGGCGGGGATACTGACCACTATACTTCCGAGGATACATTATTGACTTATAATTGGTTTCATTTATTACACTATTCATTATGTACACTTACGTTTAAAATAAATTTCAAAGTATTTAAAATTATAAGAATCTTTCTATAAAGAACAAAACTATAAGCCCTCCACGGCGGGAAATCGAACCCCGGTCTCCCGCGTGACAGGCGAAGATACTGACCACTGTACTACCGAAGACACATTAGGGGATTTCCTAATTGGTTTCATTTATTACACCATTCATTACGTACACTTATATTCACAATAAATTACAAAGCGGTTAAAAATATTAGAATCTATCTCTGTACAGAACAAAACTTAAAGCACTCTTCGGCGGGGAATCGAACCCCAGTCTCCCGCGTGACAGGCGGGGATACTGACCACTATACTACCGAGGACACATTGTGGACGTCGAATTAGTTTGAATTATTACACTATTCATTATTTACAATTACGTTTAAAATAAATTTCGAAGTAGTTAAAAATATAAGAATATCTATCTAGAAAGAATAAAACTATAACCCCTCCCCGGCGAAGAATCGAACCCCGGCCTCCCGAGTGACAGGCGGGGATACTGACCACTATACTTCCGAGGACACATTAGGGGATTCCCCTAATTGGTTTCATTTATTACACCATTCATTACGTACACTTATATTCACAATAAATTACAAAGCGGTTAAAAATATTAGAATCTATCTCTGTACAGAACAAAACTTTAAGCACTCCCCAGCGGGGTATCGAACCCCGGTCTCCCGCGTGACAGGCGGGGATACTGACCACTATACTACCGAGGACACATTGGGGACTTCGAATTAGTTTGATTTATTACACTATTCAATATTTACACTTACGTTTAAAAGAAATTTCAAAGTAGTTAAAAATATAAGAATCTATATATAAAGAATAAAACTATAAGCCCTCCCCGGCGAAGAATCGAACCCCGATCTCCCGCGTGACAGGTGGGGATACTGACCACTATACTACCGAGGACACATTAGGGACTTCCTAATTGGTTTCATTTATTACACCATTCATTACGTACACTTACATTCACAATAAATTACAAAGCGGTTAAAAATATAAGAATCTATCTCTGTACAGAACAAAACTTTAAGCACTCCCCGGCGGGGAATTGAACAAAGGTCTCCCGCGTGACAGGCGGGGATACTGACCACTATACTACCGAGGACACATTGTGTACTTCGAATTAGTTTGATTTATCACAGTATTCATTATTTACACTTACGTTTAAAATAAATTTCAAAGTAGTTAAAAATATAAGAATCCATCTATAAAGAACAAAACTATAAGCCCTCCCCGGCGGGGAATAGAACCTCGGTCTCCCGCGTGACAGGCGGGGATACTGACCACTATACTACCGAGGACACATTAGGGTCTTCTATTTGGTTTCATTTATTACACTATTCATTATTTACACTTACGTTTAAAAAATAATTTTTATAAAGTAGTTAAAAATATAAGAATCTATCTATAAAGAATAAAACTATAAGCCCTCCCCGGCGGGGAATTAAAACCCGGTCTCCCGCGTGACAGGTGGGGATACTGACCACTATACTAACGAGGACACATTAGGGACTTCTAATTAGTTTCATTTATTACACTATTCATTATTTACAATTACGTTTAAAATAAATTTCAAAGTAGTTAAAAATATAAGAATCCATCTATAAAGAACTAAACTATAAGCCCTCCCCGGCGGGGAATCGAACCCCGGTCTCCCGCGTGACAGGCGGGGATACTGACCACTATACTACCGAGGACACATTAGGGTCTTCTATTTGGTTTCATTTATTACACTATTCATTATTTACACTTACGTTTAAAATAATTTTTAAAGAAGTTAAAAAAATAAGAATCTATCTATAAAGAATAAAACTATAAGCCCTCCACAGCGAAGAATCGAACCCCGATCTCCCACGTAACAGGCGGGGATACTGACCACTATACTACCGAGGACACATAAGGGACTTCTAATTGGTTACATTTATTACACCATTCATTACGTACACTTATATTCACAATAAATTACAAAGCGGTTAAAAATATAAGTATCTATCTCTGTACAGAACAAAACTTTAAGCACTCCCCGGCGGGGAATCGAACCCCGCTCTCCCGCGTGACTGGCGGGGATACTGACCACTATACTACCGAGGACACATTGAGGACTTCCGAATTAGTTTGATTTATTACACTATTCATTATTTACACTTACGTTTAAAATAAATTTCAAAGTAGTTAAAAATATAAGAATCTATCTATAAAGAACAAAACTATAAGCCCTCCCCGGCGGGGAATCGAACCCCGGTCTCCCGCGTGACAGGCGGGGATACTGACCACTATACTAACGAGGACACATTAGGGACTTCTAATTAGTTTCATTTATTACACTATTCATTATTTACAATTACGTTTAAAATAAATTTCGAAGTAGTTAAAAATATAAGAATCTATCTAGAAAGAATAAAACTATAACCCCTCCCCGGCGAAGAATCGAAACCCGGCCTCAAGAGTGACAGGCGGGGATACTGACCACTATACTTCCGAGGATACATTATTGACTTATAATTGGTTTCATTTATTACACTATTCATTATGTACACTTACGTTTAAAATAAATTTCAAAGTATTTAAAATTATAAGAATCTTTCTATAAAGAACAAAACTATAAGCCCTCCACGGCGGGAAATCGAACCCCGGTCTCCCGCGTGACAGGCGAAGATACTGACCACTGTACTACCGAAGACACATTAGGGGATTTCCTAATTGGTTTCATTTATTACACCATTCATTACGTACACTTATATTCACAATAAATTACAAAGCGGTTAAAAATATTAGAATCTATCTCTGTACAGAACAAAACTTAAAGCACTCTTCGGCGGGGAATCGAACCCCAGTCTCCCGCGTGACAGGCGGGGATACTGACCACTTTACTACCGAGGACACATTGTGGACGTCGAATTAGTTTGAATTATTACACTATTCATTATTTACAATTACGTTTAAAATAAATTTCGCGAAGTAGTTAAAAATATAAGAATATCTATCTAGAAAGAATAAAACTATAACCCCTCCCCGGCGAAGAATCGAAACCCGGCCTCCCGAGTGACAGGCGGGGATACTGACCACTATACTTCCGAGGACACATTAGGGATTCCCCTAATTGGTTTCATTTATTACACCATTCATTACGTACACTTATATTCACAATAAATTACAAAGCGGTTAAAAATATTAGAATCTATCTCTGTACAGAACAAAACTTTAAGCACTCCCCAGCGGGGAATCGAACCCCGGTCTCCCGCGTGACAGGCGGGGATACTGACCACTATACTACCGAGGACACATTGGGGACTTCGAATTAGTTTGATTTATTACACTATTCAATATTTACACTTACGTTTAAAAGAAATTTCAAAGTAGTTAAAAATATAAGAATCTATATATAAAGAATAAAACTATAAGCCCTCCCCGGCGAAGAATCGAACCCCGATCTCCCGCGTGACAGGTGGGGATACTGACCACTATACTACCGAGGACACATTAGGGACTTCCTAATTGGTTTCATTTATTACACTATTCATTATTTACACTTACGTTTAAAATAATTTTCAAAGTAGTTAAAAATATAAGAATCTATCTATAAAGACTAAAACTATAAGCCCTCCCCGTCGTGGAATCGAACTCCGGTCTCCCGCGTGACAGGCGGGGATACTGACCACTACACAACCGAGGACACATTATAGAATTCTAATTGGTTTCATTTATTACACTATTCATTATTTACACTTACGTTTAAAATAAATTTCAAAGTAGTTAAAAATATAAGAATCTATCTATAAAGAATAAAATTATAAGCCCTCCCCGGCGAAGAATCGAACCCCGATCTCCCGCGTGACAGGCGGGGATACTGACCACTATACTACCGAGGACACATTAGGGGATTCTAATTGGTTTCATTTATTACACCATTCATTACGTACACTTACATTCACAATAAATTACAAAGCGGTTAAAAATATAAGAATCTATCTCTGTACAGAACAAAACTTTAAGCACTCCCCGGCGGGGAATTGAACAAAGGTCTCCCGCGTGACAGGCGGGGATACTGACCACTATACTACCGGGGACACATTGTGTACTTCGAATTAGTTTGATTTATCACACTATTCATTATTTACACTTACGTTTAAAATAAATTTCAAAGTAGTTAAAAATATAAGAATCCATCTATAAAGAACAAAACTATAAGCCCTCCCCGGAGGGGAATAGAACCTCGGTCTCCCGCGTGACAGGCGGGGATACTGACCACTATACTACCGAGGACACATTAGGGTCTTCTATTTGGTTTCATTTATTACACTATTCATTATTTACACTTACGTTTAAAATAATTTTTAAAGTAGTTAAAAATATAAGAATCTATCTATAAAGACTAAAACTATAAGCCCTCCCCGTCGTGGAATCGAACTCCGGTCTCCCGCGTGACAGGCGGGGATACTGACCACTACACAACCGAGGACACATTATAGAATTCTAATTGGTTTCATTTATTACACTATTCATTATTTACAATTACGTTTAAAATAAATTTCAAAGTAGTTAAAAATATAAGAATCCATCTATAAAGAACTAAACTATAAGCCCTCCCCGGCGGGGAATCGAACCCCGGTCTCCCGCGTGACAGGCGGGGATACTGACCACTATACTACCAAGGACACATTAGGGTCTTCTATTTGGTTTCATTTATTACACTATTCATTATTTACACTTATATTCACAATAAATTACAAAGCGGTTAAAAATATAAGTATCTATCTCTGTACAGAACAAAACTTTAAGCACTCCCCGGCGGGGAATCGAACCCCGCTCTCCCGCGTGACTGGCGGGGATACTGACCACTATACTACCGAGGACACATTGAGGACTTCCGAATTAGTTTGATTTATTACACTATTCATTATTTACACTTACGTTTAAAATAAATTTCAAAGTAGTTAAAAATATAAGAATCTATCTATAAAGAACAAAACTATAAGCCCTCCCCGGCGGGGAATCGAACCCCGGTCTCCCGCGTGACAGGCGGGGATACTGACCACTATACTAACGAGGACACATTAGGGACTTCTAATTAGTTTCATTTATTACACTATTCATTATTTACAATTACGTTTAAAATAAATTTCGAAGTAGTTAAAAATATAAGAATCTATCTAGAAAGAATAAAACTATAACCCCTCCCCGGCGAAGAATCGAAACCCGGCCTCAAGAGTGACAGGCGGGGATACTGACCACTATACTTCCGAGGATACATTATTGACTTATAATTGGTTTCATTTATTACACTATTCATTATGTACACTTACGTTTAAAATAAATTTCAAAGTATTTAAAATTATAAGAATCTTTCTATAAAGAACAAAACTATAAGCCCTCCCCGGCGGGAAATCGAACCCCGGTCTCCCGCGTGACAGGCGAAGATACTGACCACTGTACTACCGAAGACACAATAGGGGATTCCCTAATTGGTTTCATTTATTACACCATTCATTACGTACACTTATATTCACAATAAATTACAAAGCGGTTAAAAATATTAGAATCTATCTCTGTACAGAACAAAACTTAAAGCACTCCTCGGCGGGGAATCGAACCCCAGTCTCCCGCGTGACAGGCGGGGATACTGACCACTATACTACCGAGGACACAATGGGGACTTCGAATTAGTTTGATTTATTACACTATTCAATATTTACACTTACGTTTAAAATAAATTTCAAAGTATTTAAAATTATAAGAATCTTTCTATAAAGAACAAAACTATAAGCCCTCCCCGGCTTTATATCGAACCCCGGTCTCCCGCGTGACAGGCGAAGATACTGACCACTGTACTACCGAAGACACATTAGGGGATTCCCTAATTGGTTTCATTTATTACACCATTGATTATTTACACTTATATTCACAATAAATTACAAAGCGGTTAGAAATATTAGAATCTATCTCTGTACAGAACAAAACTTAAAGCACTCCCCGGCGGGGAATCGAACCCCAGTCTCCCGCGTGACAGGCGGGGATACTGACCAATATACTACCGAGGACACATTGGGGACTTCCGAATTAGTTTGATTTATTACACTATTCAATATTTACACTTACGTTTAAAATAAATTTCAAAGTATTTAAAATTATAAGAATCTTTCTATAAAGAACAAAACTATAAGCCCTCCCCGGCAGGGAATCGAACCCCGCTCTCCAGCGTGACAGGCGGTGATACTGACCACTATACTACCGAGGACACATTAGGGACTTCTTAATGGTTTCATTTATTACACTATTCGTTATTTACACTTACGTTTAAAATAATTTTCAAAGCAGTTAAAAATATAAGAATCTATCTATAAAGACTAAAACTATAAGCCCTCCCCGTCGTGGAATCGAACTCCGGTCTCCCGCGTGACAGGCGGGGATACTGACCACTATACTACCGATGACACATAAGGGACTTCTAATTGGTTTCATTTATTACAACATTCATTACGTACACTTACGTTTAAAATAAATTTCAAAGTAGTTAAAAATATAAGAATCTATCTATAAAGAACAAAACTATAAGCCCTCCCCGGCGGGGAATCGAACCCCGGTCTCCCGCGTGACAGGCGGGGATACTGACCACTATACTACCAAGGACACATTAGGGACTTCCTAATTGGTTTCATTTATTACACCATTCATTACGTACACTTATATTCACAATAAATTACAAAGCGACTAAAAATTTAAGAATCTTTCTATAAAGAATAAAACTATAAGCCCTCCCCGGCGGGGAATCGAACCCCGGTCTCCCGCGTGACAGGCGGGGATACTGACCACTATACTACCGAGGACACATTAGGGACTTATAATTGGTTTCATTTTTTACACTATTCATTATTTACACTTACGTTTAAAATAAATTTCAAAGTATTTAAAATTATAAGAATCTTTCTATAAAGAACAAAACTATAAGCCCTCCCCGGCGGGGAATCGAACCCCGGACTCCCGCGTGACAGGCGGGGATACTGACCACTATACTACCGATGACACATAAGGGACTTCTAATTGGTTTCATTTATTACAACATTCATTACGTACACTTACGTTTAAAATAAATTTCAAAGTAGTTAAAAATATAAGAATCTATCTATAAAGAACAAAACTATAAGCCCTCCCCGGCGGGGAATGGAACCCCGGTCTCCCGCGTGACAGGCGGGGATACTGACCACTATACTACCGAGGACAGATTGAGGACTTCGAATTAGTTTGATTTATTACACTATTCATTATTTACACTTACGTTTAAAATAAATTTCAAAGTAGAATAAAATATAAGAATCTATCTATAAAGAACAAAACTATAAGCCCTCCCCGGCGGGGAATCGAACCCCGGTCTCCCGCGTGACAGGCGGGGATACTGACCACTATACTACCGAGGACACATTGTGTACCTCGAATTAGTTTGATTTATTACACTATTCAATATTTACACATACGTTTAAAAGAAATTTCACAAAGTAGTTAAAAATATAAGAATCTATGTATAAAGAATAAAACTATAAGCCCTCCCTGGCGAAGAATCGAACCCCGATCTCCCGCGTGACAGGTGGGGATACTGACCACTATACTACCGAGGACACATTAGGGACTTCCTAATTGGTTTCATTTATTACACCATTCATTACGTACACTTACATTCACAATAAATTACAAAGCGGTTAAAAATATAAGAATCTATCTCTGTACAGAACAAAACTTTAAGCACTCCCCGGCGGGGAATCGAACCCCGGTCTCCCGCGTGACAGGCGGGGATACTGACCACTATACTACCGAGGACACATTGTGTACTTCGAATTAGTTTGATTTATCACACTATTCATTATTTACACTTACGTTTAAAAAATAAATTTCAAAGTAGTTAAAAATATAAGAATCTGTCTATAATGAACAAAACTATAAGCCCTCCCCGACGGGGAATCGAACCCCGGTCTCCCGCGTGACGGGCGGGGATACTGACCACTATACTACCGATGACACATAAGGGACTTCTAATTGGTTTCATTTATTACAACATTCATTACGTACACTTACGTTTAAAATAAATTTCAAAGTAGTTAAAAATATAAGAATCTATCTATAAAGAACAAAACTATAAGCCCTTCCCGGCGGGGAATGGAACCCCGGTCTCCCGCGTGACAGGCGGGGATACTGACCACTATACTACCGAGGACACATTAGGGACTTCCTAATTGGTTTCATTTATTACACCATTCATTACATTCTCATATATTCACAATAAATTACAAAGCGGTTAAAAATATAAGAATATATCTTTCTATAAAGAATAAAACTATAACCCCTCCCCGGCGAAGAATCGAAACCCGGCCTCCCGAGTGACAGGCGGGGATACTGACCACTATACTTCCTAGGATACATTATTGACTTATAATTGGTTTCATTTATTACACTATTCATTATGTACACTTACGTTTAAAATAAATTTCAAAGTATTTAAAATTATTAGAATCTTTCTATAAAGAACAAAACTATAAGCCCTCCCCGGCGGGAAATCGAACCACGGTCTCCCGCGTGACAGGCGTAGATACTGACCACTGTACTACCGAAGACACATTAGGGGATTCTAATTGGTTTCATTTATTACACCATTCATTACGTACACTTATATTCACAATAAATTACAAAGCGGTTAAAAATATTAGAATCTATCTCTGTACAGAACAAAACTTAAAGCACTCCCCGGCGAAGAATCGAACCCCGATCTCCCGCGTGACAGGCGGGGATACTGACCACTATACTACCGAGGACACATTAGGGAATTCCCCTAATTGGTTTCATTTATTACACCATTCATTACGTACACTTACATTCACAATAAATTACAAATCGGTTAAAAATATAAGAATCTATCTCTGTACAGAACAAAACTTTAAGCACTCCCCGGCGGGGAATCGAACCCCGGTCTCCCGCGTGACAGGCGGGGATACTGACCACTATACTACCGAGGACACATTGTGGACGTCGAATTAGTTTGATTTATTACACTATTCATTATTTACACTTACGTTTAAAATAAATTTCAAAGTAGTTAAAAATATAAGAATCTATCTATAAAGAACAAAACTATAAGCCCTCCCCAACGGGGAATCGAACCCCGGTCTCCCGCGTGACAGGCGGGGATACTGACCACTATACTACCAAGGACACATTAGGGACTTCCTAATTGGTTTCATTTATTACACTATTCATTATTTACACTTACGTTTAAAATAATTTTCAAAGTAGTTAAAAATAGAAGAATCTATCTATAAAGACTAAAACTATAAGCCCTCCCCGTCGTGGAATCGAACCCCGGTCTCCCGCGTGACAGGCGGGGATACTGACCACTATACTTCCAAGGACACATTGTGTACTTCGAATTAGTTTGATTTATCACACTATTTATTATTTACACTTACGTTTAAAATAAATTTCAAAGTATTTAAAATTATAAGAATCTTTCTATAAAGAACAAAACTATAAGCCCTCCCCGGCGGGAAATCGAACCCCGGTCTCCCGCGTGACAGGCGGGGATACTGACTACCATACTACCGAGGACACATTAGGGTCTTCTAATAGGTTTCATTTATTACACTTTTCATTATTTACACTTATATTCACAATAAATTACAAAGCGGTTAAAAATATAAGAATATATATCTTTCTATAAAGAATAAAACTATAACCCCTCCCCGGCGAAGAATCGAAACCCGTCCTCCCGAGTGACAGGCGGGGATACTGACCACTATACTTCCGAGGATACATTAGGGACTTATAATTGGTTTCATTTATTACACTATTCATTATTTACACTTACGTTTAAAATAAATTTCAAAGTATTTAAAATTATAAGAATCTTTCTATAAAGAACAAAACTATAAGCCCTCCCCGGCGGGAAATCGAACCCCGGTCTCCCGCGTGACAAGCGAAGATACTGACCACTGTACTACCGAAGACACATTAGGGGATTCTAATTGGTTTCATTTATTACACCATTCATTACGTACACTTATATTCACAATAAATTACAAAGCGGTTAAAAATATTAGAATCTATCTCTGTACAGAACAAAACTTAAAGCACTCCCCGGCGGGGAATCGAACCCCGGTCTCCCGCGTGACAGGCGGGGATACTGACCACTATACTACCGAGGACACATTGTGTACTTCGAATTAGTTTGATTTATCACACTATTCATTATTTACACTTACGTTTAAAATAAATTTCAAAGTAGTTAAAAATAAAAGAATCTGTCTATAATGAACAAAACTATAAGCCCTCCCCGGCGGGGAATCGAACCCCGGACTCCCGCGTGACAGGCGGGGATACTGACCACTATACTACCGAGGACACATAAGGGACTTCCTAATTGGTTTCATTTATTACACTATTCATTATTTACACTTACGTTTAAAATAATTTTCAAAGTAGTTAAAAATATAAGAATCTATCTATAAAGACTAAACTATAAGCCCTCCCCGGCGTGGAATAGAACTCCGGTCTCCCGCGTGACAGGCGGGGATACTGACCACTATACTACCGAGGACACATTATAGATTTCCTAATTGGTTTCATTTATTACACTATTCATTATTTACACTTACGTTTAAAATAAATTTCAAAGTTGTTAAAAATATAAGAATCTATCTATAAAGAAAAAAACTATAAGCCCTCCCCGGCGAAGAATCGAACCCCGATCTCTCGCGTGACAGGCGGGGATACTGACCACTATACTACCGAGGACACATTAGGGGCTTCCCCCTAATTGGTTTCATTTATTACACCATTCATTACGTACACTTATATTCACAATAAATTACAAAGCGGTTAAAAATATAAGAATCTATCTCTGTACAGAACAAAACTTAAGGCACTCCCCGGCGGGGAATCGAACCCCGGTCTCCCGCGTGACAGGAGGGGATACCGACCACTATACTACCGAGGAAACATTGGGGACTTCCGAATTAGTTTATTTATTACACTATTCATTATTTACACTTACGTTTAAAATAAATTTCAAAGTAGTTAAAAATATAAGAATCTATCTATAAAGAACAAAACTATAACCCCTCCCCGGCGGGGAATCGAACCCCGGTCTCCCGCGTGACAGGCGGGGATACTGACCACTATACTTCCGAGGACACATTAGGGACTTATAATTGGTTTCATTTATTACACTATTTATTATTTACACTTACGTTTAAAATAAATTTCAAAGTATTTAAAATTATAAGAATCTTTCTATAAAGAACAAAACTATAAGCCCTCCCCGGCGGGAAATCGAACCCCGGTCTCCCGCGTGACAGGCGGGGATACTGACTACTATACTACCGAGGACACATTAGGGTCTTCTAATTGGTTTCATTTATTACACTTTTCATTATTTACACTTATATTCACAATAAATTACAAAGCGGTTAAAAATATAAGAATATATCTTTCTATAAAGAATAAAACTATAACCCCTCCCCGGCGAAGAATCGAAACCCGTCCTCCCGAGTGACAGGCGGGGATACTGACCACTATACTTCCGAGGATACATTAGGGACTTATAATTGGATTCATTTATTACACTATTCATTATTTACACTTACGTTTAAAATAAATTTCAAAGTATTTAAAATTATAAGAATCTTTCTATAAAGAACAAAACTATAAGCCCTCCCCGGCGGGAAATCGAACCCCGGTCTCCCGCGTGACAAGCGAAGATACTGACCACTGTACTACCGAAGACACATTAGGGGATTCCCCTAATTGGTTTCATTTATTACACCATTCATTACGTACACTTATATTCACAATAAATTACAAAGCGGTTAAAAATATTAGAATCTATCTCTGTACAGAACAAAACTTAAAGCACTCCCCGGCGGGGAATCGAACCCCGGTCTCCCGCGTGACAGGCGCGGATACTGACCACTATACTTCCTAGGATACATTATTGACTTATAATTGGTTTCATTTATTACACTATTCATTATGTACACTTACGTTTAAAATAAATTTCAAAGTATTTAAAATTATTAGAATCTTTCTATAAAGAACAAAACTATAAGCCCTCCCCGGCGGGAAATCGAACCACGGTCTCCCGCGTGACAGGCGTAGATACTGACCACTGTACTACCGAAGACACATTAGGGGATTCCCTAATTGGTTTCATTTATTACACCATTCATTACGTACACTTATATTCACAATAAATTACAAAGCGGTTAAAAATATTAGAATCTATCTCTGTACAGAACAAAACTTAAAGCACTCCCCGGAGGGGAATCGAACCCCGGTCTCCCGCGTGACAGGCGGGGATACTGACCACTACACAACCGAGGACACGTTATAGAATTCTAATTGGTTTCATTTATTACACTATTCATTATTTGCACTTACGTTTAAAATAAATTTCAAAGTAGTTAAAAATATAAGAATCTATCTATAAAGAACAAAACTATAAGCCCTCCCCAACGGGGAATCGAACCCCGGTCTCCCGCGTGACAGGCGGGGATACTGACCACTATACTACCAAGGACACATTAGGGACTTCCTAATTGGTTTCATTTATTACACTATTCATTATTTACACTTACGTTTAAAATAATTTTCAAAGTAGTTAAAAATAGAAGAATCTATCTATTAAGACTAAAACTATAAGCCCTCCCCGTCGTGGAATCGAACACCGGTCTCTCGTGTGACAGGCGGGGATACTGACCACTACACAACCGAGGACACATTATAGAATTCTAATTGGTTTCATTTATTACACTATTCATTATTTACATTTACGTTAAAATAAATTTCAAAGTAGTTAAAAAAATAAGAATCTATCTATAAAGAATAAAACTATAAGCCCTCCTCGGTGAAGAATCGAACCCCGATCTCCCGCGTGACAGGCGGGGATACTGACCACTATACTACCGAGGACACATTGTGGACGTCGAATAAGTTTGATTTATTACACTATTCATTATTTACAATTATGTTTAAAATAAATTTCGAAGTAGTTAAAAATATAAGAATCTATCTAGAAAGAATACAACTATAACCCCTCCCCGGCGAAGAATCGAACCCCGGCCTCCCGAGTGACAGGCGGGGATACTGACCACTATACTTCCGAGGACACATTAAGGACTTATAATTGGTTTCATTTATTACACTATTCATTATTTACACTTACGTTTAAAATAAATTTCGAAGTAGTTAAAATTATAAGAATCTTTCTATAAAGAACAAAACTATAAGCCCTCCCCGGCGGGAAATCGAACCCCGGTCTCCCGCGTGACAGGCGAAGATACTGACCACTGTGCAACCGAGGACACATTAGGGGATTCTAATTGGTTTCATTTATTACACCATTCATTACGTACACTTATATTCACAATAAATTACAAAGCGGTTAAAAATATTAGAATCTATCTCTGTACAGAACAAAACTTTAAGCACTCCCCAGCGGGGAATCGAACCCCGGTCCCCCGCGTGACAGGCGGGGATACTGACCACTATACTACCGAGGACACATTGTGTACTTCGAATTAGTTTGATTTATCACACTATTCATTATTTACACTTACGTTTAAAATAAATTTCAAAGTAGTTAAAAATATAAGAATCTGTCTATAATGAACAAAACTATAAGCCCTCCCCGGCGGGGAATCGAACCCCGGACTCCCGCGTGACAGGCGGGGATACTGACCACTATACTACCGAGGACACATAAGGGACTTCCTAATTGGTTTCATTTATTACACTATTCATTATTTACACTTACGTTTAAAATAATTTTCAAAGTAGTTAAAAATATAAGAATCTATCTATAAAGACTAAACTATAAGCCCTCCCCGGCGTGGAATAGAACTCCGGTCTCCCGCGTGACAGGCGGGGATACTGACCACTATACTACCGAGGACACATTATAGATTTCTAATTGGTTTCATTTATTACACTATTCATTATTTACACTTACGTTTAAAATAAATTTCAAAGTTGTTAAAAATATAAGAATCTATCTATAAAGAAAAAAACTATAAGCCCTCCCCGGCGAAGAATCGAACCCCGATCTCTCGCGTGACAGGCGGGGATACTGACCACTATACTACCGAGGACACATTGTGGACGTCGAATAAGTTTGATTTATTACACTATTCATTATTTACAATTATGTTTAAAATAAATTTCGAAGTAGTTAAAAATATAAGAATCTATCTAGAAAGAATACAACTATAACCCCTCCCCGGCGAAGAATCGAACCCCGGCCTCCCGAGTGACAGGCGGGGATACTGACCACTATACTTCCGAGGACACATTAAGGACTTATAATTGGTTTCATTTATTACACTATTCATTATTTACACTTACGTTTAAAATAAATTTCGAAGTAGTTAAAATTATAAGAATCTTTCTATAAAGAACAAAACTATAAGCCCTCCCCGGCGGGAAATCGAACCCCGGTCTCCCGCGTGACAGGCGAAGATACTGACCACTGTGCAACCGAGGACACATTAGGGGATTCTAATTGGTTTCATTTATTACACCATTCATTACGTACACTTATATTCACAATAAATTACAAAGCGGTTAAAAATATTAGAATCTATCTCTGTACAGAACAAAACTTTAAGCACTCCCCAGCGGGGAATCGAACCCCGGTCCCCCGCGTGACAGGCGGGGATACTGACCACTATACTACCGAGGACACATTGTGTACTTCGAATTAGTTTGATTTATCACACTATTCATTATTTACACTTACGTTTAAAATAAATTTCAAAGTAGTTAAAAATATAAGAATCTGTCTATAATGAACAAAACTATAAGCCCTCCCCGGCGGGGAATCGAACCCCGGACTCCCGCGTGACAGGCGGGGATACTGACCACTATACTACCGAGGACACATAAGGGACTTCCTAATTGGTTTCATTTATTACACTATTCATTATTTACACTTACGTTTAAAATAATTTTCAAAGTAGTTAAAAATATAAGAATCTATCTATAAAGACTAAACTATAAGCCCTCCCCGGCGTGGAATAGAACTCCGGTCTCCCGCGTGACAGGCGGGGATACTGACCACTATACTACCGAGGACACATTATAGATTTCTAATTGGTTTCATTTATTACACTATTCATTATTTACACTTACGTTTAAAAAATAAATTTCAAAGTTGTTAAAAATATAAGAATCTATCTATAAAGAAAAAAACTATAAGCCCTCCCCGGCGAAGAATCGAACCCCGATCTCTCGCGTGACAGGCGGGGATACTGACCACTATACTACCGAGGACACATTAGGGACTTCCTAATTGGTTTCATTTATTACACCATTCATTACGTACACTTAAATTCACAATAAATTACAAAGCGGTTAAAAATATAAGAATCTATCTCTGTACAGAACAAAACTTTAAGCACTCCCCGGCAGGGAATCGAACCCCGGTCTCCCGCGTGACAGGCGTGGATACTGACCTCTATACTACAGAGGACACATTGTGGACGTCGAATTAGTTTGATTTATTACACTATTCATTATTTACACTTACGTTTAAAATAAATTTCAAAGTAGTTAAAAATATAAGAATCTATCTATAAAGAACAAAACTATAAGCCCTCCCCAACGGGGAATCGAACCCCGGTCTCCCGCGTGACAGGCGGGGATACTGACCACTATACTACCAAGGACACATTAAGGACTTCCTAATTGGTTTCATTTATTACACTATTCATTATTTACACTTACGTTTAAAATAATTTTCAAAGTATTTAAAATTATAAGAATCTTTCTATAAAGAACAAAACTATAAGCCCTCCCCGGCGGGAAATCGAACCCCGGTCTCCCGCGTGACAGGCGGGGATACTGACTACTATACTACCGAGGACACATTAGGGTCTTCTAATTGGTTTCATTTATTACACTTTTCATTATTTACACTTATATTCACAATAAATTACAAAGCGGTTAAAAATATAAGAATCTTTCTATAAAGAATAAAACTATAACCCCTCCCCGGCGAAGAATCGAAACCCGTCCTCCCGAGTGACAGGCGGGGATACTGACCACTATACTTCCGAGGATACATTAGGGACTTATAATTGGTTTCATTTATTACACTATTCATTATTTACACTTACGTTTAAAATAAATTTCAAAGTATTTAAAATTATAAGAATCTTTCTATAAAGAACAAAACTATAAGCCCTCCCCGGCGGGAAATCGAACCCCGGTCTCCCGCGTGACAAGCGAAGATACTGACCACTGTACTACCGAAGACACATTAGGGGATTCTAATTGGTTTCATTTATTACACCATTCATTACGTACACTTATATTCACAATAAATTACAAAGCGGTTAAAAATATTAGAATCTATCTCTGTACAGAACAAAACTTAAAGCACTCCCCGGCGGGGAATCGAACCCCGGTCCCCCGCGTGACAGGCGGGGATACTGACCACTATACTTCCTAGGATACATTATTGACTTATAATTGGTTTCATTTATTACACTATTCATTATGTACACTTACGTTTAAAATAAATTTCAAAGTATTTAAAATTATTAGAATCTTTCTATAAAGAACAAAACTATAAGCCCTCCCCGGCGGGAAATCGAACCACGGTCTCCCGCGTGACAGGCGTAGATACTGACCACTGTACTACCGAAGACACATTAGGGGATTCTAATTGGTTTCATTTATTACACCATTCATTACGTACACTTATATTCACAATAAATTACAAAGCGGTTAAAAATATTAGAATCTATCTCTGTACAGAACAAAACTTAAAGCACTCCCCGGAGGGGAATCGAACCCCGGTCTCCCGCGTGACAGGCGGGGATACTGACCACTACACAACCGAGGACACGTTATAGAATTCTAATTGGTTTCATTTATTACACTATTCATTATTTACACTTACGTTTAAAATAAATTTCAAAGTAGTTAAAAATATAAGAATCTATCTATAAAGAATAAAACTATAAGCCCTCCCCGGCGAAGAATCGAACCCCGATCTCCCGCGTGACAGGCGGGGATACTGACCACTATACTACCGAGGACACATTAGGGAATTCCCCTAATTGGTTTCATTTATTACACCATTCATTACGTACACTTACATTCACAATAAATTACAAAACGGTTAAAAATATAAGAATCTATCTCTGTACAGAACAAAACTTTAAGCACTCCCCGGCGGGGAATCGAACCCCGGTCTCCCGCGTGACAGGCGGGGATACTGACCACTATACTACCAAGGACACATTAGGGACTTCCTAATTGGTTTCATTTATTACACTATTCATTATTTACACTTACGTTTAAAATAATTTTCAAAGTAGTTAAAAATAGAAGAATCTATCTATTAAGACTAAAACTATAAGCCCTCCCCGTCGTGGAATCGAACACCGGTCTCTCGTGTGACAGGCGGGGATACTGACCACTACACAACCGAGGACACATTATAGAATTCTAATTGGTTTAATTTATTACACTATTCATTATTTACATTTACGTTAAAATAAAAATTTCACAAAGTAGTTAAAAAAATAAGAATCTATCTATAAAGAATAAAACTATAAGCCCTCCTCGGTGAAGAATCGAACCCCGATCTCCCGCGTGACAGGCGGGGATACTGACCACTATACTACCGAGGACACATTGTGGACGTCGAATTAGTTTGATTTATTACACTATTCATTATTTACAATTACGTTTAAAATAAATTTCGAAGTAGTTAAAAATATAAGAATCTATCTAGAAAGAATACAACTATAACCCCTCCCCGGCGAAGAATCGAACCCCGGCCTCCCGAGTGACAGGCGGGGATACTGACCACTATACTTCCGAGGACACATTAAGGACTTATAATTGGTTTCATTTATTACACTATTCATTATTTACACTTACGTTTAAAATAAATTTCGAAGTAGTTAAAATTATAAGAATCTTTCTATAAAGAACAAAACTATAAGCCCTCCCCGGCGGGAAATCGAACCCCGGTCTCCCGCGTGACAGGCGAAGATACTGACCACTGTGCAACCGAGGACACATTAGGGGATTCCCCCCCCCTAATTGGTTTCATTTATTACACCATTCATTACGTACACTTATATTCACAATAAATTACAAAGCGGTTAAAAATATTAGAATCTATCTCTGTACAGAACAAAACTTTAAGCACTCCCCAGCGGGGAATCAAACCCCGGTCCCCCGCGTGACAGGCGGGGATACTGACCACTATACTACCGAGGACACATTGTGTACTTCGAATTAGTTTGATTTATCACACTATTCATTATTTACACTTACGTTTAAAATAAATTTCAAAGTAGTTAAAAATAAAAGAATCTGTCTATAATGAACAAAACTATAAGCCCTCCCCGGCGGGGAATCGAACCCCGGACTCCCGCGTGACAGGCGGGGATACTGACCACTATACTACCGAGGACACATAAGGGACTTCCTAATTGGTTTCATTTATTACACTATTCATTATTTACACTTACGTTTAAAATAATTTTCAAAGTAGTTAAAAATATAAGAATCTATCTATAAAGACTAAACTATAAGCCCTCCCCGGCGTGGAATAGAACTCCGGTCTCCCGCGTGACAGGCGGGGATACTGACCACTATACTACCGAGGACACATTATAGATTTCCTAATTGGTTTCATTTATTACACTATTCATTATTTACACTTACGTTTAAAATAAATTTCAAAGTTGTTAAAAATATAAGAATCTATCTATAAAGAAAAAAACTATAAGCCCTCCCCGGCGAAGAATCGAACCCCGATCTCTCGCGTGACAGGCGGGGATACTGACCACTATACTACCGAGGACACATTAGGGACTTCCCCCTAATTGGTTTCATTTATTACACCATTCATTACGTACACTTATATTCACAATAAATTACAAAGCGGTTAAAAATATAAGAATCTATCTCTGTACAGAACAAAACTTAAGGCACTCCCCGGCGGGGAATCGAACCCCGGTCTCCCGCGTGACAGGAGGGGATACCGACCACTATACTACCGAGGAAACATTGGGGACTTCCGAATTAGTTTATTTATTACACTATTCATTATTTACACTTACGTTTAAAATAAATTTCAAAGTAGTTAAAAATATAAGAATATCTATCTATAAAGAACAAAACTATAACCCCTCCCCGGCGGGGAATCGAACCCCGGTCTCCCGCGTGACAGGCGGGGATACTGACCACTATACTTCCGAGGACACATTAGGGACTTATAATTGGTTTCATTTATTACACTATTTATTATTTACACTTACGTTTAAAATAAATTTCAAAGTATTTAAAATTATAAGAATCTTTCTATAAAGAACAAAACTATAAGCCCTCCCCGGCGGGAAATCGAACCCCGGTCTCCCGCGTGACAGGCGGGGATACTGACTACTATACTACCGAGGACACATTAGGGTCTTCTAATTGGTTTCATTTATTACACTTTTCATTATTTACACTTATATTCACAATAAATTACAAAGCGGTTAAAAATATAAGAATATATCTTTCTATAAAGAATAAAACTATAACCCCTCCCCGGCGAAGAATCGAAACCCGTCCTCCCGAGTGACAGGCGGGGATACTGACCACTATACTTCCGAGGATACATTAGGGACTTATAATTGGATTCATTTATTACACTATTCATTATTTACACTTACGTTTAAAATAAATTTCAAAGTATTTAAAATTATAAGAATCTTTCTATAAAGAACAAAACTATAAGCCCTCCCCGGCGGGAAATCGAACCCCGGTCTCCCGCGTGACAAGCGAAGATACTGACCACTGTACTACCGAAGACACATTAGGGGATTCCCCTAATTGGTTTCATTTATTACACCATTCATTACGTACACTTATATTCACAATAAATTACAAAGCGGTTAAAAATATTAGAATCTATCTCTGTACAGAACAAAACTTAAAGCACTCCCCGGCGGAGAATCGAACCCCGGTCTCCCGCGTGACAGGCGCGGATACTGACCACTATACTTCCTAGGATACATTATTGACTTATAATTGGTTTCATTTATTACACTATTCATTATGTACACTTACGTTTAAAATAAATTTCAAAGTATTTAAAATTATTAGAATCTTTCTATAAAGAACAAAACTATAAGCCCTCCCCGGCGGGAAATCGAACCACGGTCTCCCGCGTGACAGGCGTAGATACTGACCACTGTACTACCGAAGACACATTAGGGGATTCCCTAATTGGTTTCATTTATTACACCATTCATTACGTACACTTATATTCACAATAAATTACAAAGCGGTTAAAAATATTAGAATCTATCTCTGTACAGAACAAAACTTAAAGCACTCCCCGGAGGGGAATCGAACCCCGGTCTCCCGCGTGACAGGCGGGGATACTGACCACTATACTACCAAGGACACATTAGGGACTTCCTAATTGGTTTCATTTATTACACTATTCATTATTTACACTTACGTTTAAAATAATTTTCAAAGTAGTTAAAAATAGAAGAATCTATCTATTAAGACTAAAACTATAAGCCCTCCCCGTCGTGGAATCGAACACCGGTCTCTCGTGTGACAGGCGGGGATACTGACCACTACACAACCGAGGACACATTATAGAATTCTAATTGGTTTCATTTATTACACTATTCATTATTTACATTTACGTTAAAATAAATTTCAAAGTAGTTAAAAAAATAAGAATCTATCTATAAAGAATAAAACTATAAGCCCTCCTCGGTGAAGAATCGAACCCCGATCTCCCGCGTGACAGGCGGGGATACTGACCACTATACTACCGAGGACACATTGTGGACGTCGAATAAGTTTGATTTATTACACTATTCATTATTTACAATTATGTTTAAAATAAATTTCGAAGTAGTTAAAAATATAAGAATCTATCTAGAAAGAATACAACTATAACCCCTCCCCGGCGAAGAATCGAACCCCGGCCTCCCGAGTGACAGGCGGGGATACTGACCACTATACTTCCGAGGACACATTAAGGACTTATAATTGGTTTCATTTATTACACTATTCATTATTTACACTTACGTTTAAAATAAATTTCAAAGTATTTAAAATTATAAGAATCTTTCTATAAAGAACAAAACTATAAGCCCTCCCCGGCGGGAAATCGAACCCCGGTCTCCCGCGTGACAGGCGAAGATACTGACCACTGTGCAACCGAGGACACATTAGGGGATTCTAATTGGTTTCATTTATTACACCATTCATTACGTACACTTATATTCACAATAAATTACAAAGCGGTTAAAAATATTAGAATCTATCTCTGTACAGAACAAAACTTTAAGCACTCCCCAGCGGGGAATCGAACCCCGGTCCCCCGCGTGACAGGCGGGGATACTGACCACTATACTACCGAGGACACATTGTGTACTTCGAATTAGTTTGATTTATCACACTATTCATTATTTACACTTACGTTTAAAAAATAAATTTCAAAGTAGTTAAAAATATAAGAATCTGTCTATAATGAACAAAACTATAAGCCCTCCCCGGCGGGGAATCGAACCCCGGACTCCCGCGTGACAGGCGGGGATACTGACCACTATACTACCGAGGACACATAAGGGACTTCCTAATTGGTTTCATTTATTACACTATTCATTATTTACACTTACGTTTAAAATAATTTTCAAAGTAGTTAAAAATATAAGAATCTATCTATAAAGACTAAACTATAAGCCCTCCCCGGCGTGGAATAGAACTCCGGTCTCCCGCGTGACAGGCGGGGATACTGACCACTATACTACCGAGGACACATTATAGATTTCTAATTGGTTTCATTTATTACACTATTCATTATTTACACTTACGTTTAAAATAAATTTCAAAGAGTTGTTAAAAATATAAGAATCTATCTATAAAGAAAAAAACTATAAGCCCTCCCCGGCGAAGAATCGAACCCCGATCTCTCGCGTGACAGGCGGGGATACTGACCACTATACTACCGAGGACACATTAGGGACTTCCTAATTGGTTTCATTTATTACACCATTCATTACGTACACTTAAATTCACAATAAATTACAAAGCGGTTAAAAATATAAGAATCTATCTCTGTACAGAACAAAACTTTAAGCACTCCCCGGCGGGGAATCGAACCCCGGTCTCCCGCGTGACAGGCGGGGATACTGACCACTATACTACAGAGGACACATTGTGGACGTCGAATTAGTTTGATTTATTACACTATTCATTATTTACACTTACGTTTAAAATAAATTTCAAAGTAGTTAAAAATATAAGAATCTATCTATAAAGAACAAAACTATAAGCCCTCCCCAACGGGGAATCGAACCCCGGTCTCCCGCGTGACAGGCGGGGATACTGACCACTATACTACCAAGGACACATTAAGGACTTCTTATTGGTTTCATTTATTACACTATTCATTATTTACACTTACGTTTAAAATAATTTTCAAAGTATTTAAAATTATAAGAATATTTCTATAAAGAACAAAACTATAAGCCCTCCCCGGCGGGAAATCGAACCCCGGTCTCCCGCGTGACAAGCGAAGATACTGACCACTGTACTACCGAAGACACATTAGGGGATTCCTCCTAATTGGTTTCATTTATTACACCATTCATTACGTACACTTATATTCACAATAAATTACAAAGCGGTTAAATATATTAGAATCTATCTCTGTACAGAACAAAACTTAAAGCACTCCCCGGCGGGGAATCGAACCCCGGTCTCCCGCGTGACAGGCGGGGATACTGACCACTATACTTCCTAGGATACATTATTGACTTATAATTGGTTTCATTTATTACACTATTCATTATGTACACTTACGTTTAAAATAAATTTCAAAGTATTTAAAATTATTAGAATCTTTCTATAAAGTACAAAACTATAAGCCCTCCCCGGCGGGAAATCGAACCACGGTCTCCCGCGTGACAGGCGTAGATACTGACCACTGTACTACCGAAGACACATTAGGGGATTCCCTAATTGGTTTCATTTATTACACCATTCATTACGTACACTTATATTCACAATAAATTACAAAGCGGTTAAAAATATTAGAATCTATCTCTGTACAGAACAAAACTTAAAGCACTCCCCGGAGGGGAATCGAACCCCGGTCTCCCGCGTGACAGGCGGGGATACTGACCACTACACAACCGAGGACACGTTATAGAATTCTAATTGGTTTCATTTATTACACTATTCATTATTTACACTTACGTTTAAAATAAATTTCAAAGTAGTTAAAAATATAAGAATCTATCTATAAAGAATAAAACTATAAGCCCTCCCCGGCGAAGAATCGAACCCCGATCTCCCGCGTGACAGGCGGGGATACTGACCACTATACTACCGAGGACACATTAGGGAATTCCTAATTGGTTTCATTTATTACACCATTCATTACGTACACTTACATTCACAATAAATTACAAAACGGTTAAAAATATAAGAATCTATCTCTGTACAGAACAAAACTTTAAGCACTCCCCGGCGGGGAATCGAACCCCGGTCTCCCG
Organism: Metellina segmentata; assembly: GCA_947359465.1. NCBI lineage: Eukaryota > Metazoa > Arthropoda > Arachnida > Araneae > Tetragnathidae > Metellina > Metellina segmentata. The sequence goes on along the minus strand of OX375877.1, from coordinate 48,125,365 downwards.
CGTGACAGGCGGGGATACTGACCACTATACTACAGAGGACACATTGTGGACGTCGAATTAGTTTGATTTATTACACTATTCATTATTTACACTTACGTTTAAAAAATAAATTTCAAAGTAGTTAAAAATATAAGAATCTATCTATAAAGAACAAAACTATAAGCCCTCCCCAACGGGGAATCGAACCCCGGTCTCCCGCGTGACAGGCGGGGATACTGACCACTATACTACCAAGGACACATTAGGGACTTCCTAATTGGTTTCATTTATTACACTATTCATTATTTACACTTACGTTTAAAATAATTTTCAAAGTAGTTAAAAATAGAAGAATCTATCTATTAAGACTAAAACTATAAGCCCTCCCCGTCGTGGAATCGAACACCGGTCTCTCGTGTGACAGGCGGGGATACTGACCACTACACAACCGAGGACACATTATAGAATTCTAATTGGTTTCATTTATTACACTATTCATTATTTACATTTACGTTAAAATAAATTTCACAAAGTAGTTAAAAAAATAAGAATCTATCTATAAAGAATAAAACTATAAGCCCTCCTCGGTGAAGAATCGAACCCCGATCTCCCGCGTGACAGGCGGGGATACTGACCACTATACTACCGAGGACACATTGTGGACGTCGAATTAGTTTGATTTATTACACTATTCATTATTTACAATTACGTTTAAAATAAATTTCGAAGTAGTTAAAAATATAAGAATCTATCTAGAAAGAATACAACTATAACCCCTCCCCGGCGAAGAATCGAACCCCGGCCTCCCGAGTGACAGGCGGGGATACTGACCACTATACTTCCGAGGACACATTAAGGACTTATAATTGGTTTCATTTATTACACTATTCATTATTTACACTTACGTTTAAAATAAATTTCGAAGTAGTTAAAATTATAAGAATCTTTCTATAAAGAACAAAACTATAAGCCCTCCCCGGCGGGAAATCGAACCCCGGTCTCCCGCGTGACAGGCGAAGATACTGACCACTGTGCAACCGAGGACACATTAGGGGATTCTAATTGGTTTCATTTATTACACCATTCATTACGTACACTTATATTCACAATAAATTACAAAGCGGTTAAAAATATTAGAATCTATCTCTGTACAGAACAAAACTTTAAGCACTCCCCAGCGGGGAATCGAACCCCGGTCCCCCGCGTGACAGGCGGGGATACTGACCACTATACTACCGAGGACACATTGTGTACTTCAAATTAGTTTGATTTATCACACTATTCATTATTTACACTTACGTTTAAAATAAATTTCAAAGTAGTTAAAAATATAAGAATCTGTCTATAATGAACAAAACTATAAGCCCTCCCCGGCGGGGAATCGAACCCCGGACTCCCGCGTGACAGGCGGGGATACTGACCACTATACTACCGAGGACACATAAGGGACTTCCTAATTGGTTTCATTTATTACACTATTCATTATTTACACTTACGTTTAAAATAATTTTCACAAAGTAGTTAAAAATATAAGAATCTATCTATAAAGACTAAACTATAAGCCCTCCCCGGCGTGGAATAGAACTCCGGTCTCCCGCGTGACAGGCGGGGATACTGACCACTATACTACCGAGGACACATTATAGATTTCTAATTGGTTTCATTTATTACACTATTCATTATTTACACTTACGTTTAAAATAAATTTCAAAGTTGTTAAAAATATAAGAATCTATCTATAAAGAAAAAAACTATAAGCCCACCCCGGCGAAGAATCGAACCCCGATCTCTCGCGTGACAGGCGGGGATACTGACCACTATACTACCGAGGACACATTAGGGACTTCCTAATTGGTTTCATTTATTACACCATTCATTACGTACACTTATATTCACAATAAATTACAAAGCGGTTAAAAATATAAGAATCTATCTCTGTACAGAACAAAACTTAAGGCACTCCCCGGCGGGGAATCGAACCCCGGTCTCCCGCGTGACAGGCGGGGATACCGACCACTATACTACCGAGGAAACATTGGGGACTTCCCCGAATTAGTTTGATTTATTACACTATTCATTATTTACACTTACGTTTAAAATAAATTTCAAAGTAGTTAAAAATATAAGAATATGTATCTATAAAGAACAAAACTATAACCCCTCCCCGGCGGGGAATCGAACCCCGGTCTCCCGCGTGACAGGCGGGGATACTGACCACTATACTTCCGAGGACACATTAGGGACTTATAATTGGTTTCATTTATTACACTATTTATTATTTACACTTACGTTTAAAATAAATTTCAAAGTATTTAAAATTATAAGAATCTTTCTATAAAGAACAAAACTATAAGCCCTCCCCGGCGGGGAATCGAACCCCGGTCTCCCACGTGACAGGCGGGGATACTGACCACTATACTACCGAGGACACATTGTGGACTTCGAATTAGTTTGAATTATTACACTATTCATTATTTACAATTACGTTTAAAATAAATTTCGAAGTAGTTAAAAATATAAGAATCTATCTAGAAAGAATAAAACTATAACCCCTCCCCGGCGGGGAATCGAACCCCGGTCTCCCGCGTGACAGGCGGGGATACTGACCACTATACTTCCGAGGACACATTAGGGACTTATAATTGGTTTCATTTATTACACTATTTATTATTTACACTTACGTTTAAAATAAATTTCAAAGTATTTAAAATTATAAGAATCTTTCTATAAAGAACAAAACTATAAGCCCTCCCCGGCGGGAAATCGAACCCCGGTCTCCCGCGTGACAGGCGGGGATACTGACTACTATACTACCGAGGACACATTAGGGTCTTCTAATTGGTTTCATTTATTACACTTTTCATTATTTACACTTATATTCACAATAAATTACAAAGCGGTTAAAAATATAAGAATATATATCTTTCTATAAAGAATAAAACTATAACCCCTCCCCGGCGAAGAATCGAAACCCGTCCTCCCGAGTGACAGGCGGGGATACTGACCACTATACTTCCGAGGATACATTAGGGACTTATAATTGGTTTCATTTATTACACTATTCATTATTTACACTTACGTTTAAAATAAATTTCAAAGTAGTTAAAAATATAAGAATGTATCTATAAAGAACAAAACTATAAGCCCTCCCTGGCGGGAAATCAAACCCCGGTCTCCCGCGTGACAGGCGAAGATACTGACCACTGTACTACCGAAGACACATTAGGGGATTCCCCCTAATTGGTTTCATTTATTACACCATTCATTACGTACACTTATATTCACAATAAATTACAAAGCGGTTAAAAATATTAGAATCTATCTCTGTACAGAACAAAACTTAAAGCACTCCCCGGCGGGGAATCGAACCCCGGTCTCCCGCGTGACAGGCGGGGATACTGACCACTATACTACCGAGGACACATTGGGGACTTCGAATTAGTTTGATTTATTACACTATTCAATATTTACACTTACATTTAAAATAAATTTCAAAGTATTTAAAAATATAAGAATCTTTCTATAAAGAACAAAACTATAAGCCCTCCCTGGCGGGAAATCAAACCCCGGTCTCCCGCGTGACAGGCGAAGATACTGACCACTGTACTACCGAAGACACATTAGGGGATTCCCCCTAATTGGTTTCATTTATTACACCATTCATTACGTACACTTATATTCACAATAAATTACAAAGCGGTTAAATATATTAGAATCTATCTCTGTACAGAACAAAACTTAAAGCACTCCCCGGCGGGGAATCGAACCCCGGTCTCCCGCGTGACTGGCGGTGATACTGACCACTATACTACCGAGGACACATTAGGGATTTCCTAATTGGTTTCATTTATTACACTATTCATTATTTACACTTACGTTTAAAATAATTTTCAAAGCAGTTAAAAATATAAGAATCTATCTATAAAGACTAAAACTATAAGCCCTCCCCGTCGTGGAATCGAACTCCGGTCTCCCGCGTGACAGGCGAGGATACTGACCACTGTACTACCGAGGACACATTAAGAATTCTAATTGGTTTCATTTATTACACTATTCATTATTTACACTTACGTTTAAAATAAATTTCAAAGTAGTTAAAAATATAAGAATCTATCTATAAAGAATAAAACTATAAGCCCTCCCCGGCGAAGAATCGAACCCCAATCTCCCGCGTGACAGGCGGGGATACTGACCACTATACTACCGAGGACACATTAGGGACTTCCTAATTGGTTTCATTTATTACACCATTCATTACGTACACTTATATTCACAATAAATTACAAAGCGGTTAAAAATATACGAATCTTTCTATAAAGAATAAAACTATAAGCCCTCCCCGGCCGGAAATCGAACCCCGGTCTCCCGCGTGACAGGCGAAGATACTGACCACTGTACAACCGAGGACACATTAGGGGATTATAATTGGTTTCATTTATTACACCATTCATTACGTACACTTACATTCACAATAAATTACAAAGCGGTTAAAAATATAAGAATCTATCTCTGTACAGAACAAAACTTTAAGCACTCCCCGGCGGGGAATCGAACCCCGGTCTCCCGCGTGACAGGCGGGGATACTGACCACTATACTACCGAGGACACATTGTGTACTTCGAATTAGTTTGATTTATCACACTATTCATTATTTACACTTACGTTTAAAATAAATTTCAAAGTAGTTAAAAATATAAGAATCTATCTATAAAGAACAAAACTATAAGCCCTCCCCGGCGGGGAATCGAACCCCGGTCTCCCGCGTGACAGGCGGGGATACTGACCACTGTTCTACCGAGGACACATTAGGGACTTCCTAATTGGTTTCATTTATTACACCATTCATTACGTACACTTATATTCACAATAAATTACAAAGCGGTTAAAATTATAAGAATCTATCTCTGTACAGAACAAAACTTAAGGCACTCCCCGGCGGGGAATCGAACCCCGGTCTCCCGCGTGACAGGCGGGGATACCGACCACTATACTACCGAGGAAACATTGGGGACTTCCGAATTAGTTTGATTTATTACACTATTCATTATTTACACTTACGTTTAAAATAAATTTCAAAGTAGTTAAAAATATAAGAATCTATCTATAAAGAACAAAACTATAACCCCTCCCCGGCGGGGAATCGAACCCCGGTCTCCCGCGTGACAGGAGGGGATACTGACCACTATACTTCCGAGGACACATTAGGGACTTATAATTGGTTTCATTTATTACACTATTCATTATTTACACTTACGTGTAAAATAAATTTCAAAGTATTTAAAATTATAAGAATCTTTCTATAAACAACAAAGCTATAAGCCTTCCCCGGCGGGAAATCGAACCCCGGTCTCCCGCGTGACAGGCGGGGATACTGACCACTATACTACCGAGGACACATTAGGGTCTTCTAATTGGTTTCATTTATTACACTATTCATTATTTACACTTACGTTTAAAAAATAATTTTCAAAGTAGTTAAAAATATAAGAATCTATCTATAAAGAATAAAACTATAAGTCCTCCCCGGCGAAGAATCGAACCCCGATCTCCCACGTGACAGGCGGGGATACTGACCACTATACCACCGAAGACACATAAGGGACTTCCCCTAATTGGTTTCATTTATTACACCATTCATTACATACACTTATATTCACAATAAATTACAAAGCGGTTAAAAATATAAGAATCTATATCTGTACAGAACAAAACTTTAAGCACTCCCCGGCGGAGAATCGAACCCCGGTCTCCCGCGTGACAGGCGGGGATACTGACCACTATACTACCGAGGACACATTGTGGACGTCGAAGTAGTTTGATTTATTACACTATTCATTATTTACAATTACGTTTAAAATAAATTTCGAAGTAGTTAAAAATATAAGAATCTATCTATAAAGAATAAAACTATAAGTCCTCCCCGGCGAAGAATCGAACCCCGATCTCCCGCGTGACAGGCGGGGATACTGACCACTATACTACCGAGGACACATTAGGGAGTTCTAATTGGTTTCATTTATTACACTATTCATTATTTACACATACGTTTAAAATAATTTTCAAAGTAGTTAAAAATATAAGAATCTATCTATAAAGAATAAAACTATAAGCCCTCCCCGGCGAAGAATCGAACTCCGGTCTCCCGCGTGACAGGTGGGGATACTGACCACTACACAACCGAGGACACATTATAGAATTCCTAATTGGTTTCATTTATTACACTATTCATTATTTACACTTACGTTTAAAATAAATTTCAAAGTAGTTAAAAATATAAGAATCTATCTATAAAGAATAAAACTATAAACCCTCCCCGGCGAAGAATCGAACCCCGATCTCCCGCGTGACAGGCGGGGATACTGACCACTATACTACCGAGGACACATTAGGGACTTCCTAATTGGTTTCATTTATTACACCATTCATTACGTACACTTACATTCACAATAAATTACAAAGCGGTTAAAAATATAAGAATCTATCTCTGTACAGAACAAAACTTTAAGCACTCCCCGGCGGGGAATCGAACCCCGGTCTCCCGCGTGACAGGCGGGGATACTGACCACTATACTACCGAGGACACATTGTGGACGTCGAATTAGTTTGATTTATTACACTATTCATTATTTACAATTACGTTTAAAATAAAATTCGAAGTAGTTAAAAATATAAGAATCTATCTAGAAAGACTAAAACTATAAGCTCTCCCCGTCGTGGAATCGAACTCCGGTCTCCCGCGTGACAGGCGGGGATACTGACCACTACACAACCGAGGACACATTATAGAATTCTAATTGGTTTCATTTATTATACTATTCATTATTTACACTTACGTTTAAAATAAATTTCAAAGTAGTTAAAAATATAAGAATCTATCTATAAAGAATAAAACTATAAGCCCTCCCCGGCGAAGAATCGAACCCCGATCTCCCGCGTGACAGGCGGGGATACTGACCACTATACTACCGAGGACACATTAGGGACTTCCTAAATGGTTTCATTTATTACACCATTCATTACGTACACTTACATTCACAATAAATTACAAAGCGGTTAAAAATATAAGAATCTATCTCTGTACAGAACAAAATTTTAAGCACTCCCCGGCGGGGAATCGAACCCCGGTCTCCCGCGTGACAGGCGGGGATACTGACCAATATACTACCGAGGACACATTGTGGACGTCGAATTAGTTTGATTTATTACACTATTCATTATTTACAATTACGTTTAAAATAAATTTCGAAGTAGTTAAAAATATAAGAATATCTATCTAGAAAGAATAAAACTATAACCCCTCCCCGGCGAAGAATTAAACCCCGGCCTCCCGAGTGACAGGCGGGGATACTGACCACTATACTACCGAGGACACATTAGGGACTTCTAATTGGTTTCATTTATTACACTATTCATTATTTACACTTACGTTTAAAATAAATATCAAAGTATTTAAAATTATAAGAATATATATCTATCTAGAAAGAATAAAACTATAACCCCTCCTCGGCGAAAAATCGAACCCCGGCCTCACGCGTGACAGGCGAAGATACTGACTAGTGTACTACCAAGGACACATTAGGGACTTCCTAAATGGTTTCATTTATTACACCATTCATTACGTACACTTACATTCACAATAAATTACAAAGCGGTTAAAAATATAATAATCTATCTCTGTACAGAACAAAACTATAAGCATTCACTGGCGGGGAATCGAACCCCTGTCTCACGCGTGACAGACGGGGATACTGACCACTATACTACCGAGGACACATTAGGGACTTCTAATTGGTTTCATTTATTACACTTACGTTTAAAATAATTTTCAAAGTAGTTAAAAATATAAGAATCTATCTATCAAGACTAAAACTATAAGCCCTCCCCGTCGTGGAATCGAACTCCGGTCTCCCGCGTGACAAGCGGGGATACTGACCACTATACTACCGAGGACACATTATAGAATTATAATTGGTTTCATTTATTACACTATTCATTATTTACACTTACGTTTAAAATAAATTTCAAAGTAGTTAAAAATATAAGAATCTATCTATAAAGAATAAAACTATAAGCCCTCCTCGGGGAAGAATCGAACCCCGATCTCCCGCGTGACAGGCGGGGATACTGACCACTATACCACCGAGGACACATTAGGGACTTCCTAAATGGTTTCATTTATTACACCATTCATTATGTACACATATATTCACAATAAATTACAAAGCGGTTAAAAATATAAGAATCTTTCTATAAAGAATAAAACTATAAGCCCTCCCCGGCGGGGAATCGAACCCCGGTCTCCCGCGTGACAGGCGGGGATACTGACCACTAAACTAACGAGGACACATTAGGGACTTCCTAATTGGTTTCATTTATTACACTATTCATTATTTACACTTACGTTTAAAATAATTTTCAAAGTAGTTAAAAATATAAGAATCTATCTATAAAGACTAAAACTATAAGCCCTCCCCGTCGTGGAATCGAACTCCGGTCTCCCGCGTGACAGGAGGGGATACTGACCACTATACTACCGAGGACACATTATAGAATTCTAATTGGTTTCATTTATTACACTATTCATTATTTACACTTACGTTTAAAATAAATTTCAAAGTAGTTAAAAATATAAGAATCTATCTATAAAGAATAAAACTATAAGCCCTCCCCGGCGAAGAATCGAACCCCGATCTCCCGCGTGACAGGCGGGGATACTGACCACTATACTACAGAGGACACATTAGGGACTTCCTAAATGGTTTCATTTATTACACCATTCATTATGTACACATATATTCACAATAAATTACAAAGCGGTTAAAAATATAAGAATCTTTCTATAAAGAATAAAACTACAAGCCCTCCACGGCGGGGAATCGAACCCCGGTCTCCCGCGTGACAGGCGGGGATACTGACCACTATACTACCGAGGACACATTAGGGAGTTCTAATTGGTTTCATTTATTACACTATTCATTATTTACACATACGTTTAAAATAATTTTCAAAGTAGTTAAAAATATAAGAATCTATCTATAAAGAATAAAACTATAAGCCCTCCCCGGCGAAGAATCGAACTCCGGTCTCCCGCGTGACAGGTGGGGATACTGACCACTACACAACCGAGGACACATTATAGAATTCCTAATTGGTTTCATTTATTACACTATTCATTATTTACACTTACGTTTAAAATAAATTTCAAAGTAGTTAAAAATATAAGAATCTATCTATAAAGAATAAAACTATAAACCCTCCCCGGCGAAGAATCGAACCCCGATCTCCCGCGTGACAGGCGGGGATACTGACCACTATACTACCGAGGACACATTAGGGACTTCCTAATTGGTTTCATTTATTACACCATTCATTACGTACACTTACATTCACAATAAATTACAAAGCGGTTAAAAATATAAGAATCTATCTCTGTACAGAACAAAACTTTAAGCACTCCCCGGCGGGGAATCGAACCCCGGTCTCCCGCGTGACAGGCGGGGATACTGACCACTATACTACCGAGGACACATTGTGGACGTCGAATTAGTTTGATTTATTACACTATTCATTATTTACAATTACGTTTAAAATAAAATTCGAAGTAGTTAAAAATATAAGAATCTATCTAGAAAGACTAAAACTATAAGCTCTCCCCGTCGTGGAATCGAACTCCGGTCTCCCGCGTGACAGGCGGGGATACTGACCACTACACAACCGAGGACACATTATAGAATTCTAATTGGTTTCATTTATTATACTATTCATTATTTACACTTACGTTTAAAATAAATTTCAAAGTAGTTAAAAATATAAGAATCTATCTATAAAGAATAAAACTATAAGCCCTCCCCGGCGAAGAATCGAACCCCGATCTCCCGCGTGACAGGCGGGGATACTGACCACTATACTACCGAGGACACATTAGGGACTTCCTAAATGGTTTCATTTATTACACCATTCATTACGTACACTTACATTCACAATAAATTACAAAGCGGTTAAAAATATAAGAATCTATCTCTGTACAGAACAAAATTTTAAGCACTCCCCGGCGGGGAATCGAACCCCGGTCTCCCGCGTGACAGGCGGGGATACTGACCAATATACTACCGAGGACACATTGTGGACGTCGAATTAGTTTGATTTATTACACTATTCATTATTTACAATTACGTTTAAAATAAATTTCGAAGTAGTTAAAAATATAAGAATCTATCTAGAAAGAATAAAACTATAACCCCTCCCCGGCGAAGAATTAAACCCCGGCCTCCCGAGTGACAGGCGGGGATACTGACCACTATACTACCGAGGACACATTAGGGACTTCTAATTGGTTTCATTTATTACACTATTCATTATTTACACTTACGTTTAAAATAAATATCAAAGTATTTAAAATTATAAGAATATATATCTATCTAGAAAGAATAAAACTATAACCCCTCCTCGGCGAAAAATCGAACCCCGGCCTCACGCGTGACAGGCGAAGATACTGACTAGTGTACTACCAAGGACACATTAGGGACTTCCTAAATGGTTTCATTTATTACACCATTCATTACGTACACTTACATTCACAATAAATTACAAAGCGGTTAAAAATATAATAATCTATCTCTGTACAGAACAAAACTATAAGCATTCACTGGCGGGGAATCGAACCCCTGTCTCACGCGTGACAGACGGGGATACTGACCACTATACTACCGAGGACACATTAGGGACTTCTAATTGGTTTCATTTATTACACTTACGTTTAAAATAATTTTCAAAGTAGTTAAAAATATAAGAATCTATCTATCAAGACTAAAACTATAAGCCCTCCCCGTCGTGGAATCGAACTCCGGTCTCCCGCGTGACAAGCGGGGATACTGACCACTATACTACCGAGGACACATTATAGAATTATAATTGGTTTCATTTATTACACTATTCATTATTTACACTTACGTTTAAAATAAATTTCAAAGTAGTTAAAAATATAAGAATCTATCTATAAAGAATAAAACTATAAGCCCTCCTCGGGGAAGAATCGAACCCCGATCTCCCGCGTGACAGGCGGGGATACTGACCACTATACCACCGAGGACACATTAGGGACTTCCTAAATGGTTTCATTTATTACACCATTCATTATGTACACATATATTCACAATAAATTACAAAGCGGTTAAAAATATAAGAATCTTTCTATAAAGAATAAAACTATAAGCCCTCCCCGGCGGGGAATCGAACCCCGGTCTCCCGCGTGACAGGCGGGGATACTGACCACTAAACTAACGAGGACACATTAGGGACTTCCTAATTGGTTTCATTTATTACACTATTCATTATTTACACTTACGTTTAAAATAATTTTCAAAGTAGTTAAAAATATAAGAATCTATCTATAAAGACTAAAACTATAAGCCCTCCCCGTCGTGGAATCGAACTCCGGTCTCCCGCGTGACAGGAGGGGATACTGACCACTATACTACCGAGGACACATTATAGAATTCTAATTGGTTTCATTTATTACACTATTCATTATTTACACTTACGTTTAAAATAAATTTCAAAGTAGTTAAAAATATAAGAATCTATCTATAAAGAATAAAACTATAAGCCCTCCCCGGCGAAGAATCGAACCCCGATCTCCCGCGTGACAGGCGGGGATACTGACCACTATACTACAGAGGACACATTAGGGACTTCCTAAATGGTTTCATTTATTACACCATTCATTATGTACACATATATTCACAATAAATTACAAAGCGGTTAAAAATATAAGAATCTTTCTATAAAGAATAAAACTACAAGCCCTCCACGGCGGGGAATCGAACCCCGGTCTCCCGCGTGACAGGCGGGGATACTGACCACTATACTAAGGAGGACACAATAGGGACTTCCTAATTGGTTTCATTTATTACACTATTCATAATTTACACTTACGTTTAAAATAAATTTCAAAGTATTTCAAAATATAAGAATCTTTCTATAAAGAACAAAACTATAAGCCCTCCCCGGCGGGAAATCGAACCCCGGTCTCCCGCGTGACAGGCGAAGATACTGACCACTGTACTACCGAGGACACATTAGGGGTTCTAATTGGTTTCATTTATTACACCATTCATTACGTACACTTATATTCACAATAAATTACAAAGCGGTTTAAAATATTAGAATCTATCTCTGTACAGAACAAAACTTTAAGCACTCCCCGGCGGGAAATCGAACACCGTTCTCCCGCGTGACAGGCGGGGATACTGACCACTATACTACCGAGGACACATTGGGGACACCGAATTAGTTTGATTTATTACACTATTCAATATTCACACTTACGTTTAAATTATATTTCAAAGTAGTTAAAAATATAAAAATCTATCTATTAAGAACAAAACTATAAGCCCTCCCCGGCGGGAAATCGAACCCCGGTCTCCCGCGTGACAGGCGAAGATACTGACCACTGTACTACCGAGGACACATTAGGGACTTCCCCCCCCCCTAATTGGTTTCATTTATTACACCATTCATTACGTACACTTATATTCACAATAAATTACAAAGCGGTTTAAAATATAAGAATCTATCTATAAAGAATAAAACTATAAGCCCTCCCCGGCGGGAAATCGAACTCCGGTCTCCCGCGTGACAGGTGGGGATACTGACCACTACACAACCGAGGACACATTATAGAATTCCTAATTGGTTTAATTTATTACACTATTCATTATTTACACTTACGTTTAAAATAAATTTCAAAGTAGTTAAAAATATAAGAATCTATCTATAAAGAATAAAACTATGAGCCCTCCCCGGCGAAGAATCGAACCCCGATCTCCCGCGTGACAGGCGGGGATACTGACCACTATACTACCGAGGACACATTAGGGACTTCCCCTAATTGGTTTCATTTATTACACCATTCATTACGTACACTTACATTCACAATAAATTACAAAGCGGTTAAAAATATAAGAATCTATCTCTGTACAGAACAAAACTTTAAGCACTCCCCGGCGGGGAATCGAACCCCGGTCTCCCGCGTGACAGGCGGGGATTCTGACCACTATACTACCGAGGACACATTGTGGACGTCGAATTAGTTTGATTTATTACACTATTCATTATTTACAATTACGTTTAAAATAAATTTCGAAGTAGTTAAAAATATAAAAATCTATCTAGAAAGAATAAAACTATAACCCCTCCCCGGCGAAGAATCGAACCCCGGCCTCCCGAGTGACAGGCGGGGATACTGACCACTATACTCCCGAGGACACATTAGGGACTTATAATTGGTTTCATTTATTACACTATTCATTATTTACACTTACGTTTAAAATAAATTTCAAAGTATTTAAAATTATAAGAATCTTTCTATAAAGAACAAAACTATAAGCCCTCCCCGGCGGGAAATCGAACCCCGGTCTCCCGCGTGACAGGCGAAGATACTGACCACTGTACAACCGAGGACACATTAGGGGATTCCCTAATTGGTTTCATTTATTACACCATTCATTACGTACACTTATATTCACAATAAATTACAAAGCGGTTAAAAATATTAGAATCTATCTCTGTACAGAACAAAACTTTAAGCAATCCCCAGCGGGGAATCGAACCCCGGTCTCCCGCGTGACAGGCGGGGATACTGACCACTACACAACCGAGGACACATTATAGAATTCTAATTGGTTTCATTTATTACACTATTCATTATTTACACTTACGTTTAAAATAAATTTCAAAGTAATTAAAAATATAAGAATCTATCTATAAAGAACAAAATTATAAGCACACCCTGGCGGGGAATCGAACCCCGGTCTCCCGCGTGACAGACGGGGATACTGACCACTATACTACCGAGGACAAATTAGGAACTTCCTAATTGGTTTCATTTATTACACTATTCATTATTTACACTTACGTTTAAAATAATTTTCAAAGTAGTTAAAAATATAAGAATCTATCTATAAAGACTAAAACTATAAGCCCTCCCCGTCGTGGAATCGAACTCCGGTCTCCCGCGTGACAGGTGGGGATACTGACCACTATACTACCGAGGACACATTATAGAATTCTAATTGGTTTCATTTATTACACTATTCATTATTTACACTTACGTTTAAAATAAATTTCAAAGTAGTTAAAAATATAAGAATCTATCTATAAAGAATAAAACTATAAGCACTCCCCGGCGAAGAATCGAACCCCGATCTCCCGCGTGACAGGCGGGGATACTGACCACTATACTACAGAGGACACATTAGGGACTTCTAAATGGTTTCATTTATTACACCATTCATTACGTACACTTACATTCACAATAAATTACAAAGCGGTTAAAAATATAAGAATCTATCTCTGTACAGAACAAAACTTTAAGCACTCCCCGGCGGGGAATCGAACCCCGGTCTCCCGCGTGACAGGCGGCGATACTGACCAATATACTACCGAGGACACATTGTGGACGTCGAATTAGTTTGATTTATTACACTATTCATTATTTACAATTACGTTTAAAATAAATTTCGAAGTAGTTAAAAATATAAGAATCTATCTAGAAAGAATAAAACTATAACCCCTCCCCGGCGAAGAATTAAACCCCGGCCTCCCGAGTGACAGGCGGGGATACTGACCACTATACTACCGAGGACACATTAGGGACTTCCTAATTGGTTTCATTTATTACACTATTCATTATTTACACTTACGTTTAAAATAAATTTCAAAGTATTTAAAATTATAAGAATATATCTATCTAGAAAGAATAAAACTATAACCCCTCCTCGGCGAAAAATCGAACCCCGGCCTCACGCGTGACAGGCGAAGATACTGACTAGTGTACTACCGAGGACACATTAGGGGATTCTAATTGGTTTCATTTATTACACCATTCATTACGTACACTTATATTCACAATAAATTACAAAGCGGTTAAAAATATTAGAATCTATCTCTGTACAGAACAAAACTTTAAGCACTCCCCGGCGTTGAATCGAACCCCGGTCTCCCTCGTGAACTGCGGGGATACTGACCACTCAACTACCGAGGACACATTGGGGTCTTCGAATTAGTTTCATTTATTACACTATTCATTATTTACACTTACGTTTAAAATAAATTTCAAAGTAGTTAAAAATATAAGAATCTATCTATAAAGAACAAAACTATAAGCACTCCCTGGCGGGGAATCGAACCCCGGTCTCCCGCGTGACAGACGGGGATACTGACCACTATACTACCGAGGACACATTAGGGACTTCTAATTGGTTTCATTTATTACACTTACGTTTAAAATAATTTTCAAAGTAGTTAAAAATATAAGAATCTATCTATAAAGACTAAAACTATAAGCCCTCCCCGTCGTGGAATCGAACTCCGGTCTCCCGCGTGACAGGCGGGGATACTGACCACTATACTACCGAGGACACATTATAGAATTCTAATTGGTTTCATTTATTACACTATTCATTATTTACACTTACGTTTAAAATAAATTTCAAAGTAGTTAAAAATATAAGAATCTATCTATAAAGAATAAAACTATAAGCCCTCCCCGGCGAAGAATCGAACCCCGATCTCCCGCGTGACAGGCGGGGATACTGACCACTATACTACAGAGGACACATTAGGGACTTCTAAATGGTTTCATTTATTACACTATTCATAATTTACACTTACGTTTAAAATAAATTTCAAAAAGTATTTCAAAATATAAGAATCTTTCTATAAAGAACAAAACTGTAAGCCCTCCCCGGCGGGAAATCGAACCCCGGTCTCCCGCGTGACAGGCGAAGATACTGACCACTGTACTACCGAGGACACATTAGGGGTTCCCCCTAATTGGTTTCATTTATTACACCATTCATTACGTACACTTATATTCACAATAAATTACAAAGCGGTTTAAAATATTAGAATCTATCTCTGTACAGAACAAAACTTTAAGCACTCCCCGGCGGGGAATCGAACCCCGGTCTCCCGCGTGAAGGGCGGGGATACTGACCACTAAACTACCGAGGACACATTGGGGTCTTCGAATTAGTTTCATTTATTACACTATTCATTATTTAAACTTACGTTTAAAATAAATTTCAAAGTAGTTAAAAATATAAGAATCTATCTATAAAGAACAAAACTATAATCACTCCCTGGCGGGGAATCGAACCCCGGTCTCCCGCGTGACAGACGGGGATACTGACCACTATACTACCGAGGACACATTAGGGACTTCCTAATTGGTTTCATTTATTACACTATTCATTATTTACACTTACGTTTAAAATAATTTTCAAAGTAGTTAAAAATATAAGAATCTGTCTATAAAGACTAAAACTATAAGCCCTCCCCGTCGTGGAATCGAACTCCGGTCTCCCGCGTGACAGGCGGGGATACTGACCACTATACTACCGAGGACACATTATAGAATTCCCTAATTGGTTTCATTTATTACACTATTCATTATTTACACTTACGTTTAAAATAAATTTCAAAGTAGTTAAAAATATAAGAATCTATCTATAAAGAATAAAACTATAAGCACTCCCCGGCGAAGAATCGAACCCCGATCTCCCGCGTGACAGGCGGGGATACTGACCACTATACTACAGAGGACACATTAGGGACTTCTAAATGGTTTCATTTATTACACCATTCATTATGTACACATATATTCACAATAAATTACAAAGCGGTTAAAAATATAAGAATCTTTCTATAAAGAATAAAACTACAAGCCCTCCACGGCGGGGAATCGAACCCCGGTCTCCCGCGTGACAGGCGGGGATACTGACCACTATACTAACGAGGACACAATAGGGACTTCCTAATTGGTTTCATTTATTACACTATTCATAATTTACACTTACGTTTAAAATAAATTTCAAAGTATTTCAAAATATAAGAATTTTTCTATAAAGAACAAAACTATAAGCCCTCCCCGGCGGGAAATCGAACCCCGGTCTCCCGCGTGACAGGCGAAGATACTGACCACTGCACTACCGAGGACACATTAGGGGTTCTAATTGGTTTCATTTATTACACCATTCATTACGTACACTTATATTCACAATAAATTACAAAGCGGTTTAAAATATTAGAATCTATCTCTGTACAGAACAAAACTTTAAGCACTCCCCGGCGGGGAATCGAACCCCGGTCTTCCGCGTGACAGGCGGGGATACTGACCACTATACTACCGAGGACACATTAGGGACACCGAATTAGTTTGATTTATTACACTATTCAATATTCACACTTACGTTTAAAATATATTTCAAAGTAGTTAAAAATATAAGAATCTATCTATTAAGAACAAAACTATAAGCCCTCCCCGGCGGGGAATCGAACCCCGGTCTCCCGCGTGACAGGCGGGGATACTGACCACTATACTACCGAGGACACATTAGGGACTTCCCCTAATTGGTTTCATTTATTACACCATTCATTACGTACACTTATATTCACAATAAATTACAAAGCGGTTAAAAATATAAGAATCTATCTCTGTACAGAACAAAACTTTAAGCACTCCCCGGCGGGGAATCGAATCCAGGTCTCCCGCGTGACAGGCGGGGATACTGACCACTATACTACCGAGGAAACACTGGGGACTTCCGAATTAGTTTGATTTATTACACTATTCATTATTTACACTTACGTTTAAAATAAATTTCAAAGTAGTTAAAAATATAAGAATCTATCTAAAAAGAACAAAACTATAAGCACTCCCTGGCGGGGAATCGAACCCCGGTCTCCCGGTGACAGACGGGGATACTGACCACTATACTACCGAGGACACATTAGGGACTTCCTAATTGGTTTCATTTATTACACTATTCATTATTTACACTTACGTTTAAAATAATTTTCAAAGTAGTTAAAAATATAAGAATCTATCTATAAAGACTAAAACTATAAGCCCTCCCCGTCGTGGAATCGAACTCCGGTCTCCCGCGTGACAGGCGGGGATACTGACCACTATACTACCGAGGACACATTATAGAATTCTAATTGGTTTCATTTATTACACTATTCATTATTTACACTTACGTTTAAAATAAATTTCAAAGTAGTTAAAAATATAAGAATCTATCTATAAAGAATAAAACTATAAGCCCACCCCGGCGAAGAATCGAACCCCGATCTCCCGCGTGACAGGCGGGGATACTGACCACTATACTAGAGAGGACACATTAGGGACTTCCTAAATGGTTTCATTTATTACACCATTTATTATGTACACATATATTCACAATAAATTACAAAGCGGTTAAAAATATAAGAATCTTTCTATAAAGAATAAAACTACAAGCCCTCCACGGCGGGGAATCGAACCCCGGTCTCCCGCGTGACAGGCGGGGATACTGACCACTATACTAACGAGGACACAATAGGGACTTCCCTAATTGGTTTCATTTATTACACTATTCATAATTTACACTTACGTTTAAAATAAATTTCAAAGTATTTCAAAATATAAGAATCTTTCTATAAAGAACAAAACTATAAGCCCTCCCCGGCGGAAAATCGAACCCCGGTCTCCCGCGTGACAGGCGAAGATACTGACCACTGTACTACCGAGGACACATTAGGGGTTCTAATTGGTTTCATTTATTACACCATTCATTACGTACACTTATATTCACAATAAATTACAAAGCGGTTTAAAATATTAGAATCTATCTCTGTACAGAACAAAACTTTAAGCACTCCCCGGCGGGGAATCGAACCCCGGTCTCCCGCGTGACAGGCGGGGATACTGACCACTATACTACCGAGGACACATTGGAGACACCCGAATTAGTTTGATTTATTACACTATTCAATATTCACACTTACGTTTAAAATATATTTCAAAGTAGTTAAAAATATAAGAATCTATCTATTAAGAACAAAACTATAAGCCCTCCCCAGCGGGGAATCGAACCCCGGTCTCCCGCGTGACAGGCGGGGATACTGACCACTATACTACCGAGGACACATTAGGGACTTCCTAATTGGTTTCATTTATTACACCATTCATTACGTACACTTATATTCACAATAAATTACAAAGCGGTTAAAAATATAAGAATCTATCTCTGTACAGAACAAAACTTTAAGCACTCCCCGGCGGGGAATCGAATCCCGGTCTCCCGCGTGACAGGCGCGGATACTGACCACTATACTACCGAGGACACATTAGGGACTTCCTAATTGGTTTCATTTATTACACTATTCATTATTTACACATACGTTTAAAATAATTTTCAAAGTAGTTAAAAATATAAGAATCTATCTATAAAGAATAAAACTATAAGCCCTCCCCGGCGAAGAATCGAACCCGGATCTCCCGCGTGACAGGCGGGGATACTGACCACTATAATACCGAGGACACATAAGGGACTTCTAATTGGTTTCATTTATTACACCATTCATTACGTACACTTATATTCATAATAAATTAAAAAGCGGTTAAAAATATAAGAATCTTTCTAGAAAGAATAAAACTATTACCCCTCCCCGGCGAAGAATCGAAATACGGCCTCCCGAGTGACAGGCGCGGATACTGACCACTATACTACCGAGGACACATTAGGGACTTCCTAATTGGTTTCATTTATTACACTATTCATTATTTACACATACGTTTAAAATAATTTTCAAAGTAGTTAAAATTATAAGAATCTATCTATAAAGAATAAAACTATAAGCCCTCCCCGGCGAAGAATCGAACCCGGATCTCCCGCGTGACAGGCGGGGATACTGACCACTATACTTCCGAGGATACATTAGGGACTTATAATTGGTTTCATTTATTACACTATTCATTATTTACACTTACGTTTAAACTGAATTTCAAAGTATTTAAAATTATAAGAATCTTTCTATAAAGAACAAAACTATAAGCCCTCCCCGGCGGGAAATCGAACCCCGGTCTCCCGAGTGACAGGCGAAGATACTGACCACTGTACTACCGAAGACACATTAGGGGATTCTAATTGGTTTCATTTATTACACCATTCATTACGTACACTTATATTCACAATAAATTACAAAGCGGTTAAAAATATTAGAATCTATCTCCGTACAGAACAAAACTTAAAGCACTCCCCGGCGGGGAATCGGACCCCGGTCTCCCGCGTGACAGGCGGGGATACTGACCACTATACTACCGAGGACACATTGGGGACTTCCGAATTAGTTTGATTTATTACACTATTCAATATTTACACTTACGTTTAAAATAAATTTCAAAGTAGTTAAAAATATAAGAATCTATCTATAAAGAACAAAACTATAAGCCCTCCCCGGCGGGGAATCGAACCCCGGTTTCCCGCGTGACAGGCGGGGATACTGATCACTATACTACCGAGGACACATTAGGGACTTCCTAATTGGTTTCATTTATTACACTATTCATTATTTACACTTACGTTTAAAATAATTTTCAAAGCAGTTAAAATATAAGAATCTATCTATAAAGACTAAAACTATAAGTCCTCCCAGGCGAAGAATCGAACCCCAATCTCCCGCGTGACAGGCGGGGATACTGACCACTATACTACCCAGGACACATTAGGGACTTACTAATTGGTTTCATTTATTACACCATTCATTACGTACACATATATTCACAATAAATTACAAAGCGGTTAAAAATATAAGAATCTTTCTATAAAGAATAAAACTATAAGCCCTCCCCGGCGGGGAATCAAACCCCGGTCTCCCGCGTGACAGGCGGGGATACTGACCACTATACTAACGAGGACACATAAGGGACTTCTAATTAGTTTCATTTATTACACTATTCATTATTTACAATTACGTTTAAAATAAATTTCGATGTAGTTAAAAATATCAGAATCTATCTAGAAATGATAAAACTATAAAACCTCCCCGGCGAAGAATCGAAACCCAGCCTCCCGAGTGACAGGCGGGAATACTGACCACTATACTTCCGAGGATACATTAGGGACTTATAATTGGTTTCATTTATTACAAAATTCATTATTTACACTTACGTTTAAATAAATTTCAAAGTATTTAAAATTATAAGAATCTTTCTATAAAGAACAAAACTATAAGCCCTCCCCGGCGGGAAATCGATACCCGGTCTCCCGCGTGACAGGCGAAGATACTGACCACTGTACTACCGAAGACACATTAGGGGATTCTAATTGGTTTCATTTATTACACCATTCATTACGTACACTTATATTCACAATAAATTACAAAGCGGTTAAAAATATTAGAATCTATCTCTGTACAGAACAAAACTTAAAGCACTCCCCGGCGGGGAATCGAACCCCGGTTTCCCGCGTGACAGGCGGGGATACTGATTACTATACTAACGAGGACACAATAGGGACTTGTAATTAATTTCATTTATTACACTATTCATTATTTACAATTACGTTTAAAATAAATTTCGAAGTAGTTAAAAAGATAAGAATATCTATCTAGAAAGAATAAAACTATAACCCCTCCCCGGCGAAGAATCGAAACCCGGCCTCCCGAGTGACAGGCGGGGATACTGACCACTATACTTCCGAGGACACATTAGGGACTTATAATTGGTTTCATTTATTACACTATTCATAATTTACACTTACGTTTAAAATAAATTTCACAAAGTATATATATATATATTTAAAATAATAAGAATCTTTCTATAAAGAACATAACTATAAGCCCTCCCCGGCGGGAAATCGAACCCCGGTCTCCCGCGTGACAGGCGAAGATACTGACCACTGTACTACCGAGGCTCCTCAGGGGATTCTAATTGGTTTAATTTATTACACCATTCATTACGTACACTTATATTCACAATAAATTACAAAGCGGTTTAAAATATTAGAATCTATCTCTGTACAGAACAAAACTTTAAGCACTCCCCGGCGGGAAATCGAACCCCGGTCTCCCGCGTGACAGGCGGGGATACTGACCACTATACTAATGAGGACACATTAGGGACTTCCCCTAATTGGTTTCATTTATTACACCATTCATTACGTACACTTATATTCACAATAAATTACAAAGCGGTTAAAAATATTAGAATCTATCTCTGTACAGAACAAAGCACTCCCCGGCGGGGAATCGAACCCCGTTTTCCCGTGTGACAGGCGGGGATACTGATTACTATACTAACGAGGACACAATAGGGACTTGTAATTAATTTCATTTATTACACTATTCATTATTTACAATTACGTTTAAAATAAATTTCGAAGTAGTTAAAAAGATAAGAATATCTATCTAGAAAGAATAAAACTATAACCCCTCCCCGGCGAAGAATCGAAACCCGGCCTCCCGAGTGACAGGCGGGGATACTGACCACTATACTTCCGAGGACACATTAGGGACTTATAATTGGTTTCATTTATTACACTATTCATAATTTACACTTACGTTTAAAATAAATTTCAAAGTATTTAAAATAATAAGAATCTTTCTATAAAGAACATAACTATAAGCCCTCCCCGGCGGGAAATCGAACCCCGGTCTCCCGCGTGACAGGCGAAGATACTGACCACTGTACTACCGAGGCTCCTCAGGGGATTCCCTAATTGGTTTCATTTATTACACCATTCATTACGTACACTTATATTCACAATAAATTACAAAGCGGTTTAAAATATTAGAATCTATCTCTGTACAGAACAAAACTTTAAGCACTCCCCGGCGGGGAATCGAACCCCGGTCTCCCGCGTGACAGGCGGGGATACTGACCACTATACTAATGAGGACACATTGGGGACACCCGAATTAGTTTGATTTATTACACTATTCAATATTCACACTTACGTTTAAAATATATTTCAAAGTAGTTAAAAATATAAGGAGCTATCTATTAAGAACAAAACTATAAGCCCTCCCCGGAGGGGAATCGAACCCCGGTCTCCCGCGTGACAGGCGGGGATACTGACCACTATACTACCGAGGACACATTAGGGACTTCCTAATTGGTTTCATTTATTACACCATTCATTACGTACACTTATATTCACAATAAATTACAAAGCGGTTAAAAATATAAGAATCTATCTCTGTACAGAACAAAACTTTAAGCACTCCCCGGCGGGGAATCGAACCCCGGTCTCCCGCGTGACAGGCGCGGATACTGACCACTATACTACCGAGGAAACACTGGGGACTACCGAATTAGTTTGATTTATTACACTATTCATTATTTACACTTATGTTTAAAATAAATTTCAAAGTAGTTAAAAATATAAGAATCTATCTATAAAGAATAAAACTATAAGCCCTCCCCGGCGAAGAATCGAACCCGGATCTCCCGCGTGACAGGCGGGGATACTGACCACTATAATACCGAGGACACATAAGGGACTTCCCTAATTGGTTTCATTTATTACACCATTCATTACGTACACTTATATTCACAATAAATTACAAAGCGGTTAAAAATATAAGAATCTTTCTATAAAGAATAAAACAATAAGCCCTCCCCGGCGGGGAATCAAACCCCGGTCTCCCGCGTGACAGGCGGGGATACTGACCACTATACTTCCGAGGACACATTAGGGACTTATAATTGGTTTCATTTATTACACTATTCATTATTTACACTTACGTTTAAAATAAATTTCAAAGTAGTTAAAAATATAAGAATCTATCTATAAAGAATAAAACTATAAGCCCTCCCCGGCGGGAAATCGAACCCCGGTCACCCGCGTGACAGGCGGGGATACTGACCACTATACTACCGAGGACACATTAGGGTCTTCTATTTGGTTTCATTTATTACACTATTCATTATTTACACTTACGTTTAAAATAAATTTCAAAGTAGTTAAAAATATAAGAATCTATCTATAAAGAATAAAACTATAAGCCCTCCCCGGCGAAGAATCGAACCCCGATCTCCCACGTGATAGGCGGGGATACTGACCACTATACTACCGAGGACACATAAGGGACTTTAATTGGTTTCATTTATTACACCATTCATTACGTACACTTATATTCACAATAAATTACAAAGCGGTTAAAAATATAAGAATCTATCTCTGTACAGAACAAAACTTTAAGCACTCCCCGGCGGGAAATCGAACCCCGGTCTCCCGCGTGACAGGCGGGGATACTGACCACTATACTACCGAGGACACATTGAGGACTTCGAATTAGTTTGATTTATTACACTATTCATTATTTACACTTACGTTTAAAATAAATTTCAAAGTAGTTAAAAATATAAGAATCTATCTATAAAGAACAAAACTATAAGCCCTCCCCGGCGGGGAATCGAACCCCGGTCTCCCGCGTGACAGGCGGGGATACTGACCACTATACTACCGAGGACACATTAGGGACTTCCTAATTGGTTTCATTTATTACACCATTCATTACGTTCACATATATTCACAATAAATTACAAAGCGGTTAAAAATATAAGAATCTTTCTATAAAGAATAAAACTATAAGCCCTCCCCAGCGGGGAATTAAACCCCGGTCTCCCGCGTGACAGGCGGGAAAACTGACCACTATACTAACGAGGACACATTAGGGACTTCTAATTAGTTTCATTTATTACACGATTCATTATTTACAATTACGTTTAAAATAAATTTCGAAGTAGTTAAAAATATAAGAATCTATCTAGAAAGAATAAAACTATAACCCCTCCACGGCGAATAATCGAAACCCGGCCTCCCGAGTGACAGGCGGGGATACTGACCACTATACTTCCGAGGATACATTATTGACTTATAATTGGTTTCATTTATTACACTATTCATTATGTACACTTACGTTTAAAATAAATTTCAAAGTATTTAAAATTATAAGAATCTTTCTATAAAGAACAAAACTATAACCCCTCCCCGGCGGGAAATCGAACCCCGGGCTCCCGCGTGACAGGCGAAGATACTGACCACTGTACTACCGAAGACACATTAGGGGATTATAATTGGTTTCATTTATTACACCATTCATTACGTACACTTATATTCACAATAAATTACAAAGCGGTTAAAAATATTAGAATCTATCTCTGTACAGAACAAAACTTAAAGCACTCCCCGGCGGGGAATCGAACCCCGGTCTCCCGCGTGACAGGCGGGGATACTGACCACTACACAACCGAGGACACATTAGAGACTTCTAATTGGTTTCATTTATTACACTATTCATTATTTACACTTACGTTTAAAATAATTTTCAAAGTAGTTAAAAATATAAGAATCTATCTATAAAGACTAAAACTATAAGCCCTCCCCGTCGTTCAATCGAACTCCGGTCTCCCGCGTGACAGGCGGGGATACTGACCACTACACAACCGAGGACACATTATAGAATTCCCTAATTGGTTTCATTTATTACACTATTCATTATTTACACTTACGTTTAAAATAAATTTCAAAGTAGTTAAAAATATAAGAATCTATCTATAAAGAATAAAACTATAAGCCCTCCCCGGCGAAGAATCGAACCCCGATCTCCCGCGTGACAGGCGGGGATACTGACCACTATACTACCGAGGACACATTAGGGACTTCCTAATTGGTTTCATTTATTACACCATTCATTACGTACACTTACATTCACAATAAATTACAAAGCGGTTAAAAATATAAGAATCTATCTCTGTACAGAACAAAACTTTAAGCACTCCCCGGCGGGGAATCAAACCCCGGTCTCCCGCGTGATAGGCGGGGATACTGACCACTATACTACCGAGGACACATTGTGGACTTCGAATTAGTTTGAATTATTACACTATTCATTATTTACAATTACGTTTAAAATAAATTTCGAAGTAGTTAAAAATATAAGAATCTATCTAGAAAGAATAAAACTATAACCCCTCCCCGGCGAAGAATCGAACCCCGGCCTCCCGAGTGACAGGCGGGGATACTGACCACTATACTTCCGAGGACACATTAGGGGATTCTAATTGGTTTCATTTATTACACCATTCATTACGTACACTTATATTCACAATAAATTACAAAGCGGTTAAAAATATTAGAATCTATCTCTGTACAGAACAAAACTTTGAGCACTCCCCAGCGGGGAATCGAACCCCGGTCTCCCGCGTGACAGGCGGGGATACTGACCACTAGACTACCGAGGACACATTGGGGACTTCGAATTAGTTTGATTTATTACACTATTCAATATTTACACTTACGTTTAAAAGAAATTTCACACAAAGTAGTTAAAAATATAAGAATCTATATATAAAGAATAAAACTATAAGCCCTCCCCGGCGAAGTATCGAACCACGATCTCCCGCGTGACAGGTGGGGATACTGACCACTATACTACCGAGGACACATTAGGGACTTCCTAATTGGTTTCATTTATTACACCATTCATTACGTACACTTACATTCACAATAAATTACAAAGCGGTTAAAAATATAAGAATCTATCTCTGTACAGAACAAAACTTTAAGCACTCCCCGGCGGGGAATCGAACCCCGATCTCCCGCGTGACAGGCGGGGATACTGACCACTATACTACCGAGGACACATTGGGGACTACGAATTAGTTTGATTTATTACACTATTCAATATTTACACTTACGTTTAAAATAAATTTCAAAGTAGTTAAAAATATAAGAATCCATCTATAAAGAACAAAACTATAAGCCCTCCCCGGCGGGGAATCGAACCCCGGTCTCCCGCGTGACAGGCGGGGATACTGACCACTATACTACCGAGGACACATTGTGGACTCGAATTAGTTTGAATTAATACACTATTCATTATTTACAATTACGTTTAAAATAAATTTCGCGAAGTAGTTAAAAATATAAGAATCTATCTAGAAAGAATAAAACTATAACCCCTCCCCGGCGAAGAGTCGAACCCCGGCCTCCCGAGTGACAGGCGGGGATACTGACCACTATACTTCCGAGGACACATTAGGGGATTCTAATTGGTTTCATTTATTACACCATTCATTACGTACACTTATATTCACAATAAATTACAAAGCGGTTAAAAATATTAGAATCTATCTCTGTACAGAACAAAACTTTAAGCACTCCCCAGCGGGGAATCGAACCCCGGTCTCCCGCGTGACAGGCTGGGATACTGACCACTATACTACCGAGGACACATTGGGAACTTCGAATTAGTTTGATTTATTACAATATTCAATATTTACACTTACGTTTAAAAGAAATTTCACAAAGTAGTTAAAAATATAAGAATCTATATATAAAGAATAAAACTATAACCCCTCCCCGGCGAAGAATCGAACCCCGATCTCCCGCGTGACAGGTGGGGATACTGACCACTATACTACCGAGGACACATTAGGGACTTCCTAATTGGTTTCATTTATTACACCATTCATTACGTACACTTACATTCACAATAAATTACAAAGCGGTTAAAAATATAAGAATCTATCTCTGTACAGAACAAAACTTTAAGCACTCCCCGGCGGGGAATCGAACCCCGATCTCCCGCGTGACAGGCGGGGATACTGACCACTATACTACCGAGGACACATTGGGGACTACCGAATTAGTTTGATTTATTACACTATTCAATATTTACACTTACGTTTAAAATAAATTTCAAAGTAGTTAAAAATATAAGAATCCATCTATAAAGAACAAAACTATAAGCCCTCCCCGGCGGGATCGAACCCCGGTCTCCAGCGTGACAGGCGGTGATACTGACCACTATACTACCGAGGACACATTAGGGACTTCCTAAATGGTTTCATTTATTACACTATTCATTATTTACACTTACGTTTAAAATAATTTTCAAAGCAGTTAAAAATATAAGAATCTATCTATAAAGACTAAAACTATAAGCCCTCCCCGTCGTGGAATCGAACTCCGGTCTCCCGCGTGACAGGCGGGGATACTGACCACTATACTTCCGAGGACACATTAGGGGATTCTAATTGGTTTCATTTATTACACCATTCATTACGTACACTTATATTCACAATAAATTACAAAGCGGTTAAAAATATTAGAATCTATCTCTGTACAGAACAAAACTTTAAGCACTCCCCAGCGGGGAATCGAACCCCGGTCTCCCGCGTGACAGGCTGGGATACTGACCACTATACTACCGAGGACACATTGGGAACTTCGAATTAGTTTGATTTATTACAATATTCAATATTTACACTTACGTTTAAAAGAAATTTCACAAAGTAGTTAAAAATATAAGAATCTATATATAAAGAATAAAACTATAACCCCTCCCCGGCGAAGAATCGAACCCCGATCTCCCGCGTGACAGGTGGGGATACTGACCACTATACTACCGAGGACACATTAGGGACTTCCTAATTGGTTTCATTTATTACACCATTCATTACGTACACTTACATTCACAATAAATTACAAAGCGGTTAAAAATATAAGAATCTTTCTATAAAGAATAAAACTGGAAGCCCTCCCCTGCGGGGAATCGAACCCCGGTCTCCCGCGTGACAGGCGGGGATACTGACCACTATACTACCGAGGACACATTGAGGACTTCCGAATTAGTTTGATTTATTACACTATTCATTATTTATACTTACGTTTAAAATAAATTTCGAAGTAGTTAAAAATATAAGAATCTATCTAGAAAGAATAAAACTATAACCCCTCCCCGGCGAAGAATCGAACCCCGGCCTCCCGAGTGACAGGCGGGGATACTGACCACTATACTTCCGAGGACACATTAGGGGATTCTAATTGGTTTCATTTATTACACCATTCATTACGTACACTTATATTCACAATAAATTACAAAGCGGTTAAAAATATTAGAATCTATCTCTGTACAGAACAAAACTTTGAGCACTCCCCAGCGGGGAATCGAACCCCGGTCTCCCGCGTGACAGGCGGGGATACTGACCACTAGACTACCGAGGACACATTGGGGACTTCGAATTAGTTTGATTTATTACACTATTCAATATTTACACTTACGTTTAAAAGAAATTTCACACAAAGTAGTTAAAAATATAAGAATCTATATATAAAGAATAAAACTATAAGCCCTCCCCGGCGAAGTATCGAACCACGATCTCCCGCGTGACAGGTGGGGATACTGACCACTATACTACCGAGGACACATTAGGGACTTCCTAATTGGTTTCATTTATTACACCATTCATTACGTACACTTACATTCACAATAAATTACAAAGCGGTTAAAAATATAAGAATCTATCTCTGTACAGAACAAAACTTTAAGCACTCCCCGGCGGGGAATCGAACCCCGATCTCCCGCGTGACAGGCGGGGATACTGACCACTATACTACCGAGGACACATTGGGGACTACGAATTAGTTTGATTTATTACACTATTCAATATTTACACTTACGTTTAAAATAAATTTCAAAGTAGTTAAAAATATAAGAATCCATCTATAAAGAACAAAACTATAAGCCCTCCCCGGCGGGGAATCGAACCCCGGTCTCCCGCGTGACAGGCGGGGATACTGACCACTATACTACCGAGGACACATTGTGGACTCGAATTAGTTTGAATTAATACACTATTCATTATTTACAATTACGTTTAAAATAAATTTCGCGAAGTAGTTAAAAATATAAGAATCTATCTAGAAAGAATAAAACTATAACCCCTCCCCGGCGAAGAGTCGAACCCCGGCCTCCCGAGTGACAGGCGGGGATACTGACCACTATACTTCCGAGGACACATTAGGGGATTCTAATTGGTTTCATTTATTACACCATTCATTACGTACACTTATATTCACAATAAATTACAAAGCGGTTAAAAATATTAGAATCTATCTCTGTACAGAACAAAACTTTAAGCACTCCCCAGCGGGGAATCGAACCCCGGTCTCCCGCGTGACAGGCTGGGATACTGACCACTATACTACCGAGGACACATTGGGAACTTCGAATTAGTTTGATTTATTACAATATTCAATATTTACACTTACGTTTAAAAGAAATTTCACAAAGTAGTTAAAAATATAAGAATCTATATATAAAGAATAAAACTATAACCCCTCCCCGGCGAAGAATCGAACCCCGATCTCCCGCGTGACAGGTGGGGATACTGACCACTATACTACCGAGGACACATTAGGGACTTCCTAATTGGTTTCATTTATTACACCATTCATTACGTACACTTACATTCACAATAAATTACAAAGCGGTTAAAAATATAAGAATCTATCTCTGTACAGAACAAAACTTTAAGCACTCCCCGGCGGGGAATCGAACCCCGATCTCCCGCGTGACAGGCGGGGATACTGACCACTATACTACCGAGGACACATTGGGGACTACCGAATTAGTTTGATTTATTACACTATTCAATATTTACACTTACGTTTAAAATAAATTTCAAAGTAGTTAAAAATATAAGAATCCATCTATAAAGAACAAAACTATAAGCCCTCCCCGGCGGGATCGAACCCCGGTCTCCAGCGTGACAGGCGGTGATACTGACCACTATACTACCGAGGACACATTAGGGACTTCCTAAATGGTTTCATTTATTACACTATTCATTATTTACACTTACGTTTAAAATAATTTTCAAAGCAGTTAAAAATATAAGAATCTATCTATAAAGACTAAAACTATAAGCCCTCCCCGTCGTGGAATCGAACTCCGGTCTCCCGCGTGACAGGCGGGGATACTGACCACTATACTTCCGAGGACACATTAGGGGATTCTAATTGGTTTCATTTATTACACCATTCATTACGTACACTTATATTCACAATAAATTACAAAGCGGTTAAAAATATTAGAATCTATCTCTGTACAGAACAAAACTTTAAGCACTCCCCAGCGGGGAATCGAACCCCGGTCTCCCGCGTGACAGGCTGGGATACTGACCACTATACTACCGAGGACACATTGGGAACTTCGAATTAGTTTGATTTATTACAATATTCAATATTTACACTTACGTT
The DNA here is from genome assembly GCA_947359465.1 of Metellina segmentata. Classification (NCBI taxonomy): domain Eukaryota; kingdom Metazoa; phylum Arthropoda; class Arachnida; order Araneae; family Tetragnathidae; genus Metellina; species Metellina segmentata. The sequence goes on along the minus strand of OX375877.1, from coordinate 48,094,508 downwards.
TAAAAGAAATTTCACAAAGTAGTTAAAAATATAAGAATCTATATATAAAGAATAAAACTATAACCCCTCCCCGGCGAAGAATCGAACCCCGATCTCCCGCGTGACAGGTGGGGATACTGACCACTATACTACCGAGGACACATTAGGGACTTCCTAATTGGTTTCATTTATTACACCATTCATTACGTACACTTACATTCACAATAAATTACAAAGCGGTTAAAAATATAAGAATCTTTCTATAAAGAATAAAACTGGAAGCCCTCCCCTGCGGGGAATCGAACCCCGGTCTCCCGCGTGACAGGCGGGGATACTGACCACTATACTACCGAGGACACATTGAGGACTTCCGAATTAGTTTGATTTATTACACTATTCATTATTTATACTTACGTTTAAAATAAATTTCAAAGTAGTTAAAAATATAAGAATATATCTATAAAGAACAAAACTATAAGCCCTCCCCGGCGGGGAATCGAACCCCGGTCTCCCGCGTGACAGGCGGGGATACCGACCACTATACTACCGAGGAAACATTGGGGACTTCCGAATTAGTTTGATTTATTACACTATTTATTATTTACACTTACGTTTAAAATAAATTTCAAAGTAGTTAAAAATATAAGAATCTATCTATAAAGAACAAAACTATAACACCTTCCCGGCGGGGAATCGAACCCCGGTCTTCCGCCTGACAGGCGGGGATACTGACCACTATACTACCCAGGACACATTAGGGACTTCTAATTGGTTTCATTTATTACACTATTCATTATTTACACTTATATTCACAATAAATTAAAAAGCGGTTAAAAATATAAGAATCTTTCTATAAAGAATAAAACTATATGCCCTCCCCGGAGGGGAATCGAACCCCGGTCTCCCGCGTGACAGGCGGGGATACTGACCACTATACTTCCGAGGACACATTAGGGACTTATAATTGGTTTCATTTATTACACTATTCATTATTTACACTTACGTTTAAAATAAATTTCAAAGTATTTAAAATTATAAGAATCTTTCTATAAAGAACAAAACTATAAGCCCTCCCCGGCGGGAAATCGAACCCCGGTCTCCCGCGTGACAGGCGGGGATACTGACTACTATACTACCGAGGACACATTAGGGTCTTCTAATTGGTTTCATTTATTACACTTTTCATTATTTACACTTATATTCACAATAAATTACCAAGCGGTTAAAAATATAAGAATATCTTTCTATAAAGAATAAAACTATAACCCCTCCCCGGCGAAGAATCGAAACCCGGCCTCCCGAGTGACAGGCGGGGATACTGACCACTATACTTCCGAGGATACATTAGGAACTTATAATTGGTTTCATTTATTACACTATTCATTATTTACACTTACGTTTAAAATAAATTTCAAAGTATTTAAAATTATAAGAATCTTTCTATAAAGAACAAAACTATAAGCCCTCCCCGGCGGGGAATCGAACCCCGGTCTCCCGCGTGACAGGCGGGGATACTGACCACTATACTACCGAGGACACATTGTGGACTTCGAATTAGTTTGAATTATTACACTATTCATTATTTACAATTACGTTTAAAATAAATTTCGAAGTAGTTAAAAATATAAGAATATATCTATCTAGAAAGAATAAAACTATAACCCCTCCCCGGCGAAGAATCGAACCCCGGCCTCCCGAGTGACAGGCGGGGATACTGACCACTAAACTTCCGAGGACACATTAGGGGATTCTAATTGGTTTCATTTATTACACCATTCATTACGTACACTTATATTCACAATAAATTACAAAGCGGTTAAAAATATTAGAATCTATCTCTGTACAGAACAAAACTTTGAGCACTCCCCAGCGGGGAATCGAACCCCGGTCTCCCGCGTGACAGGCGGGGATACTGACCACTAGACTACCGAGGACACATTGGGGACTTCGAATTAGTTTGATTTATTACACTATTCAATATTTACACTTACGTTTAAAAGAAATTTCAAAGTAGTTAAAAATATAAGAATCTATATATAAAGAATAAAACTATAAGCCCTCCCCGGCGAAGTATCGAACCACGATCTCCCGCGTGACAGGTGGGGATACTGACCACTATACTACCGAGGACACATTAGGGACTTCCTAATTGGTTTCATTTATTACACCATTCATTACGTACACTTACATTCACAATAAATTACAAAGCGGTTAAAAATATAAGAATCTATCTCTGTACAGAACAAAACTTTAAGCACTCCCCGGCGGGGAATCGAACCCCGATCTCCCGCGTGACAGGCGGGGATACTGACCACTATACTACCGAGGACACATTGGGGACTACGAATTAGTTTGATTTATTACACTATTCAATATTTACACTTACGTTTAAAATAAATTTCAAAGTAGTTAAAAATATAAGAATCCATCTATAAAGAACAAAACTATAAGCCCTCCCCGGCGGGGAATCGAACCCCGGTCTCCCGCGTGACAGGCGGGGATACTGACCACTATACTACCGAGGACACATTGTGGACTCGAATTAGTTTGAATTAATACACTATTCATTATTTACAATTACGTTTAAAATAAATTTCGAAGTAGTTAAAAATATAAGAATATATCTATCTAGAAAGAATAAAACTATAACCCCTCCCCGGCGAAGAGTCGAACCCCGGCCTCCCGAGTGACAGGCGGGGATACTGACCACTATACTTCCGAGGACACATTAGGGGATTCTAATTGGTTTCATTTATTACACCATTCATTACGTACACTTATATTCACAATAAATTACAAAGCGGTTAAAAATATTAGAATCTATCTCTGTACAGAACAAAACTTTAAGCACTCCCCAGCGGGGAATCGAACCCCGGTCTCCCGCGTGACAGGCTGGGATACTGACTACTATACTACCGAGGACACATTAAGAATTCCCTAATTGGTTTCATTTATTACACTATTCATTATTTACACTTACGTTTAAAATAAATTTCAAAGTAGTTAAAAATATAAGAATCTATCTATAAAGAACAAAACTATAAGCCCTCCCCGGCGGGGAATCGAACCCCGGTCTCCCGCGTGACAGGCGGGGATACTGACCACTGTTCTACCGAGGACACATTAGGGACTTCCTAATTGGTTTCATTTATTACACCATTCATTACGTACACTTATATTCACAATAAATTACAAAGCGGTTAAAATTATAAGAATCTATCTCTGTACAGAACAAAACTTAAGGCACTCCCCGGCGGGGAATCGAACCCCGGTCTCCCGCGTGACAGGCGGGGATACCGACCACTATACTACCGAGGAAACATTGGGGACTTCCGAATTAGTTTGATTTATTACACTATTCATTATTTACACTTACGTTTAAAATAAATTTCAAAGTAGTTAAAAATATAAGAATCTATCTATAAAGAACAAAACTATAACCCTCCCCGGCGGGGAATCGAACCCCGGTCTCCCGCGTGACAGGCGGGGATACTGACCACTATACTACCCAGGACACATTAGGGACTTCTAATTGGTTTCATTTATTACACTATTCATTATTTACACTTATATTCACAATAAATTACAAAGCGGTTAAAAATATAAGAATCTTTCTATAAAGAATAAAACTATATGCCCTCCCCGGAGGGGAATCGAACCCCGGTCTCCCGCGTGACAGGCGGGGATACTGACCACTATACTTCCTAGGACACATTAGGGACTTATAATTGGTTTCATTTATTACACTCTTCATTATTTACACTTACGTTTAAAATAAATTTCAAAGTATTTAAAATTATAAGAATCTTTCTATAAAGAACAAAGCTATAAGCCCTCCCCGGCGGGAAATCGAACCCCGGTCTCCCGCGTGACAGGCGGGGATACTGACCACTATACTACCGAGGACACATTAGGGTCTTCTAATTGGTTTCATTTATTACACTATTCATTATTTACACTTACGTTTAAAATAATTTTCAAAGTAGTTAAAAATATAAGAATCTATCTATAAAGAATAAAACTATAAGCCCTCCCCGGCGAAGAATCGAACCCCGATCTCCCACGTGACAGGCGGGGATACTGACCACTATACTACCGAGGACACATAAGGGACTTCCTCCCCCTAATTGGTTTCATTTATTACACCATTCATTATATACACTTATATTCACAATAAATTACAAAGCGGTTAAAAATATAAGAATCTATATCTGTACAGAACAAAACTTTAAGCACTCCCCGGCGGGGAATCGAACCCCAGTCTCCCGCGTGACAGGCGGGGATACTGACCACTATACTACCGAGGACACATTAGGGACTTCCTAATTGGTTTCATTTATTACACTATTCATTATTTACACTTACGTTTAAAAAAAAAAAAAATAATTTTCAAAGTAGTTAAAATATATAAGAATCTATCTATAAAGAATAAAACTATAAGCCCTCCCCGGCGAAGAATCGAACTCCGGTCTCCCGCGTGACAGGCGGGGATACTGACCACTACACAACCGAGGACACATTATAGAATTCCTAATTGGTTTCATTTATTACACTATTCATTATTTACACTTACGTTTAAAATAAATTTCAAAGTAGTTAAAAATATAAGAATCTATCTAGAAAGAATAAAACTATAACCCCTCCCCGGCGAAGAATCGAACCCCGGTCTCCCGAGTGACAGGCGGGGATACTGACCACTATACTTCCGAGGACACATTAGGGACTTATAATTGGTTTCATTTATTACACTATTCATTATTTACACTTACGTTTAAAATAAATTTCAAAGTATTTAAAATTATAAGAATCTTTCTATAAAGAACAAAACTATAAGCCCTCCCCTGCGGGGAATCGAACCCCGGTCTCCCGCGTGACAGGCGGGGATACTAACCACTATACTACCGAGGACACATTGGGGACTTCTAATTGGTTTCATTTATTACACTATTCATTATTTACACTTACGTTTAAAATAATTTTCAAAGTAGTTAAAAATATAAGAATCGATCTATAAAGAATAAAACTATAAGCCCTCCCCGGCGAAGAATCGAACCCCGATCTCCCGCGTGACAGGCGGGGATACTGACCACTATACTACCGAGGACACATTAGGGACTTCCTAATTGGTTTCATTTATTACACCATTCATTACGTACACTTATATTCACAATAAATTACAAAGCGGTTAAAAATATAAGAATCTATCTCTGAACAGAACAAAACTTTAAGCACTCCCCGGCGGGGAATCGAACCCCGGTCTCCCGCGTGACAGGCGGGGATACCGACCACTATACTACCGAGGAAACATTGGGGACTTCCGAATTAGTTTGATTTATTACACTATTCATTATTTACACTTACGTTTAAAATAAATTTCAAAGTAGTTAAAAATATAAGAATCTATCTATAAAGAACAAAACTATAACACCTCCCCGGCGGGGAATCGAACCCCGGTCTTCCGCGTGACAGGCGGGGATACTGACCACTATACTACCCAGGACACATTAGGGACTTCCTAATTGGTTTCATTTATTACACTATTCATTATTTACACTTATATTCACAATAAATTAAAAAGCGGTTAAAAATATAAGAATCTTTCTATAAAGAATAAAACTATATGCCCTCCCCGGAGGGGAATCGAACCCCGGTCTCCCGCGTGACAGGCGGGGATACTGACCACTATACTTCCGAGGACACATTAGGGACTTATAATTGGTTTCATTTATTACACTATTCATTATTTACACTTACGTTTAAAATAAATTTCAAAGTATTTAAAATTATAAGAATCTTTCTATAAAGAACAAAACTATAAGCCCTCCCCGGCGGGAAATCGAACCCCGGTCTCCCGCGTGACAGGCGGGGATACTGACTACTATACTACCGAGGACACATTAGGGTCTTCTAATTGGTTTCATTTATTACACTTTTCATTATTTACACTTATATTCACAATAAATTACCAAGCGGTTAAAAATATAAGAATATATCTTTCTATAAAGAATAAAACTATAACCCCTCCCCGGCGAAGAATCGAAACCCGGCCTCCCGAGTGACAGGCGGGGATACTGACCACTATACTTCCGAGGATACATTAGGAACTTATAATTGGTTTCATTTATTACACTATTCATTATTTACACTTACGTTTAAAATAAATTTCAAAGTATTTAAAATTATAAGAATCTTTCTATAAAGAACAAAACTATAAGCCCTCCCCGGCGGGAAATTGAACCCCGGTCTCACGCGTGACAGGCGGGGATACTGACTACTATACTACCGAGGACACATTAAGAATTCCCTAATTGGTTTCATTTATTACACTATTCATTATTTACACTTACGTTTAAAATAAATTTCAAAGTAGTTAAAAATATAAGAATCTATCTATAAAGAACAAAACTATAAGCCCTCCCCGGCGGGGAATCGAACCCCGGTCTCCCGCGTGACAGGCGGGGATACTGACCACTGTTCTACCGAGGACACATTAGGGACTTCCTAATTGGTTTCATTTATTACACCATTCATTACGTACACTTATATTCACAATAAATTACAAAGCGGTTAAAATTATAAGAATCTATCTCTGTACAGAACAAAACTTAAGGCACTCCCCGGCGGGGAATCGAACCCCGGTCTCCCGCGTGACAGGCGGGGATACCGACCACTATACTACCGAGGAAACATTGGGGACTTCCCCCGAATTAGTTTGATTTATTACACTATTCATTATTTACACTTACGTTTAAAATAAATTTCAAAGTAATTAAAAATATAAGAATCTATCTATAAAGAACAAAACTATAACCCTCCCCGGCGGGGAATCGAACCCCGGTCTCCCGCGTGACAGGCGGGGATACTGACCACTATACTACCCAGAACACATTAGGGACTTCTAATTGTTTCATTTATTACACTATTCATTATTTACACTTATATTCACAATAAATTACAAAGCGGTTAAAAATATAAGAATCTTTCTATAAAGAATAAAACTATATGCCCTCCCCGGAGGGGAATCGAACCCCGGTCTCCCGCGTGACAGGCGGGGATACTGACCACTATACTTCCGAGGACACATTAGGGACTTATAATTGGTTTCATTTATTACACTATTCATTATTTACACTTACGTTTAAAATAAATTTCAAAGTATTTAAAATTATAAGAATCTTTCTATAAAGAACAAAGCTATAAGCCCTCCCCGTCGGGAAATCGAACCCCGGTCTCCCGCGTGACAGGCGGGGATACTGACCACTATACTACCGAGGACACATAAGGGACTTCCCCCTAATTGGTTTCATTTATTACACCATTCATTACATACACTTATATTCACAATAAATTACAAAGCGGTTAAAAATATACGAATCTATATCTGTACAGAACAAAACTTTAAGCACTCCCCGGCGGGGAATCGAACCCCGGTCTCCCGCGTGACAGGCGGGGATACTGACCACTATACTACCGAGGACACATTAGGGACTTCTAATTGGTTTCATTTATTACACTATTCATTATTTACACATACGTTTAAAAAAAAAAAAAAATTTTCAAAGTAGTTAAAATATATAAGAATCTATCTATAAAGAATAAAACTATAAGCCCTCCCCGGCGAAGAATCGAACTCCGGTCTCCCGCGTGACAGGCGGGGATACTGACCACTACACAACCGAGGACACATTATAGAATTCTAATTGGTTTCATTTATTACACTATTCATTATTTACACTTACGTTTAAAATAAATTTCAAAGTAGTTAAAAATATAAGAATCTATCTAGAAAGAATAAAACTATAACCCCTCCCCGGCGAAGAATCGAACCCCGGTCTCCCGAGTGACAGGCGGGGATACTGACCACTATACTTCCGAGGACACATTAGGGACTTATAATTGGTTTCATTTCTTACACTATTCATTATTTACACTTACGTTTAAAATAAATTTCAAAGTATTTAAAATTATAAGAATCTTTCTATAAAGAACAAAACTATAAGCCCTCCCCGGCGGGGAATCGAACCCCGGTCTCCCGCGTGACAGGCGGGGATGCTAACCACTATACTACCGAGGACACATTGGGGACTTCTAATTGGTTTCATTTATTACACTATTCATTATTTACACTTACGTTTAAAATAATTTTCAAAGTAGTTAAAAATATAAGAATCGATCTATAAAGAATAAAACTATAAGCCCTCCCCGGCGAAGAATCGAACCCCGATCTCCCGCGTGACAGGCGGGGATACTGACCACTATACTACCGAGGACACATTAGGGACTTCCTAATTGGTTTCATTTATTACACCATTCATTACGTACACTTATATTCACAATAAATTACAAAGCGGTTAAAAATATAAGAATCTATCTCTGTACAGAACAAAACTTTAAGCACTCCCCGGCGGGGAATCGAACCCCGGTCTCCCGCGTGACAGGCGGGGATACCGACCACTATACTACCGAGGAAACATTGGGAACTTCCGAATTAGTTTGATTTATTACACTATTCATTATTTACACTTACGTTTAAAATAAATTTCAAAGTAGTTAAAAATATAAGAATCTATATATAAAGAACAAAACTATAACACCTCCCCGGCGGGGAATCGAACCCCGGTCTTCCGCGTGACAGGCGGGGATACTGACCACTATACTACCCAGGACACATTAGGGACTTCTAATTGGTTTCATTTATTACACTATTCATTATTTACACTTATATTCACAATAAATTAAAAAGCGGTTAAAAATATAAGAATCTTTCTATAAAGAATAAAACTATATGCCCTCCCCGGAGGGGAATCGAACCCCGGTCTCCCGCGTGACAGGCGGGGATACTGACCACTATACTTCCGAGGACACATTAGGGACTTATAATTGGTTTCATTTATTACACTATTCATTATTTACACTTACGTTTAAAATAAATTTCAAAGTATTTAAAATTATAAGAATCTTTCTATAAAGAACAAAACTATAAGCCCTCCCCGGCGGGAAATCGAACCCCGGTCTCCCGCGTGACAGGCGGGGATACTGACTACTATACTACCGAGGACACATTAGGGTCTTCTAAATGGTTTCATTTATTACACTTTTCATTATTTACACTTATATTCACAATAAATTACCAAGCGGTTAAAAATATAAGAATATCTTTCTATAAAGAATAAAACTATAACCCCTCCCCGGCGAAGAATCGAAACCCGGCCTCCCGAGTGACAGGCGGGGATACTGACCACTATACTTCCGAGGATACATTAGGAATTAATAATTGGTTTCATTTATTACACTATTCATTATTTACACTTACGTTTAAAATAAATTTCAAAGTATTTAAAATTATAAGAATCTTTTTATAAAGAACAAAACTATAAGCCCTCCCCGGCGGGAAATTGAACCCCGGTCTCCCGCGTGACAGGCGGGGATACTGACTACTATACTACCGAGGACACATTAAGAATTCTAATTGGTTTCATTTATTACACTATTCATTATTTACACTTACGTTTAAAATAAATTTCAAAGTAGTTAAAAATATAAGAATCTATCTATAAAGAAAAAAACTATAAGCCCTCCCCGGCGGGGAATCAAACCCCGGTCTCCCGCGTGACAGGCGGGGATACTGACCACTGTTCTACCGAGGACACATTAGGGACTTCCTAATTGGTTTCATTTATTACACTATTCATTATTTACACTTACGTTTAAAATAAATTTCAAAGTATTTAAAATTATAAGAATCTTTCTATAAAGAACAAAACTATAAGCCCTCCCCGGCGGGAAATCGAACCCCGGTCTCCCGCGTGACAGGCGGGGATACTGACTACTATACTACCGAGGACACATTAGGGTCTTCTAAATGGTTTCATTTATTACACTTTTCATTATTTACACTTATATTCACAATAAATTACCAAGCGGTTAAAAATATAAGAATATATCTTTCTATAAAGAATAAAACTATAACCCCTCCCCGGCGAAGAATCGAAACCCGGCCTCCCGAGTGACAGGCGGGGATACTGACCACTATACTTCCGAGGATACATTAGGAACTTATAATTGGTTTCATTTATTACACTATTCATTATTTACACTTACGTTTAAAATAAATTTCAAAGTATTTAAAATTATAAGAATCTTTCTATAAAGAACAAAACTATAAGCCCTCCCCGGCGGGAAATTGAACCCCGGTCTCCCGCGTGACAGGCGGGGATACTGACTACTATACTACCGAGGACACATTAAGAATTCTAATTGGTTTCATTTATTACACTATTCATTATTTACACTTACGTTTAAAATAAATTTCAAAGTAGTTAAAAATATAAGAATCTATCTATAAAGAACAAAACTATAAGCCCTCCCCAGCGGGGAATCGAACCCCGGTCTCCCGCGTGACAGGCGGGGATACTGACCACTGTTCTACCGAGGACACATTAGGGACTTCCTAATTGGTTTCATTTATTACACCATTCATTACGTACACTTATATTCACAATAAATTACAAAGCGGTTAAAATTATAAGAATCTATCTCTGTACAGAACAAAACTTAAGGCACTCCCCGGCGGGGAATCGAACCCCGGTCTCCCGCGTGACAGGCGGGGATACCGACCACTATACTACCGAGGAAACATTGGGGACTTCCGAATTAGTTTGATTTATTACACTATTCATTATTTACACTTACGTTTAAAATAAATTTCAAAGTAGTTAAAAATATAAGAATCTATCTATAAAGAACAAAACTATAACCCTCCCCGGCGGGGAATCGAACCCCGGTCTCCCGCGTGACAGGCGGGGATACTGACCACTATACTACCCAGGACACATTAGGGACTTCCTAATTGGTTTCATTTATTACACTATTCATTATTTACACTTATATTCACAATAAATTACAAAGCGGTTAAAAATATAAGAATCTTTCTATAAAGAATAAAACTATATGCCCTCCCTGGAGGGGAATCGAACCCCGGTCTCCCGCGTGACAGGCGGGGATACTGACCACTATACTTCCGAGGACACATTAGGGACTTATAATTGGTTTCATTTATTACACTATTCATTATTTACACTTACGTTTAAAATAAATTTCAAAGTATTTAAAATTATAAGAATCTTTCTATAAAGAACAAAGCTATAAGCCCTCCCCGGCGGGAAATCGAACCCCGGTCTCCCGCGTGACAGGCGGGGATACTGACCACTATACTACCGAGGACACATTAGGGTCTTCCTAATTGGTTTCATTTATTACACTATTCATTATTTACACTTCCGTTTAAAATAATTTTCAAAGTAGTTAAAAATATAAGAATCTATCTATAAAGAATAAAACTATAAGCCCTCCACGGCGAAGAATCGAACCCCGATCTCCCACGTGACAGGCGGGGATACTGACCACTATACTACCGAGGACACATAAGGGACTTCCTAATTGGTTTCATTTATTACACCATTCATTACATACACTTATATTCACAATAAATTACAAAGCGGTTAAAAATATAAGAATCTATATCTGTACAGAACAAAACTTTAAGCACTCCCCGGCGGGGAATCGAACCCCGGTCTCCCGCGTGACAGGCGGGGATACTAACCACTATACTACCGAGGACACATTGGGGACTTCTAATTGGTTTCATTTATTACACTATTCATTATTTACACTTACGTTTAAAATAATTTTCAAAGTAGTTAAAAATATAAGAATCGATCTATAAAGAATAAAACTATAAGCCCTCCCCGGCGAAGAATCGAACCCCGATCTCCCGCGTGACAGGCGGGGATACGGACCACTATACTACCGAGGACACATTAGGGACTTCCCCCCCCCCCAAATTGGTTTCATTTATTACACTATTCATTATTTACACTTACGTTTAAAATAATTTTCAAAGTAGTTAAAAATATAAGAATCTATCTATAAAGAATAAAACTATAAGCCCTCCCCGGCGAAGAATCGAACTCCGGTCTCCCGCGTGACAGGCGGGGATACTGACCACTACACAACCGAGGACACATTATAGAATTCTAATTGGTTTCATTTATTATACTATTCATTATTTACACTTACGTTTAAAAAATAAATTTCAAAGTAGTTAAAAATATAAGAATCTATCTATAAAGAATAAAACTATAAGCCCTCCCCGGTGAAAAATCGAACCCCGATCTCCCGCGTGACAGGCGGGGATACTGACCACTATACTACCGAGAACACATTAGGGACTTCCCTAATTGGTTTCATTTATTACACCATTCATTACGTACACTTATATTCACAATAAATTACAAAGCGGTTAAAAATATAAGAATCTATCTCTGTACAGAACAAAACTTTAAGCACTCCCCGGCGTGCAATCGAACCCCGGTATCCCACGTGAAGGGCGGGGATACTGACCACTCAACTACCGAGGACACATTGGGGTCTTCGAATTAGTTTGATTTATTACACTATTCATTATTTACACTTACGTTTAAAATAAATTTCAAAGTATTTAAAATTATAAGAATATATCTATCTAGAAAGAATAAAACTATAACCCCTCCTCGGCGAAGAATCGAACCCCGGCCTCACGCCTGACAGGCGAAGATACTGACCAGTGTACTACCGAGGACACATTAGGGGATTCTAATTGGTTTCATTTATTACACCATTCATTACGTACACTTATATTCACAATAAATTACAAAGCGGTTAAAAATATAAGAATCTATCTCTGTACAGAACAAAACTTTAAGCACTCCCCGGCGTGCAATCGAACCCCGGTCTCCCACGTGAAGGGCGGGGATACTGACCACTCAACTACCGAGGACACATTGGGGTCTTCGAATTAGTTTCATTTATTACAATATTCATTATTTACACTTACGTTTAAAATAAATTTCAAAGAAGTTAAAAATATAAGAATCTATCTATAAAGAACAAAACTATAAGCACTCCCTGGCGGGGAATTGAACCCCGGTCTCCCGCGTGACAGACGGGGATACTGACCACTATACTACCGAGGACACATTATAGAATTCTAATTGGTTTCATTTATTACACTATTCATTATTTACACTTACGTTTAAAATAAATTTCAAAGTAGTTAAAAATATAAGAATCTATCTATAAAGACTAAAACTATAAGCCCTCCCCGTCGTGGAATCGAACTCCGGTCTCCCGCGTGACAGGCGGGGATACTGACCACTATACTACCGAGGACACATTAGGGACTTCCTAAATGGTTTCATTTATTACACCATTCATTATGTACACATATATTCACAATAAATTACAAAGCGGTTAAAAATATAAGAATCTTTCTATAAAGAATAAAACTATAAGCCCTCCCCGGCGGGGAATCGAACCCCGGTCTCCCGCATGACAGGCGGGGATACTGACCACTATACTAACGAGGACACAATAGGGACTTCTAATTAGTTTCATTTATTACACTATTCATTATTTACAATTACGTTTAAAATAAATTTCGAAGTAGTTAAAAAGATAAGAATCTATCTAGAAAGAATAAAACTATAACCCCTCCCCGGCGAAGAATCGAAACCCGGCCTCCCGAGTGACAGGCGGGGATACTGACCACTATACTTCCGAGGACACATTAGGGACTTATAATTGGTTTCATTTATAACACTATTCATAATTTACACTTACGTTTAAAATAAATTTCAAAGTATTTAAAATTATAAGAATCTTTCTATAAAGAACAAAACTATAAGCCCTCCCCGGCGGGAAATCGAACCCCGGTCTCCCGCGTGACAGGCGAAGATACTGACCACTGTACTACCGAGGACACATTAGGGGATTCTAATTGGTTTCATTTATTACACCATTCATTACGTACACTTATATTCACAATAAATTACAAAGCGGTTTAAAATATTAGAATCTATCTCTGTACAGAACAAAACTTTAAGCACTCCCCGGCGGGGAATCGAACCCCGGTCTCCCGCGTGACAGGCGGGGATACTGACCACTATACTACCGAGGACACATTGGGGACACCGAATTAGTTTGATTTATTACACTATTCAATATTCACACTTACGTTTAAAATATATTTCAAAGTAGTTAAAAAAAAAAGAATCTATCTATTAAGAACAAAACTATAAGCCCTCCCCGGCGGGGAATCGAACCCCGGTCTCCCGCGTGACAGGCGGGGATACTGACCACTATACTACCGAGGACACATTAGGGACTTCCTAATTTATTTCATTTATTACACCATTCATTACGTACACTTATATTCACAATAAATTACAAAGCGGTTAAAAATATATGAATCTATCTCTGTACAGAACAAAACTTTAAGCACTCCCCGGCGGGGAATCGAACCCCGGTCTCCCGCGTGACAGGCGGGGATACTGACCACTATACTACCGAGGAAACACTGGGGACTTCCGAATTAGTTTGATTTATTACACTATTCATTATTTACACTTACGTTTAAAATAAATTTCAAAGTAGTTAAAAATATAAGAATCTATCTAAAAAGAACAAAACTATAAGCCCTCCCCGGCGGGGAATCTAACCCCGGACTCCCGCGTGACAGGCGCGGATACTGACCACTATACTACCGAGGACACATTAGGGACTTCCTAATTGGTTTCATTTATTACACTATTCATTATTTACACATACGTTTAAAATAATTTTCAAAGTAGTTAAAAATATAAGAATCTATCTATAAAGAATAAAACTATAAGCCATCCCCGGCGAAGAATCGAACCCGGATCTCCCGCGTGACAGGCGGGGATACTGACCACTATAATACCGAGGACACATAAGGGACTTCCTAATTGGTTTCATTTATTACACCATTCATTACGTACACTTATATTCACAATAAATTACAAAGCGGTTAAAAATATAAGAATCTTTCTAGAAAGAATAAAACTATTACCCCTCCCCGGCGAAGAATCGAAACCCGGCCTCCCGAGTGACTGGCGGGGATACTGACCACTATACTTCCGAGGATACATTAGGGACTTATAATTGGTTTCATTTATTACACTATTCATTATTTACACTTACGTTTAAAATGAATTTCAAAGTATTTAAAATTATAAGAATCTTTCTATAAAGAACAAAACTATAAGCCCTCCCCGGCGGGAAATCGAACCCCGGTCTCCCGCGTGACAGGCGAAGATACTGACCACTGTACTACCGAAGACACATTAGGGGATTCTAATTGGTTTCATTTATTACACCATTCATTACGTACACTTATATTCACAATAAATTACAAAACGGTTAAAAATATTAGAATCTATCTCCGTACAGAACAAAACTTAAAGCACTCCCCGGCGGGGAATCGGACCCCGGTCTCCCGCGTGACAGGCGGGGATACTGACCACTATACTACCGAGGACACATTGGGGACTTCCGAATTAGTTTGATTTATTACACTATTCAATATTTACACTTACGTTTAAAATAAATTTCAAAGTAGTTAAAAATATAAGAATCTATCTATAAAGAACAAAACTATAAGCCCTCCCTGGCGGGGAATCGAACCCCGGTTTCCCGCGTGACAGGCGGGGATACTGATCACTATACTACCGAGGACACATTAGGGACTTCCTAATTGGTTTCATTTATTACACTATTCATTATTTACACTTACGTTTAAAATAATTTTCAAAGCAGTTAAAATATAAGAATCTATCTATAAAGACTAAAACTATAAGTCCTCCCAGGCGAAGAATCGAACCCCAATCTCCCGCGTGACAGGCGGGGATACTGACCACTATACTACCCAGGACACATTAGGGACTTCCTAATTGGTTTCATTTATTACACCATTCATTACGTACACATATATTCACAATAA
Source organism: Metellina segmentata (assembly GCA_947359465.1). Lineage (NCBI taxonomy): Eukaryota > Metazoa > Arthropoda > Arachnida > Araneae > Tetragnathidae > Metellina > Metellina segmentata. Next base: position 48,078,691 of record OX375877.1, on the reverse strand, counting down.
ATTACAAAGCGGTTAAAAATATAAGAATCTTCCTAGAAAGAATAAAACTATTACCCCTCCCCGGCGAAGAATCGAAACCCGGTCTCCCGCGTGACAGGGGGGGATACTGACCACTATACTACCGAGGACACATTATAGATTTCTAATTGGTTTCATTTATTACACTATTCATTATTTACACTTACGTTTAAAATAAATTTCAAAGTTGTTAAAAATATAAGAATCTATCTGTAAAGACAAAAACTATAAGCCTTTCCCGGCGTGGAATCGAATTCCGATCTCCCGCGTGACAGGCGGGGATACTGACCACTATACTACCGAGGACACATAAGGGACTTCCTAATTGGTTTCATTTATTACACCATTCATTACGTACACTTATATTCACAATAAATTACAAAGCGGTTAAAAATATAAGAATCTATCTCTGTACAGAACAAAACTTAAGGCACTCCCCGGCGGGGAATCGAACCCCGGTCTCCCGCATGACAGACGGGGATACTGACCACTATACTACGGAGGACACATTATAGAATTCTAATTGGTTTCATTTATTACACTATTCATTATTTACACTTACGTTTAAAATAAATTTCAAAGTAGTTAAAAATATAAGAATCTTTCTATAAAGAATAAAACAATAAGCCCTACCCGGCGGGGAATCGAACCCCGGTCTCCCGCATGACAGGCGGGGATACTGACCACTATACTAACGAGGACACAATAGGGACTTCTAATTAGTTTCATTTATTACACTATTCATTATTTACAATTACGTTTAAAATAAATTTCGAAGTAGTTAAAAAGATAAGAATATCTATCTAGAAAGAATAAAACTATAACCCCTCCCCGGCGAAGAATCGAAACCCGGCCTCCCGAGTGACAGGCGGGGATACTGACCACTATACTTCCGAGGACACATTAGGGACTTATAATTGGTTTCATTTATAACACTATTCATAATTTACACTTACGTTTAAAATAAATTTCAAAGTATTTAAAATTATAAGAATCTTTCTATAAAGAACAAAACTATAAGCCCTCCCCGGCGGGAAATCGAACCCCGGTCTCCCGCGTGACAGGCGAAGATACTGACCACTGTACTACCGAGGACACATTAGGGGATACTAATTGGTTTCATTTATTACACCATTCATTACGTACACTTATATTCACAATAAATTACAAAGCGGTTTAAAATATTAGAATCTATCTCTGTACAGAACAAAACTTTAAGCACTCCCCGGCGTGCAATCGAACCCCGGTCTCCCACGTGAAGGGCGGGGATACTGACCACTCAACTACCGAGGACACATTGGGGTCTTCGAATTAGTTTCATTTATTACACTATTCATTATTTACACTTACGTTTAAAATAAATTTCAAAGAAGTTAAAAATATAAGAATCTATCTATAAAGAACAAAACTATAAGCACTCCCTGGCGGGGAATCGAACCCCGGTCTCCCGCGTGACAGACGGGGATACTGACCACTATACTACCGAGGACACATTATAGAATTCTAATTGGTTTCATTTATTACACTATTCATTATTTACACTTACGTTTAAAAAATAAATTTCAAAGTAATTAAAAATATAAGTATCTATCTATAAAGACTAAAACTATAAGCCCTCCCCGTCGTGGAATCGAACTCCGGTCTCCCGCGTGACAGGCGGGGATACTGACCACTATACTACCGAGGACACATTAGGGACTTCCTAAATGGTTTCATTTATTACACCATTCATTATGTACACATATATTCACAATAAATTACAAAGCGGTTAAAAATATAAGAATCTTTCTATAAAGAATAAAACTATAAGCCCTCCCCGGCGGGGAATCGAACCCCGGTCTCCCGCATGACAGGCGGGGATACTGACCACTATACTAACGAGGACACAATAGGGACTTCTAATTAGTTTCATTTATTACACTATTCATTATTTACAATTACGTTTAAAATAAATTTCGAAGTAGTTAAAAAGATAAGAATCTATCTAGAAAGAATAAAACTATAACCCCTCCCCGGCGAAGAATCGAAACCCGGCCTCCCGAGTGACAGGCGGGGATACTGACCACTATACTTCCGAGGACACATTAGGGACTTATAATTGGTTTCATTTATAACACTATTCATAATTTACACTTACGTTTAAAATAAATTTCAAAGTATTTAAAATTATAAGAATCTTTCTATAAAGAACAAAACTATAAGCCCTCCCCGGCGGGAAATCGAACCCCGGTCTCCCGCGTGACAGGCGAAGATACTGACCACTGTACTACCGAGGACACATTAGGGGATTCTAATTGGTTTCATTTATTACACCATTCATTACGTACACTTATATTCACAATAAATTACAAAGCGGTTTAAAATATTAGAATCTATCTCTGTACAGAACAAAACTTTAAGCACTCCCCGGCGGTGAATCGAACCCCGGTCTCCCGCGTGACAGGCGGCGATACTGACCACTATACTACCGAGGACACATTAGGGACTTCCTAATTGGTTTCATTTATTACACTATTCATTATTTACACATACGTTTAAAATAATTTTCAAAGTAGTTAAAAATATAAGAATCTATCTATAAAGAATAAAACTATAAGCCATCCCCGGCGAAGAATCGAACCCGGATCTCCCGCGTGACAGGCGGGGATACTGACCACTATAATACCGAGGACACATAAGGGACTTCCTAATTGGTTTCATTTATTACACCATTCATTACGTACACTTATATTCACAATAAATTACAAAGCGGTTAAAAATATAAGAATCTTTCTAGAAAGAATAAAACTATTACCCCTCCCCGGCGAAGAATCGAAACCCGGCCTCCCGAGTGACTGGCGGGGATACTGACCACTATACTTCCGAGGATACATTAGGGACTTATAATTGGTTTCATTTATTACACTATTCATTATTTACACTTACGTTTAAAATGAATTTCAAAGTATTTAAAATTATAAGAATCTTTCTATAAAGAACAAAACTATAAGCCCTCCCCGGCGGGAAATCGAACCCCGGTCTCCCGCGTGACAGGCGAAGATACTGACCACTGTACTACCGAAGACACATTAGGGGATTCTAATTGGTTTCATTTATTACACCATTCATTACGTACACTTATATTCACAATAAATTACAAAACGGTTAAAAATATTAGAATCTATCTCCGTACAGAACAAAATTTAAAGCACTCCCCGGCGGGGAATCGGACCCCGGTCTCCCGCGTGACAGGCGGGGATACTGACCACTATACTACCGAGGACACATTGGGGACTTCCGAATTAGTTTGATTTATTACACTATTCAATATTTACACTTACGTTTAAAATAAATTTCAAAGTAGTTAAAAATATAAGAATCTATCTATAAAGAACAAAACTATAAGCCCTCCCTGGCGGGGAATCGAACCCCGGTTTCCCGCGTGACAGGCGGGGATACTGATCACTATACTACCGAGGACACATTAGGGACTTCCTAATTGGTTTCATTTATTACACTATTCATTATTTACACTTACGCGTTTAAAATAATTTTCAAAGCAGTTAAAATATAAGAATCTATCTATAAAGACTAAAACTATAAGTCCTCCCAGGCGAAGAATCGAACCCCAATCTCCCGCGTGACAGGCGGGGATACTGACCACTATACTACCCAGGACACATTAGGGACTTCCTAATTGGTTTCATTTATTACACCATTCATTACGTACACATATATTCACAATAAATTACAAAGCGGTTAAAAATATAAGAATCTTTCTAGAAAGAATAAAACTATTACCCCTCCCCGGCGAAGAATCGAAACCCGGTCTCCCGCGTGACAGGGGGGGATACTGACCACTATACTACCGAGGACACATTATAGATTTCTAATTGGTTTCATTTATTACACTATTCATTATTTACACTTACGTTTAAAATAAATTTCAAAGTTGTTAAAAATATAAGAATCTATCTGTAAAGACAAAAACTATAAGCCTTTCCCGGCGTGGAATCGAATTCCGATCTCCCGCGTGACAGGCGGGGATACTGACCACTATACTACCGAGGACACATAAGGGACTTCCCCTAATTGGTTTCATTTATTACACCATTCATTACGTACACTTATATTCACAATAAATTACAAAGCGGTTAAAAATATAAGAATGTATCTCTGTACAGAACAAAACTTAAGGCACTCCCCGGCGGGGAATCGAACCCCGGTCTCCCGCGTGACAGGCGGGGATACCGACCACTATACTACCGAGGAAACATTGGGGACTTCCTAATTAGTTTGATTTATTACACTATTCATTATTTACACTTACGTTTAAAATAAATTTCAAAGTAGTTAAAAATATAAGAATCTATCTAAAAAGAACAAAACTATAAGCCCTCCCCGGCGGGGAATCTAACCCCGGACTCCCGCGTGACAGGCGCGGATACTGACCACTATACTACCGAGGACACATTAGGGACTTCCTAATTGGTTTCATTTATTACACTATTCATTATTTACACATACGTTTAAAATAATTTTCAAAGTAGTTAAAAATATAAGAATCTATCTATAAAGAATAAAACTATAAGCCATCCCCGGCGAAGAATCGAACCCGGATCTCCCGCGTGACAGGCGGGGATACTGACCACTATAATACCGAGGACACATAAGGGACTTCTAATTGGTTTCATTTATTACACCATTCATTACGTACACTTATATTCACAATAAATTACAAAGCGGTTAAAAATATAAGAATCTTTCTAGAAAGAATAAAACTATTACCCCTCCCCGGCGAAGAATCGAAACCCGGCCTCCCGAGTGACTGGCGGGGATACTGACCACTATACTTCCGAGGATACATTAGGGACTTATAATTGGTTTCATTTATTACACTATTCATTATTTACACTTACGTTTAAAATGAATTTCAAAGTATTTAAAATTATAAGAATCTTTCTATAAAGAACAAAACTATAAGCCCTCCCCGGCGGGAAATCGAACCCCGGTCTCCCGCGTGACAGGCGAAGATACTGACCACTGTACTACCGAAGACATATTAGGGGATTCTAATTGGTTTCATTTATTACACCATTCATTACGTACACTTATATTCACAATAAATTACAAAACGGTTAAAAATATTAGAATCTATCTCCGTACAGAACAAAACTTAAAGCACTCCCCGGCGGGGAATCGGACCCCGGTCTCCCGCGTGACAGGCGGGGATACTGACCACTATACTACCGAGGACACATTGGGGACTTCCGAATTAGTTTGTTTTATTACACTATTCAATATTTACACTTACGTTTAAAATAAATTTCAAAGTAGTTAAAAATATAGGAATCTATCTATAAAGAACAAAACTATAAGCCCTCCCTGGCGGGGAATCGAACCCCGGTTTCCCGCGTGACAGGCGGGGATACTGATCACTATACTACCGAGGACACATTAGGGACTTCCCCTAATTGGTTTCATTTATTACACTATTCATTATTTACACTTACGTTTAAAATAATTTTCAAAGCAGTTAAAATATAAGAATCTATCTATAAAGACTAAAACTATAAGTCCTCCCAGGCGAAGAATCGAACCCCAATCTCCCACGTGACAGGCGGGGATACTGACCACTATACTACCCAGGACACATTAGGGACTTCCTAATTGGTTTCATTTATTACACCATTCATTACGTACACATATATTCACAATAAATTACAAAGCGGTTAAAAATATAAGAATCTTTCTAGAAAGAATAAAACTATTACCCCTCCCCGGCGAAGAATCGAAACCCGGTCTCCCGCGTGACAGGGGGGGATACTGACCACTATACTACCGAGGACACATTATAGATTTCCTAATTGGTTTCATTTATTACACTATTCATTATTTACACTTACGTTTAAAATAAATTTCAAAGTTGTTAAAAATATAAGAATCTATCTGTAAAGACAAAAACTATAAGCCTTTCCCGGCGTGGAATCGAATTCCGATCTCCCGCGTGACAGGCGGGGATACTGACCACTATACTACCGAGGACACATAAGGGACTTCCTAATTGGTTTCATTTATTACACCATTCATTACGTAAACTTATATTCACAATAAATTACAAAGCGGTTAAAAATATAAGAATCTATCTCTGTACAGAACAAAACTTAAGGCACTCCCCGGCGGGGAATCGAACCCCGGTCTCCCGCGTGACAGGCGGGGATACCGACCACTATACTACCGAGGAAACATTGGGGACTTCCGAATTAGTTTGATTTATTACACTATTCATTATTTACACTTACGTTTAAAATAAATTTCAAAGAAGTTAAAAATATAAGAATCTATCTATAAAGAACAAAACTATAAGCACTCCCTGGCGGGGAATCGAACCCCGGTCTCCTGCATGACAGACGGGGATACTGACCACTATACTACCGAGGACACATTATAGAATTCTAATTGGTTTCATTTATTACACTATTCATTATTTACACTTACGTTTAAAAAATAAATTTCAAAGTAGTTAAAAATATAAGAATCTATCTATAAAGACTAAAACTATAAGCCCTCCCCGGCGGGGAATCGAACCCCGGTCTCCCGCATGACAGGCGGGGATACTGACCACTATACTAACGAGGACACAATAGGGACTTCTAATTAGTTTCATTTATTACACTATTCATTATTTACAATTACGTTTAAAATAAATTTCGAAGTAGTTAAAAAGATAAGAATCTATCTAGAAAGAATAAAACTATAACCCCTCCCCGGCGAAGAATCGAAACCCGGCCTCCCGAGTGACAGGCGGGGATACTGACCACTATACTTCCGAGGACACATTAGGGACTTATAATTGGTTTCATTTATAACACTATTCATAATTTACACTTACGTTTAAAATAAATTTCAAAGTATTTAAAATTATAAGAATCTTTCTATAAAGAACAAAACTATAAGCCCTCCCCGGCGGGAAATCGAACCCCGGTCTCCCGCGTGACAGGCGAAGATACTGACCACTGTACTACCGAGGACACATTAGGGGATTCTAATTGGTTTCATTTATTACACCATTCATTACGTACACTTATATTCACAATAAATTACAAAGCGGTTAAAAATATAAGAATCTTTCTAGAAAGAATAAAACTATTACCCCTCCCCGGCGAAGAATCGAAACCCGGCCTCCCGAGTGACTGGCGGGGATACTGACCACTATACTTCCGAGGATACATTAGGGACTTATAATTGGTTTCATTTATTACACTATTCATTATTTACACTTACGTTTAAAATGAATTTCAAAGTATTTAAAATTATAAGAATCTTTCTATAAAGAACAAAACTATAAGCCCTCCCCGGCGGAAATCGAACCCCGGTCTCCCGCGTGACAGGCGAAGATACTGACCACTGTACTACCGAAGACACATTAGGGGATTCTAATTGGTTTCATTTATTACACCATTCATTACGTACACTTATATTCACAATAAATTACAAAACGGTTAAAAATATTAGAATCTATCTCCGTACAGAACAAAACTTAAAGCACTCCCCGGCGGGGAATCGGACCCCGGTCTCCCGCGTGACAGGCGGGGATACTGACCACTATACTACCGAGGACACATTGGGGACTTCCGAATTAGTTTAATTTATTACACTATTCAATATTTACACTTACGTTTAAAATAAATTTCAAAGTAGTTAAAAATATAAGAATCGATCTATAAAGAACAAAACTATAAGCCCTCCCTGGCGGGGAATCGAACCCCGGTTTCCCGCGTGACAGGCGGGGATACTGATCACTATACTACCGAGGACACATTAGGGACTTCCTAATTGGTTTCATTTATTACACTATTCATTATTTACACTTACGTTTAAAATAATTTTCAAAGCAGTTAAAATATAAGAATCTATCTATAAAGACTAAAACTATAAGTCCTCCCAGGCGAAGAATCGAACCCCAATCTCCAGCGTGACAGGCGGGGATACTGACCACTATACTACCCAGGACACATTAGGGACTTCCTAATTGGTTTCATTTATTACACCATTCATTACGTACACATATATTCACAATAAATTACAAAGCGGTTAAAAATATAAGAATCTTTCTAGAAAGAATAAAACTATTACCCCTCCCCGGCGAAGAATCGAAACCCGGTCTCCCGCGTGACAGGGGGGGATACTGACCACTATACTACCGAGGACACATTATAGATTTCTAATTGGTTTCATTTATTACACTATTCATTATTTACACTTACGTTTAAAATAAATTTCAAAGTAGTTAAAAATATAAGAATCTATCTATAAAGAACAAAACTATAAGCCCTCCCCGGCGGGGAATCGAACCCCGGTCTCCCGCGTGACAGGCGGGGATACTGACCACTGTTCTACCGAGGACACATTAGGGACTTCCTAATTGGTTTCATTTATTACACCATTCATTACGTACACTTATATTCACAATAAATTACAAAGCGGTTAAAATTATAAGAATCTATCTCTGTACAGAACAAAACTTAAGGCACTCCCCGGCGGGGAATCGAACCCCGGTCTCCCGCGTGACAGGCGGGGATACCGACCACTATACTACCGAGGAAACATTGGGGACTTCCGAATTAGTTTGATTTATTACACTATTCATTATTTACACTTACGTTTAAAATAAATTTCAAAGTAGTTAAAAATATAAGAATCTATCTATAAAGAACAAAACTATAACCCCTCCCCGGCGGGGAATCGAACCCCGGTCTCCCGCGTGACAGGCGGGGATACTGACCACTATACTACCCAGGACACATTAGGGACTTCTAATTGGTTTCATTTATTACACTATTCATTATTTACACTTATATTCACAATAAATTACAAAGCGGTTAAAAATATAAGAATCTTTCTATAAAGAATAAAACTATATGCCCTCCCCGGAGGGGAATCGAACCCCGGTCTCCCGCGTGACAGGCGGGGATACTGACCACTATACTTCCGAGGACACATTAGGGACTTATAATTGGTTTCATTTATTACACTATTCATTATTTACACTTACTTTTAAATAAATTTCAAAGTATTTAAAATTATAAGAATCTTTCTATAAAAAACAAAGCTATAAGCCCTCCCCGGCGGGAAATCGAACCCCGGTCTCCCGCGTGACAGGCGGGGATACTGACCACTATACTACCGAGGACACATTAGGGTCTTCTAATTGGTTTCATTTATTACACTATTCATTATTTACACTTACGTTTAAAATAATTTTCAAAGTAGTTAAAAATATAAGAATCTATCTATAAAGAATAAAACTATAAGCCCTCCCCGGCGAAGAATCGAACCCCGATCTCCCACGTGACAGGCGGGGATACTGACCACTATACTACCGAGGACACATAAGGGACTTCCTAATTGGTTTCATTTATTACACCATTCATTACATACACTTATATTCACCGTAAATTACAAAGCGGTTAAAAATATAAGAATCTATATCTGTACAGAACAAAACTTTAAGCACTCCCCGGCGGGGAATCGAACCCCGGTCTCCCACGTGACAGGCGGGGATACTGACCACTATACTACCGAGGACACATTATAGAATTCCTAATTGGTTTCATTTATTACACTATTCATTATTTACACTTATGTTTAAAATAAATTTCAAAGGAGTTAAAAATATAAGAATCTATCTAGAAAGAATAAAACTATAACCCCTCCCCGGCGAAGAATCGAACCCCGGTCTCCCGAGTGACAGGCGGGGATACTGACCACTATACTTCCGAGGACACATTAGGGACTTATAATTGGTTTCATTTATTACACTATTCATTATTTACACTTACGTTTAAAATAAATTTCAAAGTATTTAAAATTATAAGAATCTTTCTATAAAGAACAAAACTATAAGCCCTCCCCGGCGGGGAATCGAACCCCGGTCTCCCGCGTGACAGGCGGGGATACTGACCACTATACTACCGAGTACACATTGGGGACTTCTAATTGGTTTCATTTATTACACTATTCATTATTTACACTTACGTTTAAAATAATTTTCAAAGTAGTTAAAAATATAAGAATCGATCTATAAAGAATAAAACTATAAGCCCTCCCCGGCGAAGAATCGAACCCCGATCTCCCGCGTGACAGGCGGGGATACGGACCACTATACTACCGAGGACACATTAGGGACTTCCCCCCCCCCAATTGGTTTCATTTATTACACTATTCATTATTTACACTTACGTTTAAAATAATTTTCAAAGTAGTTAAAAATATAAGAATCTATCTATAAAGAATAAAACTATAAGCCCTCCCCGTCGTGGAATCGAACTCCGGTCTCCCGAAAGACAGGCGGGGATACTGACCACTATACTACCGAGGACACATTAGGGACTTCTAAATGGTTTCATTTATTACACCATTCATTATGTACACATATATTCACAATAAATTACAAAGCGGTTAAAAATATAAGAATCTTTCTATAAAGAATAAAACTATAAGCCCTCCCCGGCGGGGAATCGAACCCCGGTCTCCCGCATGACAGGCGGGGATACTGACCACTATACTAACGAGGACACAATAGGGACTTCTAATTAGTTTCATTTATTACACTATTCATTATTTACAATTACGTTTAAAATAAATTTCGAAGTAGTTAAAAAGATAAGAATATCTATCTAGAAAGAATAAAACTATAACCCCTCCCCGGCGAAGAATCGAAACCCATCCTCCCGAGTGACAGGCGGGGATACTGACCACTATACTACCGAGGACACATTAGGGACTTCTAAATGGTTTCATTTATTACACCATTCATTATGTACACATATATTCACAATAAATTACAAAGCGGTTAAAATTATAAGAATCTTTCTATAAAGAACAAAACTATAAGCCCTCCCCGGCGGGAAATCGAACCCCGGTCTCCCGCGTGACAGGCGAAGATACTGACCACTGTACTACCGAGGACACATTAGGGGATACTAATTGGTTTCATTTATTACACCATTCATTACGTACACTTATATTCACAATAAATTACAAAGCGGTTTAAAATATTAGAATCTATCTCTGTACAGAACAAAACTTTAAGCACTCCCCGGCGGGGAATCGAACCCCGGTCTCCCGCGTGACAGGCGTGGATACTGACCACTATACTACCGAGGACACATTGGGGACACCGAATTAGTTTGATTTATTACACTATTCAATATTCACACTTACGTTTAAAATATATTTCAAAGTAGTTAAAAAAAAAAGAATCTATCTATTCAGAACAAAACTATAAGCCCTCCCCGGCGGAGAATCGAACCCCGGTCTCCCGCGTGACAGGCGGGGATACTGACCACTATACTACCGAGGACACATTAGGGACTTCTAATTGGTTTCATTTATTACACCCATCATTACGTACACTTATATTCACAATAAATTACAAAGCGGTTAAAAATATAAGAATCTATCTCTGTACAGAACAAAACTTTAAGCACTCCCCGGCGGGGAATCGAACCCCGGTTTCCCGCGTGACAGGCGGGGATACTGACCACTATACTACCGAGGAAACACTGGGGACTTCGAATTAGTTTGATTTATTACACTATTCATTATTTACACTTACGTTTAAAATAAATTTCAAAGTAGTTAAAAATATAAGAATCTATCTAAAAAGAACAAAACTATAAGCCCTCCCCGGCGGGAAATCGAACCCCGGTCTCCCGCGTGACAGACGGGGATACTGACCACTATACTACCGAGGACACATTATAGAATTCTAATTGGTTTCATTTATTACACTATTCATTATTTACACTTACGTTTAAAATAAATTTCAAAGTAGTTAAAAATATAAGAATCTATCTATAAAGACTAAAACTATAAGCCCTCCCCGTCGTGGAATCGAACTCCGGTCTCCCGCGTGACAGGCGGGGATACTGACCACTATACTACCGAGGACACATTAGGGACTTCCTAAATGGTTTCATTTATTACACCATTCATTATGTACACATATATTCACAATAAATTACAAAGCGGTTAAAAATATAAGAATCTTTCTATAAAGAATAAAACTATAAGCCCTCCCCGGCGGGGAATCGAACCCCGGTCTCCCGCATGACAGGCGGGGATACTGACCACTATACTAACGAGGACACAATAGGGACTTCTAATTAGTTTCATTTATTACACTATTCATTATTTACAATTACGTTTAAAATAAATTTCGAAGTAGTTAAAAAGATAAGAATATATCTATCTAGAAAGAATAAAACTATAACCCCTCCCCGGCGAAGAATCGAAACCCGGCCTCCCGAGTGACAGGCGGGGATACTGACCACTATACTTCCGAGGACACATTAGGGACTTATAATTGGTTTCATTTATAACACTATTCATAATTTACACTTACGTTTAAAATAAATTTCAAAGTATTTAAAATTATAAGAATCTTTCTATAAAGAACAAAACTATAAGCCCTCCCCGGCGGGAAATCGAACCCCGGTCTCCCGCGTGACAGGCGAAGATACTGACCACTGTACTACCGAGGACACATTAGGGGATTCTAATTGGTTTCATTTATTACACCATTCATTACGTACACTTATATTCACAATAAATTACAAAGCGGTTTAAAATATTAGAATCTATCTCTGTACAGAACAAAACTTTAAGCACTCCCCGGCGGGGAATCGAACCCCGGTCTCCCGCGTGACAGGCGGGGATACTGACCACTATACTACCGAGGACACATTGGGGACACCGAATTAGTTTGATTTATTACACTATTCAATATTCACACTTACGTTTAAAATATATTTCAAAGTAGTTAAAAAAAAAAGAATCTATCTATTAAGAACAAAACTATAAGCCCTCCCCGGCGGGGAATCGAACCCCGGTCTCCCGCGTGACAGGCGGGGATACTGACCACTATACTACCGAGGACACATTAGGGACTTCCTAATTTATTTCATTTATTACACCATTCATTACGTACACTTATATTCACAATAAATTACAAAGCGGTTAAAAATATATGAATCTATCTCTGTACAGAACAAAACTTTAAGCACTCCCCGGCGGGGAATCGAACCCCGGTCTCCCGCGTGACAGGCGGGGATACTGACCACTATACTACCGAGGAAACACTGGGGACTTCCGAATTAGTTTGATTTATTACACTATTCATTATTTACACTTACGTTTAAAATAAATTTCAAAGTAGTTAAAAATATAAGAATCTATCTAAAAAGAACAAAACTATAAGCCCTCCCCGGCGGGGAATCTAACCCCGGACTCCCGCGTGACAGGCGCGGATACTGACCACTATACTACCGAGGACACATTAGGGACTTCCTAATTGGTTTCATTTATTACACTATTCATTATTTACACATACGTTTAAAATAATTTTCAAAGTAGTTAAAAATATAAGAATCTATCTATAAAGAATAAAACTATAAGCCATCCCCGGCGAAGAATCGAACCCGGATCTCCCGCGTGACAGGCGGGGATACTGACCACTATAATACCGAGGACACATAAGGGACTTCCTAATTGGTTTCATTTATTACACCATTCATTACGTACACTTATATTCACAATAAATTACAAAGCGGTTAAAAATATAAGAATCTTTCTAGAAAGAATAAAACTATTACCCCTCCCCGGCGAAGAATCGAAACCCGGCCTCCCGAGTGACTGGCGGGGATACTGACCACTATACTTCCGAGGATACATTAGGGACTTATAATTGGTTTCATTTATTACACTATTCATTATTTACACTTACGTTTAAAATGAATTTCAAAGTATTTAAAATTATAAGAATCTTTCTATAAAGAACAAAACTATAAGCCCTCCCCGGCGGGAAATCGAACCCCGGTCTCCCGCGTGACAGGCGAAGATACTGACCACTGTACTACCGAAGACACATTAGGGGATTCTAATTGGTTTCATTTATTACACCATTCATTACGTACACTTATATTCACAATAAATTACAAAACGGTTAAAAATATTAGAATCTATCTCCGTACAGAACAAAACTTAAAGCACTCCCCGGCGGGGAATCGGACCCCGGTCTCCCGCGTGACAGGCGGGGATACTGACCACTATACTACCGAGGACACATTGGGGACTTCCGAATTAGTTTGATTTATTACACTATTCAATATTTACACTTACGTTTAAAATAAATTTCAAAGTAGTTAAAAATATAAGAATCTATCTATAAAGAACAAAACTATAAGCCCTCCCTGGCGGGGAATCGAACCCCGGTTTCCCGCGTGACAGGCGGGGATACTGATCACTATACTACCGAGGACACATTAGGGACTTCCTAATTGGTTTCATTTATTACACTATTCATTATTTACACTTACGTTTAAAATAATTTTCAAAGCAGTTAAAATATAAGAATCTATCTATAAAGACTAAAACTATAAGTCCTCCCAGGCGAAGAATCGAACCCCAATCTCCCGCGTGACAGGCGGGGATACTGACCACTATACTACCCAGGACACATTAGGGACTTCCTAATTGGTTTCATTTATTACACCATTCATTACGTACACATATATTCACAATAAATTACAAAGCGGTTAAAAATATAAGAATCTTCCTAGAAAGAATAAAACTATTACCCCTCCCCGGCGAAGAATCGAAACCCGGTCTCCCGCGTGACAGGGGGGGATACTGACCACTATACTACCGAGGACACATTATAGATTTCTAATTGGTTTCATTTATTACACTATTCATTATTTACACTTACGTTTAAAATAAATTTCAAAGTTGTTAAAAATATAAGAATCTATCTGTAAAGACAAAAACTATAAGCCTTTCCCGGCGTGGAATCGAATTCCGATCTCCCGCGTGACAGGCGGGGATACTGACCACTATACTACCGAGGACACATAAGGGACTTCCTAATTGGTTTCATTTATTACACCATTCATTACGTACACTTATATTCACAATAAATTACAAAGCGGTTAAAAATATAAGAATCTATCTCTGTACAGAACAAAACTTAAGGCACTCCCCGGCGGGGAATCGAACCCCGGTCTCCCGCATGACAGACGGGGATACTGACCACTATACTACGGAGGACACATTATAGAATTCTAATTGGTTTCATTTATTACACTATTCATTATTTACACTTACGTTTAAAATAAATTTCAAAGTAGTTAAAAATATAAGAATCTTTCTATAAAGAATAAAACAATAAGCCCTACCCGGCGGGGAATCGAACCCCGGTCTCCCGCATGACAGGCGGGGATACTGACCACTATACTAACGAGGACACAATAGGGACTTCTAATTAGTTTCATTTATTACACTATTCATTATTTACAATTACGTTTAAAATAAATTTCGAAGTAGTTAAAAAGATAAGAATATCTATCTAGAAAGAATAAAACTATAACCCCTCCCCGGCGAAGAATCGAAACCCGGCCTCCCGAGTGACAGGCGGGGATACTGACCACTATACTTCCGAGGACACATTAGGGACTTATAATTGGTTTCATTTATAACACTATTCATAATTTACACTTACGTTTAAAATAAATTTCAAAGTATTTAAAATTATAAGAATCTTTCTATAAAGAACAAAACTATAAGCCCTCCCCGGCGGGAAATCGAACCCCGGTCTCCCGCGTGACAGGCGAAGATACTGACCACTGTACTACCGAGGACACATTAGGGGATACTAATTGGTTTCATTTATTACACCATTCATTACGTACACTTATATTCACAATAAATTACAAAGCGGTTTAAAATATTAGAATCTATCTCTGTACAGAACAAAACTTTAAGCACTCCCCGGCGTGCAATCGAACCCCGGTCTCCCACGTGAAGGGCGGGGATACTGACCACTCAACTACCGAGGACACATTGGGGTCTTCGAATTAGTTTCATTTATTACACTATTCATTATTTACACTTACGTTTAAAATAAATTTCAAAGAAGTTAAAAATATAAGAATCTATCTATAAAGAACAAAACTATAAGCACTCCCTGGCGGGGAATCGAACCCCGGTCTCCCGCGTGACAGACGGGGATACTGACCACTATACTACCGAGGACACATTATAGAATTCTAATTGGTTTCATTTATTACACTATTCATTATTTACACTTACGTTTAAAAAATAAATTTCAAAGTAGTTAAAAATATAAGTATCTATCTATAAAGACTAAAACTATAAGCCCTCCCCGTCGTGGAATCGAACTCCGGTCTCCCGCGTGACAGGCGGGGATACTGACCACTATACTACCGAGGACACATTAGGGACTTCCTAAATGGTTTCATTTATTACACCATTCATTATGTACACATATATTCACAATAAATTACAAAGCGGTTAAAAATATAAGAATCTTTCTATAAAGAATAAAACTATAAGCCCTCCCCGGCGGGGAATCGAACCCCGGTCTCCCGCATGACAGGCGGGGATACTGACCACTATACTAACGAGGACACAATAGGGACTTCTAATTAGTTTCATTTATTACACTATTCATTATTTACAATTACGTTTAAAATAAATTTCGAAGTAGTTAAAAAGATAAGAATATATCTATCTAGAAAGAATAAAACTATAACCCCTCCCCGGCGAAGAATCGAAACCCGGCCTCCCGAGTGACAGGCGGGGATACTGACCACTATACTTCCGAGGACACATTAGGGACTTATAATTGGTTTCATTTATAACACTATTCATAATTTACACTTACGTTTAAAATAAATTTCAAAGTATTTAAAATTATAAGAATCTTTCTATAAAGAACAAAACTATAAGCCCTCCCCGGCGGGAAATCGAACCCCGGTCTCCCGCGTGACAGGCGAAGATACTGACCACTGTACTACCGAGGACACATTAGGGGATTCTAATTGGTTTCATTTATTACACCATTCATTACGTACACTTATATTCACAATAAATTACAAAGCGGTTTAAAATATTAGAATCTATCTCTGTACAGAACAAAACTTTAAGCACTCCCCGGCGGTGAATCGAACCCCGGTCTCCCGCGTGACAGGCGGCGATACTGACCACTATACTACCGAGGACACATTAGGGACTTCCTAATTGGTTTCATTTATTACACTATTCATTATTTACACATACGTTTAAAATAATTTTCAAAGTAGTTAAAAATATAAGAATCTATCTATAAAGAATAAAACTATAAGCCATCCCCGGCGAAGAATCGAACCCGGATCTCCCGCGTGACAGGCGGGGATACTGACCACTATAATACCGAGGACACATAAGGGACTTCCTAATTGGTTTCATTTATTACACCATTCATTACGTACACTTATATTCACAATAAATTACAAAGCGGTTAAAAATATAAGAATCTTTCTAGAAAGAATAAAACTATTACCCCTCCCCGGCGAAGAATCGAAACCCGGCCTCCCGAGTGACTGGCGGGGATACTGACCACTATACTTCCGAGGATACATTAGGGACTTATAATTGGTTTCATTTATTACACTATTCATTATTTACACTTACGTTTAAAATGAATTTCAAAGTATTTAAAATTATAAGAATCTTTCTATAAAGAACAAAACTATAAGCCCTCCCCGGCGGGAAATCGAACCCCGGTCTCCCGCGTGACAGGCGAAGATACTGACCACTGTACTACCGAAGACACATTAGGGGATTCTAATTGGTTTCATTTATTACACCATTCATTACGTACACTTATATTCACAATAAATTACAAAACGGTTAAAAATATTAGAATCTATCTCCGTACAGAACAAAATTTAAAGCACTCCCCGGCGGGGAATCGGACCCCGGTCTCCCGCGTGACAGGCGGGGATACTGACCACTATACTACCGAGGACACATTGGGGACTTCCGAATTAGTTTGATTTATTACACTATTCAATATTTACACTTACGTTTAAAATAAATTTCAAAGTAGTTAAAAATATAAGAATCTATCTATAAAGAACAAAACTATAAGCCCTCCCTGGCGGGGAATCGAACCCCGGTTTCCCGCGTGACAGGCGGGGATACTGATCACTATACTACCGAGGACACATTAGGGACTTCCTAATTGGTTTCATTTATTACACTATTCATTATTTACACTTACGCGTTTAAAATAATTTTCAAAGCAGTTAAAATATAAGAATCTATCTATAAAGACTAAAACTATAAGTCCTCCCAGGCGAAGAATCGAACCCCAATCTCCCGCGTGACAGGCGGGGATACTGACCACTATACTACCCAGGACACATTAGGGACTTCCTAATTGGTTTCATTTATTACACCATTCATTACGTACACATATATTCACAATAAATTACAAAGCGGTTAAAAATATAAGAATCTTTCTAGAAAGAATAAAACTATTACCCCTCCCCGGCGAAGAATCGAAACCCGGTCTCCCGCGTGACAGGGGGGGATACTGACCACTATACTACCGAGGACACATTATAGATTTCTAATTGGTTTCATTTATTACACTATTCATTATTTACACTTACGTTTAAAATAAATTTCAAAGTTGTTAAAAATATAAGAATCTATCTGTAAAGACAAAAACTATAAGCCTTTCCCGGCGTGGAATCGAATTCCGATCTCCCGCGTGACAGGCGGGGATACTGACCACTATACTACCGAGGACACATAAGGGACTTCCCCTAATTGGTTTCATTTATTACACCATTCATTACGTACACTTATATTCACAATAAATTACAAAGCGGTTAAAAATATAAGAATGTATCTCTGTACAGAACAAAACTTAAGGCACTCCCCGGCGGGGAATCGAACCCCGGTCTCCCGCGTGACAGGCGGGGATACCGACCACTATACTACCGAGGAAACATTGGGGACTTCCTAATTAGTTTGATTTATTACACTATTCATTATTTACACTTACGTTTAAAATAAATTTCAAAGTAGTTAAAAATATAAGAATCTATCTAAAAAGAACAAAACTATAAGCCCTCCCCGGCGGGGAATCTAACCCCGGACTCCCGCGTGACAGGCGCGGATACTGACCACTATACTACCGAGGACACATTAGGGACTTCCTAATTGGTTTCATTTATTACACTATTCATTATTTACACATACGTTTAAAATAATTTTCAAAGTAGTTAAAAATATAAGAATCTATCTATAAAGAATAAAACTATAAGCCATCCCCGGCGAAGAATCGAACCCGGATCTCCCGCGTGACAGGCGGGGATACTGACCACTATAATACCGAGGACACATAAGGGACTTCTAATTGGTTTCATTTATTACACCATTCATTACGTACACTTATATTCACAATAAATTACAAAGCGGTTAAAAATATAAGAATCTTTCTAGAAAGAATAAAACTATTACCCCTCCCCGGCGAAGAATCGAAACCCGGCCTCCCGAGTGACTGGCGGGGATACTGACCACTATACTTCCGAGGATACATTAGGGACTTATAATTGGTTTCATTTATTACACTATTCATTATTTACACTTACGTTTAAAATGAATTTCAAAGTATTTAAAATTATAAGAATCTTTCTATAAAGAACAAAACTATAAGCCCTCCCCGGCGGGAAATCGAACCCCGGTCTCCCGCGTGACAGGCGAAGATACTGACCACTGTACTACCGAAGACATATTAGGGGATTCTAATTGGTTTCATTTATTACACCATTCATTACGTACACTTATATTCACAATAAATTACAAAACGGTTAAAAATATTAGAATCTATCTCCGTACAGAACAAAACTTAAAGCACTCCCCGGCGGGGAATCGGACCCCGGTCTCCCGCGTGACAGGCGGGGATACTGACCACTATACTACCGAGGACACATTGGGGACTTCCGAATTAGTTTGTTTTATTACACTATTCAATATTTACACTTACGTTTAAAATAAATTTCAAAGTAGTTAAAAATATAGGAATCTATCTATAAAGAACAAAACTATAAGCCCTCCCTGGCGGGGAATCGAACCCCGGTTTCCCGCGTGACAGGCGGGGATACTGATCACTATACTACCGAGGACACATTAGGGACTTCCCCTAATTGGTTTCATTTATTACACTATTCATTATTTACACTTACGTTTAAAATAATTTTCAAAGCAGTTAAAATATAAGAATCTATCTATAAAGACTAAAACTATAAGTCCTCCCAGGCGAAGAATCGAACCCCAATCTCCCACGTGACAGGCGGGGATACTGACCACTATACTACCCAGGACACATTAGGGACTTCCTAATTGGTTTCATTTATTACACCATTCATTACGTACACATATATTCACAATAAATTACAAAGCGGTTAAAAATATAAGAATCTTTCTAGAAAGAATAAAACTATTACCCCTCCCCGGCGAAGAATCGAAACCCGGTCTCCCGCGTGACAGGGGGGGATACTGACCACTATACTACCGAGGACACATTATAGATTTCCTAATTGGTTTCATTTATTACACTATTCATTATTTACACTTACGTTTAAAATAAATTTCAAAGTTGTTAAAAATATAAGAATCTATCTGTAAAGACAAAAACTATAAGCCTTTCCCGGCGTGGAATCGAATTCCGATCTCCCGCGTGACAGGCGGGGATACTGACCACTATACTACCGAGGACACATAAGGGACTTCCTAATTGGTTTCATTTATTACACCATTCATTACGTAAACTTATATTCACAATAAATTACAAAGCGGTTAAAAATATAAGAATCTATCTCTGTACAGAACAAAACTTAAGGCACTCCCCGGCGGGGAATCGAACCCCGGTCTCCCGCGTGACAGGCGGGGATACCGACCACTATACTACCGAGGAAACATTGGGGACTTCCGAATTAGTTTGATTTATTACACTATTCATTATTTACACTTACGTTTAAAATAAATTTCAAAGAAGTTAAAAATATAAGAATCTATCTATAAAGAACAAAACTATAAGCACTCCCTGGCGGGGAATCGAACCCCGGTCTCCTGCATGACAGACGGGGATACTGACCACTATACTACCGAGGACACATTATAGAATTCTAATTGGTTTCATTTATTACACTATTCATTATTTACACTTACGTTTAAAAAATAAATTTCAAAGTAGTTAAAAATATAAGAATCTATCTATAAAGACTAAAACTATAAGCCCTCCCCGGCGGGGAATCGAACCCCGGTCTCCCGCATGACAGGCGGGGATACTGACCACTATACTAACGAGGACACAATAGGGACTTCTAATTAGTTTCATTTATTACACTATTCATTATTTACAATTACGTTTAAAATAAATTTCGAAGTAGTTAAAAAGATAAGAATATCTATCTAGAAAGAATAAAACTATAACCCCTCCCCGGCGAAGAATCGAAACCCGGCCTCCCGAGTGACAGGCGGGGATACTGACCACTATACTTCCGAGGACACATTAGGGACTTATAATTGGTTTCATTTATAACACTATTCATAATTTACACTTACGTTTAAAATAAATTTCAAAGTATTTAAAATTATAAGAATCTTTCTATAAAGAACAAAACTATAAGCCCTCCCCGGCGGGAAATCGAACCCCGGTCTCCCGCGTGACAGGCGAAGATACTGACCACTGTACTACCGAGGACACATTAGGGGATTCTAATTGGTTTCATTTATTACACCATTCATTACGTACACTTATATTCACAATAAATTACAAAGCGGTTAAAAATATAAGAATCTTTCTAGAAAGAATAAAACTATTACCCCTCCCCGGCGAAGAATCGAAACCCGGCCTCCCGAGTGACTGGCGGGGATACTGACCACTATACTTCCGAGGATACATTAGGGACTTATAATTGGTTTCATTTATTACACTATTCATTATTTACACTTACGTTTAAAATGAATTTCAAAGTATTTAAAATTATAAGAATCTTTCTATAAAGAACAAAACTATAAGCCCTCCCCGGCGGAAATCGAACCCCGGTCTCCCGCGTGACAGGCGAAGATACTGACCACTGTACTACCGAAGACACATTAGGGGATTCTAATTGGTTTCATTTATTACACCATTCATTACGTACACTTATATTCACAATAAATTACAAAACGGTTAAAAATATTAGAATCTATCTCCGTACAGAACAAAACTTAAAGCACTCCCCGGCGGGGAATCGGACCCCGGTCTCCCGCGTGACAGGCGGGGATACTGACCACTATACTACCGAGGACACATTGGGGACTTCCGAATTAGTTTAATTTATTACACTATTCAATATTTACACTTACGTTTAAAATAAATTTCAAAGTAGTTAAAAATATAAGAATCGATCTATAAAGAACAAAACTATAAGCCCTCCCTGGCGGGGAATCGAACCCCGGTTTCCCGCGTGACAGGCGGGGATACTGATCACTATACTACCGAGGACACATTAGGGACTTCCTAATTGGTTTCATTTATTACACTATTCATTATTTACACTTACGTTTAAAATAATTTTCAAAGCAGTTAAAATATAAGAATCTATCTATAAAGACTAAAACTATAAGTCCTCCCAGGCGAAGAATCGAACCCCAATCTCCAGCGTGACAGGCGGGGATACTGACCACTATACTACCCAGGACACATTAGGGACTTCCTAATTGGTTTCATTTATTACACCATTCATTACGTACACATATATTCACAATAAATTACAAAGCGGTTAAAAATATAAGAATCTTTCTAGAAAGAATAAAACTATTACCCCTCCCCGGCGAAGAATCGAAACCCGGTCTCCCGCGT
The DNA here is from genome assembly GCA_947359465.1 of Metellina segmentata. NCBI lineage: Eukaryota > Metazoa > Arthropoda > Arachnida > Araneae > Tetragnathidae > Metellina > Metellina segmentata. The sequence continues at coordinate 48,055,929 of OX375877.1, read as the reverse complement.
GACAGGGGGGGATACTGACCACTATACTACCGAGGACACATTATAGATTTCTAATTGGTTTCATTTATTACACTATTCATTATTTACACTTACGTTTAAAATAAATTTCAAAGTAGTTAAAAATATAAGAATCTATCTATAAAGAACAAAACTATAAGCCCTCCCCGGCGGGGAATCGAACCCCGGTCTCCCGCGTGACAGGCGGGGATACTGACCACTGTTCTACCGAGGACACATTAGGGACTTCCTAATTGGTTTCATTTATTACACCATTCATTACGTACACTTATATTCACAATAAATTACAAAGCGGTTAAAATTATAAGAATCTATCTCTGTACAGAACAAAACTTAAGGCACTCCCCGGCGGGGAATCGAACCCCGGTCTCCCGCGTGACAGGCGGGGATACCGACCACTATACTACCGAGGAAACATTGGGGACTTCCGAATTAGTTTGATTTATTACACTATTCATTATTTACACTTACGTTTAAAATAAATTTCAAAGTAGTTAAAAATATAAGAATCTATCTATAAAGAACAAAACTATAACCCCTCCCCGGCGGGGAATCGAACCCCGGTCTCCCGCGTGACAGGCGGGGATACTGACCACTATACTACCCAGGACACATTAGGGACTTCTAATTGGTTTCATTTATTACACTATTCATTATTTACACTTATATTCACAATAAATTACAAAGCGGTTAAAAATATAAGAATCTTTCTATAAAGAATAAAACTATATGCCCTCCCCGGAGGGGAATCGAACCCCGGTCTCCCGCGTGACAGGCGGGGATACTGACCACTATACTTCCGAGGACACATTAGGGACTTATAATTGGTTTCATTTATTACACTATTCATTATTTACACTTACTTTTAAATAAATTTCAAAGTATTTAAAATTATAAGAATCTTTCTATAAAAAACAAAGCTATAAGCCCTCCCCGGCGGGAAATCGAACCCCGGTCTCCCGCGTGACAGGCGGGGATACTGACCACTATACTACCGAGGACACATTAGGGTCTTCTAATTGGTTTCATTTATTACACTATTCATTATTTACACTTACGTTTAAAATAATTTTCAAAGTAGTTAAAAATATAAGAATCTATCTATAAAGAATAAAACTATAAGCCCTCCCCGGCGAAGAATCGAACCCCGATCTCCCACGTGACAGGCGGGGATACTGACCACTATACTACCGAGGACACATAAGGGACTTCCTAATTGGTTTCATTTATTACACCATTCATTACATACACTTATATTCACCGTAAATTACAAAGCGGTTAAAAATATAAGAATCTATATCTGTACAGAACAAAACTTTAAGCACTCCCCGGCGGGGAATCGAACCCCGGTCTCCCACGTGACAGGCGGGGATACTGACCACTATACTACCGAGGACACATTATAGAATTCCTAATTGGTTTCATTTATTACACTATTCATTATTTACACTTATGTTTAAAATAAATTTCAAAGGAGTTAAAAATATAAGAATATCTATCTAGAAAGAATAAAACTATAACCCCTCCCCGGCGAAGAATCGAACCCCGGTCTCCCGAGTGACAGGCGGGGATACTGACCACTATACTTCCGAGGACACATTAGGGACTTATAATTGGTTTCATTTATTACACTATTCATTATTTACACTTACGTTTAAAATAAATTTCAAAGTATTTAAAATTATAAGAATCTTTCTATAAAGAACAAAACTATAAGCCCTCCCCGGCGGGGAATCGAACCCCGGTCTCCCGCGTGACAGGCGGGGATACTGACCACTATACTACCGAGTACACATTGGGGACTTCTAATTGGTTTCATTTATTACACTATTCATTATTTACACTTACGTTTAAAATAATTTTCAAAGTAGTTAAAAATATAAGAATCGATCTATAAAGAATAAAACTATAAGCCCTCCCCGGCGAAGAATCGAACCCCGATCTCCCGCGTGACAGGCGGGGATACGGACCACTATACTACCGAGGACACATTAGGGACTTCCCCCCCCCCCAATTGGTTTCATTTATTACACTATTCATTATTTACACTTACGTTTAAAATAATTTTCAAAGTAGTTAAAAATATAAGAATCTATCTATAAAGAATAAAACTATAAGCCCTCCCCGTCGTGGAATCGAACTCCGGTCTCCCGAAAGACAGGCGGGGATACTGACCACTATACTACCGAGGACACATTAGGGACTTCTAAATGGTTTCATTTATTACACCATTCATTATGTACACATATATTCACAATAAATTACAAAGCGGTTAAAAATATAAGAATCTTTCTATAAAGAATAAAACTATAAGCCCTCCCCGGCGGGGAATCGAACCCCGGTCTCCCGCATGACAGGCGGGGATACTGACCACTATACTAACGAGGACACAATAGGGACTTCTAATTAGTTTCATTTATTACACTATTCATTATTTACAATTACGTTTAAAATAAATTTCGAAGTAGTTAAAAAGATAAGAATATCTATCTAGAAAGAATAAAACTATAACCCCTCCCCGGCGAAGAATCGAAACCCATCCTCCCGAGTGACAGGCGGGGATACTGACCACTATACTACCGAGGACACATTAGGGACTTCTAAATGGTTTCATTTATTACACCATTCATTATGTACACATATATTCACAATAAATTACAAAGCGGTTAAAATTATAAGAATCTTTCTATAAAGAACAAAACTATAAGCCCTCCCCGGCGGGAAATCGAACCCCGGTCTCCCGCGTGACAGGCGAAGATACTGACCACTGTACTACCGAGGACACATTAGGGGATACTAATTGGTTTCATTTATTACACCATTCATTACGTACACTTATATTCACAATAAATTACAAAGCGGTTTAAAATATTAGAATCTATCTCTGTACAGAACAAAACTTTAAGCACTCCCCGGCGGGGAATCGAACCCCGGTCTCCCGCGTGACAGGCGTGGATACTGACCACTATACTACCGAGGACACATTGGGGACACCGAATTAGTTTGATTTATTACACTATTCAATATTCACACTTACGTTTAAAATATATTTCAAAGTAGTTAAAAAAAAAAGAATCTATCTATTCAGAACAAAACTATAAGCCCTCCCCGGCGGGGAATCGAACCCCGGTCTCCCGCGTGACAGGCGGGGATACTGACCACTATACTACCGAGGACACATTAGGGACTTCTAATTGGTTTCATTTATTACACCCATCATTACGTACACTTATATTCACAATAAATTACAAAGCGGTTAAAAATATAAGAATCTATCTCTGTACAGAACAAAACTTTAAGCACTCCCCGGCGGGGAATCGAACCCCGGTCTCCCGCGTGACAGGCGGGGATACTGACCACTATACTACCGAGGAAACACTGGGGACTTCGAATTAGTTTGATTTATTACACTATTCATTATTTACACTTACGTTTAAAATAAATTTCAAAGTAGTTAAAAATATAAGAATCTATCTAAAAAGAACAAAACTATAAGCCCTCCCCGGCGGGGAATCTAACCCCGGACTCCCGCGTGACAGGCGCGGATACTGACCACTATACTACCGAGGACACATTAGGGACTTCCTAATTGGTTTCATTTATTACACTATTCATTATTTACACATACGTTTAAAATAATTTTCAAAGTAGTTAAAAATATAAGAATCTATCTATAAAGAATAAAACTATAAGCCATCCCCGGCGAAGAATCGAACCCGGATCTCCCGCGTGACAGGCGGGGATACTGACCACTATAATACCGAGGACACATAAGGGACTTCTAATTGGTTTCATTTATTACACCATTCATTACGTACACTTATATTCACAATAAATTACAAAGCGGTTAAAAATATAAGAATCTTTCTAGAAAGAATAAAACTATTACCCCTCCCCGGCGAAGAATCGAAACCCGGCCTCCCGAGTGACTGGCGGGGATACTGACCACTATACTTCCGAGGATACATTAGGGACTTATAATTGGTTTCATTTATTACACTATTCATTATTTACACTTACGTTTAAAATGAATTTCAAAGTATTTAAAATTATAAGAATCTTTCTATAAAGAACAAAACTATAAGCCCTCCCCGGCGGGAAATCGAACCCCGGTCTCCCGCGTGACAGGCGAAGATACTGACCACTGTACTACCGAAGACATATTAGGGGATTCTAATTGGTTTCATTTATTACACCATTCATTACGTACACTTATATTCACAATAAATTACAAAACGGTTAAAAATATTAGAATCTATCTCCGTACAGAACAAAACTTAAAGCACTCCCCGGCGGGGAATCGGACCCCGGTCTCCCGCGTGACAGGCGGGGATACTGACCACTATACTACCGAGGACACATTGGGGACTTCCGAATTAGTTTGTTTTATTACACTATTCAATATTTACACTTACGTTTAAAATAAATTTCAAAGTAGTTAAAAATATAGGAATCTATCTATAAAGAACAAAACTATAAGCCCTCCCTGGCGGGGAATCGAACCCCGGTTTCCCGCGTGACAGGCGGGGATACTGATCACTATACTACCGAGGACACATTAGGGACTTCCCCTAATTGGTTTCATTTATTACACTATTCATTATTTACACTTACGTTTAAAATAATTTTCAAAGCAGTTAAAATATAAGAATCTATCTATAAAGACTAAAACTATAAGTCCTCCCAGGCGAAGAATCGAACCCCAATCTCCCACGTGACAGGCGGGGATACTGACCACTATACTACCCAGGACACATTAGGGACTTCCTAATTGGTTTCATTTATTACACCATTCATTACGTACACATATATTCACAATAAATTACAAAGCGGTTAAAAATATAAGAATCTTTCTAGAAAGAATAAAACTATTACCCCTCCCCGGCGAAGAATCGAAACCCGGTCTCCCGCGTGACAGGGGGGGATACTGACCACTATACTACCGAGGACACATTATAGATTTCCTAATTGGTTTCATTTATTACACTATTCATTATTTACACTTACGTTTAAAATAAATTTCAAAGTTGTTAAAAATATAAGAATCTATCTGTAAAGACAAAAACTATAAGCCTTTCCCGGCGTGGAATCGAATTCCGATCTCCCGCGTGACAGGCGGGGATACTGACCACTATACTACCGAGGACACATAAGGGACTTCCTAATTGGTTTCATTTATTACACCATTCATTACGTAAACTTATATTCACAATAAATTACAAAGCGGTTAAAAATATAAGAATCTATCTCTGTACAGAACAAAACTTAAGGCACTCCCCGGCGGGGAATCGAACCCCGGTCTCCCGCGTGACAGGCGGGGATACCGACCACTATACTACCGAGGAAACATTGGGGACTTCCGAATTAGTTTGATTTATTACACTATTCATTATTTACACTTACGTTTAAAATAAATTTCAAAGAAGTTAAAAATATAAGAATCTATCTATAAAGAACAAAACTATAAGCACTCCCTGGCGGGGAATCGAACCCCGGTCTCCTGCATGACAGACGGGGATACTGACCACTATACTACCGAGGACACATTATAGAATTCTAATTGGTTTCATTTATTACACTATTCATTATTTACACTTACGTTTAAAAAATAAATTTCAAAGTAGTTAAAAATATAAGAATCTATCTATAAAGACTAAAACTATAAGCCCTCCCCGGCGGGGAATCGAACCCCGGTCTCCCGCATGACAGGCGGGGATACTGACCACTATACTAACGAGGACACAATAGGGACTTCTAATTAGTTTCATTTATTACACTATTCATTATTTACAATTACGTTTAAAATAAATTTCGAAGTAGTTAAAAAGATAAGAATATCTATCTAGAAAGAATAAAACTATAACCCCTCCCCGGCGAAGAATCGAAACCCGGCCTCCCGAGTGACAGGCGGGGATACTGACCACTATACTTCCGAGGACACATTAGGGACTTATAATTGGTTTCATTTATAACACTATTCATAATTTACACTTACGTTTAAAATAAATTTCAAAGTATTTAAAATTATAAGAATCTTTCTATAAAGAACAAAACTATAAGCCCTCCCCGGCGGGAAATCGAACCCCGGTCTCCCGCGTGACAGGCGAAGATACTGACCACTGTACTACCGAGGACACATTAGGGGATTCTAATTGGTTTCATTTATTACACCATTCATTACGTACACTTATATTCACAATAAATTACAAAGCGGTTAAAAATATAAGAATCTTTCTAGAAAGAATAAAACTATTACCCCTCCCCGGCGAAGAATCGAAACCCGGCCTCCCGAGTGACTGGCGGGGATACTGACCACTATACTTCCGAGGATACATTAGGGACTTATAATTGGTTTCATTTATTACACTATTCATTATTTACACTTACGTTTAAAATGAATTTCAAAGTATTTAAAATTATAAGAATCTTTCTATAAAGAACAAAACTATAAGCCCTCCCCGGCGGGAAATCGAACCCCGGTCTCCCGCGTGACAGGCGAAGATACTGACCACTGTACTACCGAAGACACATTAGGGGATTCTAATTGGTTTCATTTATTACACCATTCATTACGTACACTTATATTCACAATAAATTACAAAACGGTTAAAAATATTAGAATCTATCTCCGTACAGAACAAAACTTAAAGCACTCCCCGGCGGGGAATCGGACCCCGGTCTCCCGCGTGACAGGCGGGGATACTGACCACTATACTACCGAGGACACATTGGGGACTTCCGAATTAGTTTGATTTATTACACTATTCAATATTTACACTTACGTTTAAAATAAATTTCAAAGTAGTTAAAAATATAAGAATCGATCTATAAAGAACAAAACTATAAGCCCTCCCTGGCGGGGAATCGAACCCCGGTTTCCCGCGTGACAGGCGGGGATACTGATCACTATACTACCGAGGACACATTAGGGACTTCCTAATTGGTTTCATTTATTACACTATTCATTATTTACACTTACGTTTAAAATAATTTTCAAAGCAGTTAAAATATAAGAATCTATCTATAAAGACTAAAACTATAAGTCCTCCCAGGCGAAGAATCGAACCCCAATCTCCAGCGTGACAGGCGGGGATACTGACCACTATACTACCCAGGACACATTAGGGACTTCCTAATTGGTTTCATTTATTACACCATTCATTACGTACACATATATTCACAATAAATTACAAAGCGGTTAAAAATATAAGAATCTTTCTAGAAAGAATAAAACTATTACCCCTCCCCGGCGAAGAATCGAAACCCGGTCTCCCGCATGACAGGGGGGGATACTGACCACTATACTACCGAGGACACATTATAGATTTCTAATTGGTTTCATTTATTACACTATTCATTATTTACACTTACGTTTAAAATAAATTTCAAAGTTGTTAAAAATATAAGAATCTATCTGTAAAGACAAAAACTATAAGCCTTTCCCGGCGTGGAATCGAATTCCGATCTCCCGCGTGACAGGCGGGGATACTGACCACTATACTACCGAGGACACATAAGGGACTTCCTAATTGGTTTCATTTATTACACCATTCATTACGTACACTTATATTCACAATAAATTACAAAGCGGTTAAAAATATAAGAATCTATCTCTGTACAGAACAAAACTTAAGGCACTCACCGGCGGGTAATCGAACCCCGGTCTCCCGCGTGACAGGCGGGGATACCGACCACTATACTACCGAGGAAACATTGGGGACTTCCCCCCGAATTAGTTTGATTTATTACACTATTTATTATTTACACTTACGTTTAAAATAAATTTCAAAGTAGTTAAAAATATAAGAATCTATCTATAAAGAACAAAACTATAACACCTCCCCGGCGGGGAATCGAACCCCGGTCTTCCGCGTGACAGGCGGGGATACTGACCACTATACTACCCAGGACACATTAGGGACTTCTAATTGGTTTCATTTATTACACTATTCATTATTTACACTTATATTCACAATAAATTAAAAAGCGGTTAAAAATATAAGAATCTTTCTATAAAGAATAAAACTATATGCCCTCCCCGGCGGGAAATCGAACCCCGGTCTCCCGCGTGACAGGCGGGGATACTGACCACTATACTACCGAGGACACATAAGGGACTTCCTAATTGGTTTCATTTATTACACTATTCATTATTTACACTTACGTTTAAAATAATTTTCAAAGTAGTTAAAAATATAAGAATCTATCTATTAAGACTAAACTATAAGCCCTCCCCGGCGGGGAATCGAACCCCGGTCTCCCGAGTGACAGGCGGGGATACTGACCACTATACTTCCGAGGATACATTAGGAACTTATAATTGGTTTCATTTATTACACTATTCATTATTTACACTTACGTTTAAAATAAATTTCAAAGTATTTAAAATTATAAGAATCTTTCTATAAAGAACAAAACTATAAGCCCTCCCCGGCGGGAAATTGAACCCCGGTCTCCCGCGTGACAGGCGGGGATACTGACCACTATACTACCGAGGACACATTAAGAATTCTAATTGGTTTCATTTATTACACTATTCATTATTTACACTTACGTTTAAAATAAATTTCAAAGTAGTTAAAAATATAAGAATCTATCTATAAAGAATAAAACTATAAGCCCTCCCCGGCGAAGAATCGAACCCCAATCTCCCGCGTGACAGGCGGGGATACTGACCACTATACTACCGAGGACACATTAGGGACTTCCTAATTGGTTTCATTTATTACACCATTCATTACGTACACTTATATTCACAATAAATTACAAAGCGGTTAAAAATATACGAATCTTTCTATAAAGAATAAAACTATAAGCCCTCCCCGGCCGGAAATCGAACCCCGGTCTCCCGCGTGACAGGCGAAGATACTGACCACTGTACAACCGAGGACACATTAGGGGATTCCCCCCTAATTGGTTTCATTTATTACACCATTTATTACGTACACTTACATTCACAATAAATTACAAAGCGGTTAAAAATATAAGAATCTATCTCTGTACAGAACAAAACTTTAAGCACTCCCCGGCGGGGAATCGAACCCCGGTCTCCCGCGTGACAGGCGGGGATACTGACCACTATACTACCGAGCACACATTGTGTACTTCGAATTAGTTTGATTTATCACACTATTCATTATTTACACTTACGTTTAAAATAAATTTCAAAGTAGTTAAAAATATAAGAATCTATCTATAAAGAACAAAACTATAAGCCCTCCCCGGCGGGGAATCGAACCCCGGTCTCCCGCGTGACAGGCGGGGATACTGACCACTGTTCTACCGAGGACACATTAGGGACTTCCTAATTGGTTTCATTTATTACACCATTCATTACGTACACTTATATTCACAATAAATTACAAAGCGGTTAAAATTATAAGAATCTATCTCTGTACAGAACAAAACTTAAGGCACTCCCCGGCGGGGAATCGAACCCCGGTCTCCCGCGTGACAGGCGGGGATACCGACCACTATACTACCGAGGAAACATTGGGGACTTCCGAATTAGTTTGATTTATTACACTATTCATTATTTACACTTACGTTTAAAATAAATTTCAAAGTAGTTAAAAATATAAGAATATCTATCTATAAAGAACAAAACTATAACCCCTCCCCGGCGGGGAATCGAACCCCGGTCTCCCGCGTGACAGGCGGGGATACTGACCACTATACTACCCAGGACACATTAGGGACTTCTAATTGGTTTCATTTATTACACTATTCATTATTTACACTTATATTCACAATAAATTACAAAGCGGTTAAAAATATAAGAATCTTTCTATAAAGAATAAAACTATATGCCCTCCCCGGAGGGGAATCGAACCCCGGTCTCCCGCGTGACAGGCGGGGATACTGACCACTATACTTCCGAGGACACATTAGGGACTTATAATTGGTTTCATTTATTACACTATTCATTATTTACACTTACTTTTAAATAAATTTCAAAGTATTTAAAATTATAAGAATCTTTCTATAAAAAACAAAGCTATAAGCCCTCCCCGGCGGGAAATCGAACCCCGGTCTCCCGCGTGACAGGCGGGGATACTGACCACTATACTACCGAGGACACATTAGGGTCTTCTAATTGGTTTCATTTATTACACTATTCATTATTTACACTTACGTTTAAAATAATTTTCAAAGTAGTTAAAAATATAAGAATCTATCTATAAAGAATAAAACTATAAGCCCTCCCCGGCGAAGAATCGAACCCCGATCTCCCACGTGACAGGCGGGGATACTGACCACTATACTACCGAGGACACATAAGGGACTTCCTAATTGGTTTCATTTATTACACCATTCATTACATACACTTATATTCACCGTAAATTACAAAGCGGTTAAAAATATAAGAATCTATATCTGTACAGAACAAAACTTTAAGCACTCCCCGGCGGGGAATCGAACCCCGGTCTCCCACGTGACAGGCGGGGATACTGACCACTATACTACCGAGGACACATTATAGAATTCCTAATTGGTTTCATTTATTACACTATTCATTATTTACACTTATGTTTAAAATAAATTTCAAAGGAGTTAAAAATATAAGAATCTATCTAGAAAGAATAAAACTATAACCCCTCCCCGGCGAAGAATCGAACCCCGGTCTCCCGAGTGACAGGCGGGGATACTGACCACTATACTTCCGAGGACACATTAGGGACTTATAATTGGTTTCATTTATTACACTATTCATTATTTACACTTACGTTTAAAATAAATTTCAAAGTATTTAAAATTATAAGAATCTTTCTATAAAGAACAAAATTATAAGCCCTCCCCGGCGGGGAATCGAACCCCGGTCTCCCGCGTGACAGGCGGGGATACTGACCACTATACTACCGAGTACACATTGGGGACTTCTAATTGGTTTCATTTATTACACTATTCATTATTTACACTTACGTTTAAAATAATTTTCAAAGTAGTTAAAAATATAAGAATCGATCTATAAAGAATAAAACTATAAGCCCTCCCCGGCGAAGAATCGAACCCCGATCTCCCGCGTGACAGGCGGGGATACGGACCACTATACTACCGAGGACACATTAGGGACTTCCCCCCCCCCAATTGGTTTCATTTATTACACTATTCATTATTTACACTTACGTTTAAAATAATTTTCAAAGTAGTTAAAAATATAAGAATCTATCTATAAAGAATAAAACTATAAGCCCTCCCCGTCGTGGAATCGAACTCCGGTCTCCCGAGTGACAGGCGGGGATACTGACCACTATACTACCGAGGACACATTAGGGACTTCTAAATGGTTTCATTTATTACACCATTCATTATGTACACATATATTCACAATAAATTACAAAGCGGTTAAAAATATAAGAATCTTTCTATAAAGAATAAAACTATAAGCCCTCCCCGGCGGGGAATCGAACCCCGGTCTCCCGCATGACAGGCGGGGATACTGACCACTATACTAACGAGGACACAATAGGGACTTCTAATTAGTTTCATTTATTACACTATTCATTATTTACAATTACGTTTAAAATAAATTTCGAAGTAGTTAAAAAGATAAGAATATCTATCTAGAAAGAATAAAACTATAACCCCTCCCCGGCGAAGAATCGAAACCCATCCTCCCGAGTGACAGGCGGGGATACTGACCACTATACTACCGAGGACACATTAGGGACTTCTAAATGGTTTCATTTATTACACCATTCATTATGTACACATATATTCACAATAAATTACAAAGCGGTTAAAATTATAAGAATCTTTCTATAAAGAACAAAACTATAAGCCCTCCCCGGCGGGAAATCGAACCCCGGTCTCCCGCGTGACAGGCGAAGATACTGACCACTGTACTACCGAGGACACATTAGGGGATTCCCCCCTAATTGGTTTCATTTATTACACCATTTATTACGTACACTTACATTCACAATAAATTACAAAGCGGTTAAAAATATAAGAATCTATCTCTGTACAGAACAAAACTTTAAGCACTCCCCGGCGGGGAATCGAACCCCGGTCTCCCGCGTGACAGGCGGGGATACTGACCACTATACTACCGAGCACACATTGTGTACTTCGAATTAGTTTGATTTATCACACTATTCATTATTTACACTTACGTTTAAAATAAATTTCAAAGTAGTTAAAAATATAAGAATCTATCTATAAAGAACAAAACTATAAGCCCTCCCCGGCGGGGAATCGAACCCCGGTCTCCCGCGTGACAGGCGGGGATACTGACCACTGTTCTACCGAGGACACATTAGGGACTTCCTAATTGGTTTCATTTATTACACCATTCATTACGTACACTTATATTCACAATAAATTACAAAGCGGTTAAAATTATAAGAATCTATCTCTGTACAGAACAAAACTTAAGGCACTCCCCGGCGGGGAATCGAACCCCGGTCTCCCGCGTGACAGGCGGGGATACCGACCACTATACTACCGAGGAAACATTGGGGACTTCCGAATTAGTTTGATTTATTACACGATTCATTATTTACACTTACGTTTAAAATAAATTTCAAAGTAGTTAAAAATATAAGAATCTATCTATAAAGAACAAAACTATAACCCCTCCCCGGCGGGGAATCGAACCCCGGTCTCCCGCGTGACAGGCGGGGATACTGACCACTATACTACCCAGGACACATTAGGGACTTCTAATTGGTTTCATTTATTACACTATTCATTATTTACACTTATATTCACAATAAATTACAAAGCGGTTAAAAATATAAGAATCTTTCTATAAAGAATAAAACTATATGCCCTCCCCGGAGGGGAATCGAACCCCGGTCTCCCGCGTGACAGGCGGGGATACTGACCACTATACTTCCGAGGACACATTAGGGACTTATAATTGGTTTCATTTATTACACTATTCATTATTTACACTTACTTTTAAATAAATTTCAAAGTATTTAAAATTATAAGAATCTTTCTTTAAAAAACAAAGCTATAAGCCCTCCCCGGCGGGAAATCGAACCCCGGTCTCCCGCGTGACAGGCGGGGATACTGACCACTATACTACCGAGGACACATTAGGGTCTTCTAATTGGTTTCATTTATTACACTATTCATTATTTACACTTACGTTTAAAATAATTTTCAAAGTAGTTAAAAATATAAGAATCTATCTATAAAGAATAAAACTATAAGCCCTCCCCGGCGAAGAATCGAACCCCGATCTCCCACGTGACAGGCGGGGATACTGACCACTATACTACCGAGGACACATAAGGGACTTCCTAATTGGTTTCATTTATTACACCATTCATTACATACACTTATATTCACAATAAATTACAAAGCGGTTAAAAATATAAGAATCTATATCTGTACAGAACAAAACTTTAAGCACTCCCCGGCGGGGAATCGAACCCCGGTCTCCCACGTGACAGGCGGGGATACTGACCACTATACTACCGAGGACACATTAGGGACTTCTAATTGGTTTCATTTATTACACTATTCATTATTTACACATACGTTTAAAAAAAAAAAAATAATTTTCAAACTAGTTAAAATATATAAGAATCTATCTATAAAGAATAAAACTATAAGCCCTCCCCGGCGAAGAATCGAACTCCGGTCTCCCGCGTGACAGGCGGGGATACTGACCACTACACAACCGAGGACACATTATAGAATTCCTAATTGGTTTCATTTATTACACTATTCATTATTTACACTTATGTTTAAAAAATAAATTTCAAAGGAGTTAAAAATATAAGAATCTATCTAGAAAGAATAAAACTATAACCCCTCCCCGGCGAAGAATCGAACCCCGGTCTCCCGAGTGACAGGCGGGGATACTGACCACTATACTTCCGAGGACACATTAGGGACTTATAATTGGTTTCATTTTTTACACTATTCATTATTTACACTTACGTTTAAAATAAATTTCAAAGTATTTAAAATTATAAGAATCTTTCTATAAAGAACAAAACTATAAGCCCTCCCCGGCGGGGAATCGAACCCCGGTCTCCCGCGTGACAGGCGGGGATACTGACCACTATACTACCGAGTACACATTGGGGACTTCTAATTGGTTTCATTTATTACACTATTCATTATTTACACTTACGTTTAAAATAATTTTCAAAGTAGTTAAAAATATAAGAATCGATCTATAAAGAATAAAACTATAAGCCCTCCCCGGCGAAGAATCGAACCCCGATCTCCCGCGTGACAGGCGGGGATACGGACCACTATACTACCGAGGACACATTAGGGACTTCCCCCCCCCCCAATTGGTTTCATTTATTACACTATTCATTATTTACACTTACGTTTAAAATAATTTTCAAAGTAGTTAAAAATATAAGAATCTATCTATAAAGAATAAAACTATAAGCCCTCCCCGTCGTGGAATCGAACTCCGGTCTCCCGAGTGACAGGCGGGGATACTGACCACTATACTACCGAGGACACATTAGGGACTTCTAAATGGTTTCATTTATTACACCATTCATTATGTACACATATATTCACAATAAATTACAAAGCGGTTAAAAATATAAGAATCTTTCTATAAAGAATAAAACTATAAGCCCTCCCCGGCGGGGAATCGAACCCCGGTCTCCCGCATGACAGGCGGGGATACTGACCACTATACTAACGAGGACACAATAGGGACTTCTAATTAGTTTCATTTATTACACTATTCATTATTTACAATTACGTTTAAAATAAATTTCGCGAAGTAGTTAAAAAGATAAGAATATCTATCTAGAAAGAATAAAACTATAACCCCTCCCCGGCGAAGAATCGAAACCCATCCTCCCGAGTGACAGGCGGGGATACTGACCACTATACTACCGAGGACACATTAGGGACTTCTAAATGGTTTCATTTATTACACCATTCATTATGTACACATATATTCACAATAAATTACAAAGCGGTTAAAATTATAAGAATCTTTCTATAAAGAACAAAACTATAAGCCCTCCCCGGCGGGAAATCGAACCCCGGTCTCCCGCGTGACAGGCGAAGATACTGACCACTGTACTACCGAGGACACATTAGGGGATTCCCCCCTAATTGGTTTCATTTATTACACCATTTATTACGTACACTTACATTCACAATAAATTACAAAGCGGTTAAAAATATAAGAATCTATCTCTGTACAGAACAAAACTTTAAGCACTCCCCGGCGGGGAATCGAACCCCGGTCTCCCGCGTGACAGGCGGGGATACTGACCACTATACTACCGAGCACACATTGTGTACTTCGAATTAGTTTGATTTATCACACTATTCATTATTTACACTTACGTTTAAAATAAATTTCAAAGTAGTTAAAAATATAAGAATCTATCTATAAAGAACAAAACTATAAGCCCTCCCCGGCGGGGAATCGAACCCCGGTCTCCCGCGTGACAGGCGGGGATACTGACCACTGTTCTACCGAGGACACATTAGGGACTTCCTAATTGGTTTCATTTATTACACCATTCATTACGTACACTTATATTCACAATAAATTACAAAGCGGTTAAAATTATAAGAATCTATCTCTGTACAGAACAAAACTTAAGGCACTCCCCGGCGGGGAATCGAACCCCGGTCTCCCGCGTGACAGGCGGGGATACCGACCACTATACTACCGAGGAAACATTGGGGACTTACGAATTAGTTTGATTTATTACACTATTCATTATTTACACTTACGTTTAAAATAAATTTCAAAGTAGTTAAAAATATAAGAATCTATCTATAAAGAACAAAACTATAACCCCTCCCCGGCGGGGAATCGAACCCCGGTCTCCCGCGTGACAGGCGGGGATACTGACCACTATACTACCCAGGACACATTAGGGACTTCTAATTGGTTTCATTTATTACACTATTCATTATTTACACTTATATTCACAATAAATTACAAAGCGGTTAAAAATATAAGAATCTTTCTATAAAGAATAAAACTATATGCCCTCCCCGGAGGGGAATCGAACCCCGGTCTCCCGCGTGACAGGCGGGGATACTGACCACTATACTTCCGAGGACACATTAGGGACTTATAATTGGTTTCATTTATTACACTATTCATTATTTACACTTACTTTTAAATAAATTTCAAAGTATTTAAAATTATAAGAATCTTTCTATAAAAAACAAAGCTATAAGCCCTCCCCGGCGGGAAATCGAACCCCGGTCTCCCGCGTGACAGGCGGGGATACTGACCACTATACTACCGAGGACACATTAGGGTCTTCTAATTGGTTTCATTTATTACACTATTCATTATTTACACTTACGTTTAAAATAATTTTCAAAGTAGTTAAAAATATAAGAATCTATCTATAAAGAATAAAACTATAAGCCCTCCCCGGCGAAGAATCGAACCCCGATCTCCCACGTGACAGGCGGGGATACTGACCACTATACTACCGAGGACACATAAGGGACTTCCTAATTGGTTTCATTTATTACACCATTCATTACATACACTTATATTCACAATAAATTACAAAGCGGTTAAAAATATAAGAATCTATATCTGTACAGAACAAAACTTTAAGCACTCCCCGGCGGGGAATCGAACCCCGGTCTCCCACGTGACAGGCGGGGATACTGACCACTATACTACCGAGGACACATTAGGGACTTCTAATTGGTTTCATTTATTACACTATTCATTATTTACACATACGTTTAAAAAATAATATTTTCAAACTAGTTAAAATATATAAGAATCTATCTATAAAGAATAAAACTATAAGCCCTCCCCGGCGAAGAATCGAACTCCGGTCTCCCGCGTGACAGGCGGGGATACTGACCACTACACAACCGAGGACACATTATAGAATTCCTAATTGGTTTCATTTATTACACTATTCATTATTTACACTTATGTTTAAAATAAATTTCAAAGGAGTTAAAAATATAAGAATATATCTATCTAGAAAGAATAAAACTATAACCCCTCCCCGGCGAAGAATCGAACCCCGGTCTCCCGAGTGACAGGCGGGGATACTGACCACTATACTTCCGAGGACACATTAGGGACTTATAATTGGTTTCATTTATTACACTATTCATTATTTACACTTACGTTTAAAATAAATTTCAAAGTATTTAAAATTATAAGAATCTTTCTATAAAGAACAAAACTATAAGCCCTCCCCGGCGGGGAATCGAACCCCGGTCTCCCGCGTGACAGGCGGGGATACTGACCACTATACTACCGAGTACACATTGGGGACTTCTAATTGGTTTCATTTATTACACTATTCATTATTTACACTTACGTTTGAAATAATTTTCAAAGTAGTTAAAAATATAAGAATCGATCTATAAAGAATAAAACTATAAGCCCTCCCCGGCGAAGAATCGAACCCCGATCTCCCGCGTGACAGGCGGGGATACGGACCACTATACTACCGAGGACACATTAGGGACTTCCCCCCCCCCCAATTGGTTTCATTTATTACACTATTCATTATTTACACTTACGTTTAAAATAATTTTCAAAGTAGTTAAAAATATAAGAATCTATCTATAAAGAATAAAACTATAAGCCCTCCCCGGCGAAGAATCGAACTCCGGTCTCCCGCGTGACAGGCGGGGATACTGACCACTACACAACCGAGGACACATTATAGAATTCTAATTGGTTTCATTTATTATACTATTCATTATTTACACTTACGTTTAAAAAAAATAAATTACAAAGAAGTTAAAAATATAAGAATCTATCTATAAAGAACAAAACTATAAGCACTCCATGGCGGGGAATCGAACCCCGGTCTCCCGCGTGACAGACGGGGATACTGACCACTATACTACCGAGGACACATTATAGAATTCCTAATTGGTTTCATTTATTACACTATTCATTATTTACACTTACGTTTAAAATAAGTTTCAAAGTAGTTAAAAATATAAGAATCTATCTATAAAGACTAAAACTATAAGCCCTCCCCGTCGTGGAATCGAACTCCGGTCTCCCGAGTGACAGGCGGGGATACTGACCACTATACTACCGAGGACACATTAGGGACTTCTAAATGGTTTCATTTATTACACCATTCATTATGTACACATATATTCACAATAAATTACAAAGCGGTTAAAATTATAAGAATCTTTCTATAAAGAACAAAACTATAAGCCCTCCCCGGCGGGAAATCGAACCCCGGTCTCCCGCGTGACAGGCGAAGATACTGACCACTGTACTACCGAGGACACATTAGGGGATTCCCCCCTAATTGGTTTCATTTATTACACCATTTATTACGTACACTTACATTCACAATAAATTACAAAGCGGTTAAAAATATAAGAATCTATCTCTGTACAGAACAAAACTTTAAGCACTCCCCGGCGGGGAATCGAACCCCGGTCTCCCGCGTGACAGGCGGGGATACTGACCACTATACTACCGAGCACACATTGTGTACTTCGAATTAGTTTGATTTATCACACTATTCATTATTTACACTTACGTTTAAAATAAATTTCAAAGTAGTTAAAAATATAAGAATCTATCTATAAAGAACAAAACTATAAGCCCTCCCCGGCGGGGAATCGAACCCCGGTCTCCCGCGTGACAGGGCGGGGATACTGACCACTGTTCTACCGAGGACACATTAGGGACTTCCTAATTGGTTTCATTTATTACACCATTCATTACGTACACTTATATTCACAATAAATTACAAAGCGGTTAAAATTATAAGAATCTATCTCTGTACAGAACAAAACTTAAGGCACTCCCCGGCGGGGAATCGAACCCCGGTCTCCCGCGTGACAGGCGGGGATACCGACCACTATACTACCGAGGAAACATTGGGGACTTCCGAATTAGTTTGATTTATTACACTATTCATTATTTACACTTACGTTTAAAATAAATTTCAAAGTAGTTAAAAATATAAGAATCTATCTATAAAGAACAAAACTATAACCCCTCCCCGGCGGGGAATCGAACCCCGGTCTCCCGCGTGACAGGCGGGGATACTGACCACTATACTACCCAGGACACATTAGGGACTTCTAATTGGTTTCATTTATTACACTATTCATTATTTACACTTATATTCACAATAAATTACAAAGCGGTTAAAAATATAAGAATCTTTCTATAAAGAATAAAACTATATGCCCTCCCCGGAGGGGAATCGAACCCCGGTCTCCCGCGTGACAGGCGGGGATACTGACCACTATACTTCCGAGGACACATTAGGGACTTATAATTGGTTTCATTTATTACACTATTCATTATTTACACTTACTTTTAAATAAATTTCAAAGTATTTAAAATTATAAGAATCTTTCTATAAAAAACAAAGCTATAAGCCCTCCCCGGCGGGAAATCGAACCCCGGTCTCCCGCGTGACAGGCGGGGATACTGACCACTATACTACCGAGGACACATTAGGGTCTTCTAATTGGTTTCATTTATTACACTATTCATTATTTACACTTACGTTTAAAATAATTTTCAAAGTAGTTAAAAATATAAGAATCTATCTATAAAGAATAAAACTATAAGCCCTCCCCGGCGAAGAATCGAACCCCGATCTCCCACGTGACAGGCGGGGATACTGACCACTATACTACCGAGGACACATAAGGGACTTCCTAATTGGTTTCATTTATTACACCATTCATTACATACACTTATATTCACAATAAATTACAAAGCGGTTAAAAATATAAGAATCTATATCTGTACAGAACAAAACTTTAAGCACTCCCCGGCGGGGAATCGAACCCCGGTCTCCCACGTGACAGGCGGGGATACTGACCACTATACTACCGAGGACACATTAGGGACTTCTAATTGGTTTCATTTATTACACTATTCATTATTTACACATACGTTTAAAAAAAAAAATAATTTTCAAACTCTAGTTAAAATATATAAGAATCTATCTATAAAGAATAAAACTATAAGCCCTCCCCGGCGAAGAATCGAACTCCGGTCTCCCGCGTGACAGGCAGGGATACTGACCACTACACAACCGAGGACACATTATCGAATTCCTAATTGGTTTCATTTATTACACTATTCATTATTTACACTTATGTTTAAAATAAATTTCAAAGGAGTTAAAAATATAAGAATCTATCTAGAAAGAATAAAACTATAACCCCTCCCCGGCGAAGAATCGAACCCCGGTCTCCCGAGTGACAGGCGGGGATACTGACCACTATACTTCCGAGGACACATTAGGGACGTATAATTGGTTTCATTTATTACACTATTCATTATTTACACTTACGTTTAAAATAAATTTCAAAGTATTTAAAATTATAAGAATCTTTCTATAAAGAACAAAACTATAAGCCCTCCCCGGCGGGGAATCGAACCCCGGTCTCCCGCGTGACAGGCGGGGATACTGACCACTATACTACCGAGTACACATTGGGGACTTCTAATTGGTTTCATTTATTACACTATTCATTATTTACACTTACGTTTAAAATAATTTTCAAAGTAGTTAAAAATATAAGAATCGATCTATAAAGAATAAAACTATAAGCCCTCCCCGGCGAAGAATCGAACCCCGATCTCCCGCGTGACAGGCGGGGATACGGACCACTATACTACCGAGGACACATTAGGGACTTCCCCCCCCCCCCCAATTGGTTTCATTTATTACACTATTCATTATTTACACTTACGTTTAAAATAATTTTCAAAGTAGTTAAAAATATAAGAATCTATCTATAAAGAATAAAACTATAAGCCCTCCCCGGCGAAGAATCGAACTCCGGTCTCCCGCGTGACAGGCGGGGATACTGACCACTACACAACCGAGGACACATTATAGAATTCTAATTGGTTTCATTTATTATACTATTCATTATTTACACTTACGTTTAAAAAAAATAAATTACAAAGAAGTTAAAAATATAAGAATCTATCTATAAAGAACAAAACTATAAGCACTCCATGGCGGGGAATCGAACCCCGGTCTCCCGCGTGACAGACGGGGATACTGACCACTATACTACCGAGGACACATTATAGAATTCCTAATTGGTTTCATTTATTACACTATTCATTATTTACACTTACGTTTAAAATAAGTTTCAAAGTAGTTAAAAATATAAGAATCTATCTATAAAGACTAAAACTATAAGCCCTCCCCGTCGTGGAATCGAACTCCGGTCTCCCGAGTGACAGGCGGGGATACTGACCACTATACTACCGAGGACACATTAGGGACTTCTAAATGGTTTCATTTATTACACCATTCATTATGTACACATATATTCACAATAAATTACAAAGCGGTTAAAAATATAAGAATCTTTCTATAAAGAATAAAACTATAAGCCCTCCCCGGCGGGGAATCGAACCCCGGTCTCCCGCATGACAGGCGGGGATACTGACCACTATACTAACGAGGACACAATAGGGACTTCTAATTAGTTTCATTTATTACACTATTCATTATTTACAATTACGTTTAAAATAAATTTCGAAGTAGTTAAAAAGATAAGAATATCTATCTAGAAAGAATAAAACTATAACCCCTCCCCGGCGAAGAATCGAAACCCATCCTCCCGAGTGACAGGCGGGGATACTGACCACTATACTACCGAGGACACATTAGGGACTTCTAAATGGTTTCATTTATTACACCATTCATTATGTACACATATATTCACAATAAATTACAAAGCGGTTAAAATTATAAGAATCTTTCTATAAAGAACAAAACTATAAGCCCTCCCCGGCGGGAAATCGAACCCCGGTCTCCCGCGTGACAGGCGAAGATACTGACCACTGTACTACCGAGGACACATTAGGGGATTCCCTAATTGGTTTCATTTATTACACCATTCATTACGTACACTTATATTCACAATAAATTACAAAGCGGTTTAAAATATTAGAAACAATCTCTGTACAGAACAAAACTTTAAGCACTCCCCGGCGGGGAATCGAACCCCGGTCTCCCGCGTGACAGGCGGGGATACTGACCACTATACTACCGAGGACACATTGGGGACACCGAATTAGTTTGATTTATTACACTATTCAATATTCACACTTACGTTTAAAATATATTTCAAAGTAGTTAAAAAAAAAAGAATCTATCTATTAAGAACAAAACTATAAGCCCTCCCCGGCGGGGAATCGAACCCCGGTCTCCCGCGTGACAGGCGGGGATACTGACCACTATACTACCGAGGACACATTAGGGACTTCCTAATTGGTTTCATTTATTACACCATTCATTATTTACACATACGTTTAAAATAATTTTCAAAGTAGTTAAAAATATAAGAATCTATCTATAAAGAATAAAACTATAAGCCATCCCCGGCGAAGAATCGAACCCGGATCTCCCGCGTGACAGGCGGGGATACTGACCACTATAATACCGAGGACACATAAGGGACTTCCTAATTGGTTTCATTTATTACACCATTCATTACGTACACTTATATTCACAATAAATTACAAAGCGGTTAAAAATATAAGAATCTTTCTAGAAAGAATAAAACTATTACCCCTCCCCGGCGAAGAATCGAAACCCGGCCTCCCGAGTGACTGGCGGGGATACTGACCACTATACTTCCGAGGATACATTAGGGACTTATAATTGGTTTCATTTATTACACTATTCATTATTTACACTTACGTTTAAAATGAATTTCAAAGTATTTAAAATTATAAGAATCTTTCTATAAAGAACAAAACTATAAGCCCTCCCCGGCGGGAAATCGAACCCCGGTCTCCCGCGTGACAGGCAAAGATACTGACCACTGTACTACCGAAGACACATTAGGGGATTCTAATTGGTTTCATTTATTACACCATTCATTACGTACACTTATATTCACAATAAATTACAAAACGGTTAAAAATATTAGAATCTATCTCCGTACAGAACAAAACTTAAAGCACTCCCCGGCGGGGAATCGGACCCCGGTCTCCCGCGTGACAGGCGGGGATACTGACCACTATACTACCGAGGACACATTGGGGACTTCCGAATTAGTTTGATTTATTACACTATTCAATATTTACACTTACGTTTAAAAAATAAATTTCAAAGTAGTTAAAAATATAAGAATCTATCTATAAAGAACAAAACTATAAGCCCTCCCTGGCGGGGAATCGAACCCCGGTTTCCCGCGTGACAGGCGGGGATACTGATCACTATACTACCGAGGACACATTAGGGACTTCCCCCTAATTGGTTTCATTTATTACACTATTCATTATTTACACTTACGTTTAAAAAATAATTTTCAAAGCAGTTAAAATATAAGAATCTATCTATAAAGACTAAAACTATAAGTCCTCCCAGGCGAAGAATCGAACCCCAATCTCCCGCGTGACAGGCGGGGATACTGACCACTATACTACCCAGGACACATTAGGGACTTCCTAATTGGTTTCATTTATTACACCATTCATTACGTACACATATATTCACACAATAAATTACAAAGCGGTTAAAAATATAAGAATCTTTCTATAAAGAATAAAACTATTAGCCCTCCCCGGCAGGGAATCAAACCCCGGTCTCCCGCGTGACAGGCGGGGATACTGACCACTATACTAACGAGGACACATAAGGGACTTCTAATTAGTTTCATTTATTACACTATTCATTATTTACAGTTACGTTTAAAATAAATTTCGATGTAGTTAAAAATATCAGAAAATCTATCTAGAAAGAATAAAACTATAAAACCTCCCCGGCGAAGAATCGAAACCCGGCCTCCCGAGTGACAGGCGGGAATACTGACCACTATACTTCCGAGGATACATTAGGGACTTATAATTGGTTTCATTTATTACACAATTTATTATTTACACTTACGTTTAAATAAATTTCAAAGTATTTAAAATTATAAGAATCTTTCTATAAAGAACAAAACTATAAGCCCTCCCCGGCGGGAAATCGATACCCGGTCTCCCGCGTGACAGGCGAATATACTGACCACTGTACTACCGAAGACACATTAGGGGATTCTAATTGGTTTCATTTATTACACCATTCATTACGTACACTTATATTCACAATAAATTACAAAGCGGTTAAAAATATTAGAATCTATCTCTGTACAGAACAAAACTTAAAGCACTCCCCGGCGGGGAATCGAACCCCGGTTTCCCGCGTGACAGGCGGGGATACTGACCACTATACTAACGAGGACACAATAGGGATTTGTAATTAATTTCATTTATTACACTATTCATTATTTACAATTACGTTTAAAATAAATTTCGAAGTAGTTAAAAAGATAAGAATATATCTATCTAGAAAGAATAAAACTATAACCCCTCCCGGGCGAAGAATCGAAACCCGGTCTCCCGAGTGACAGGCGGGGATACTGACCACTATACTTCCGAGGACACATTAGGGTCTTATAATTGGTTTCATTTATTACACTATTCATAATTTACACTTACGTTTAAAATAAATTTCAAAGAGTATATATTTAAAATAATAAGAATCTTTCTATAAAGAACATAACTATAAGCCCTCCCCGGCGGGAAATCGAACCCCGGTCTCCCGCGTGACAGGCGAAGATACTGACCACTGTACTACCGAGGCTCCTCAGGGGATTCTAATTGGTTTCATTTATTACACCATTCATTACGTACACTTATATTCACAATAAATTACAAAGCGGTTTAAAATATTAGAATCTATCTCTGTACAGAACAAAACTTTAAGCACTCCCTGGCGGGGAATCGATCCCCGGTCTCCCGCGTGACAGGCGGGGATACTGACCACTATACTAATGAGGACACATTGGGGACACTGAATTAGTTTGATTTATTACACTATTCAATATTCACACTTACGTTTAAAATATATTTCAAAGTAGTTAAAAATATAAGGAGCTATCTATTAAGAACAAAACTATAAGCCCTCCCCGGCGGGGAATCGAACCCCGGTCTCCCGCGTGACAGGCGGGGATACTGACCACTATACTACCGAGGACACATTAGGGTCTTCTAATTGGTTCCATTTATTACACCATTCATTACGTACACTTATATTCACAATAAATTACAAAGCGGTTAAAAATATAAGAATCTATCTCTGTACAGAACAAAACTTTAAGCACTCCCCGGCGGGGAATCGAACCCCGGTCTCCCGCGTGACAGGCGGGGATACTGACCACTATACTACCGAGGAAACACTGGGGACTTCGAATTAGTTTGATTTATTACACTATTCATTATTTACACTTACGTTTAAAATAAATTTCAAAGTAGTTAAAAATATAAGAATCTATCTAAAAAGAACAAAACTATAAGCCCTCCCCGGCGGGGAATCTAACCCCGGACTCCCGCGTGACAGGCGCGGATACTGACCACTATACTACCGAGGACACATTAGGGACTTCCTAATTGGTTTCATTTATTACACTATTCATTATTTACACATACGTTTAAAATAATTTTCAAAGTAGTTAAAAATATAAGAATCTATCTATAAAGAATAAAACTATAAGCCATCCCCGGCGAAGAATCGAACCCGGATCTCCCGCGTGACAGGCGGGGATACTGACCACTATAATACCGAGGACACATAAGGGACTTCTAATTGGTTTCATTTATTACACCATTCATTACGTACACTTATATTCACAATAAATTACAAAGCGGTTAAAAATATAAGAATCTTTCTAGAAAGAATAAAACTATTACCCCTCCCCGGCGAAGAATCGAAACCCGGCCTCCCGAGTGACTGGCGGGGATACTGACCACTATACTTCCGAGGACACATTAGGGTCTTATAATTGGTTTCATTTATTACACTATTCATAATTTACACTTACGTTTAAAATAAATTTCAAAGTATATATATATATTTAAAATAATAAGAATCTTTCTATAAAGAACATAACTATAAGCCCTCCCCGGCGGGAAATCGAACCCCGGTCTCCCGCGTGACAGGCGAAGATACTGACCACTGTACTACCGAGGCTCCTCAGGGGATTCTAATTGGTTTCATTTATTACACCATTCATTACGTACACTTATATTCACAATAAATTACAAAGCGGTTTAAAATATTAGAATCTATCTCTGTACAGAACAAAACTTTAAGCACTCCCTGGCGGGGAATCGATCCCCGGTCTCCCGCGTGACAGGCGGGGATACTGACCACTATACTACCGAGGACACATTGGGGACTTCCGAATTAGTTTGATTTATTACACTATTCAATATTTACACTTACGTTTAAAATAAATTTCAAAGTAGTTAAAAATATAAGAATCTATCTATAAAGAACAAAACTATAAGCCCTCCCTGGCGGGGAATCGAACCCCGGTTTCCCGCGTGACAGGCGGGGATACTGATCACTATACTACCGAGGACACATTAGGGACTTCTAATTGGTTTCATTTATTACACTATTCATTATTTACACTTACGTTTAAAATAATTTTCAAAGCAGTTAAAATATAAGAATCTATCTATAAAGACTAAAACTATAAGTCCTCCCAGGCGAAGAATCGAACCCCAATCTCCCGCGTGACAGGCGGGGATACTGACCACTATACTACCCAGGACACATTAGGGACTTCCTAATTGGTTTCATTTATTACACCATTCATTACGTACACATATATTCACAATAAATTACAAAGCGGTTAAAAATATAAGAATCTTTCTATAAAGAATAAAACTATTAGCCCTCCTTAGGCAGGGAATCAAACCCCGGTCTCCCGCGTGACAGGCGGGGATACTGACCACTATACTAACGAGGACACATAAGGGACTTCTAATTAGTTTCATTTATTACACTATTCATTATTTACAGTTACGTTTAAAATAAATTTCGATGTAGTTAAAAATATCAGAATCTCTCTCTCTATCTAGAAAGAATAAAACTATAAAACCTCCCCGGCGAAGAATCGAAACCCGGCCTCCCGAGTGACAGGCGGGAATACTGACCACTATACTTCCGAGGATACATTAGGGACTTATAATTGGTTTCATTTATTACACAATTTATTATTTACACTTACGTTTAAATAAATTTCAAAGTATTTAAAATTATAAGAATCTTTCTATAAAGAACAAAACTATAAGCCCTCCCCGGCGGGAAATCGATACCCGGTCTCCCGCGTGACAGGCGAATATACTGACCACTGTACTACCGAAGACACATTAGGGGATTCTAATTGGTTTCATTTATTACACCATTCATTACGTACACTTATATTCACAATAAATTACAAAGCGGTTAAAAATATTAGAATCTATCTCTGTACAGAACAAAACTTAAAGCACTCCCCGGCGGGGAATCGAACCCCGGTTTCCCGCGTGACAGGCGGGGATACTGACCACTATACTAACGAGGACACAATAGGGATTTGTAATTAATTTCATTTATTACACTATTCATTATTTACAATTACGTTTAAAATAAATTTCGCGAAGTAGTTAAAAAGATAAGAATATCTATCTAGAAAGAATAAAACTATAACCCCTCCCGGGCGAAGAATCGAAACCCGGTCTCCCGAGTGACAGGCGGGGATACTGACCACTATACTTCCGAGGACACATTAGGGACTTATAATTGGTTTCATTTATTACACTATTCATAATTTACACTTACGTTTAAAATAAATTTCAAAGTATTTAAAATAATAAGAATCTTTCTTTAAAGAACATAACTATAAGCCCTCCCCGGCGGGAAATCGAACCCCGGTCTCCCGCGTGACA
Organism: Metellina segmentata; assembly: GCA_947359465.1. Classification (NCBI taxonomy): domain Eukaryota; kingdom Metazoa; phylum Arthropoda; class Arachnida; order Araneae; family Tetragnathidae; genus Metellina; species Metellina segmentata. The sequence continues at coordinate 48,028,226 of OX375877.1, read as the reverse complement.
GGCGAAGATACTGACCACTATACTAATGAGGACACATTGGGGACACTGAATTAGTTTGATTTATTACACTATTCAATATTCACACTTACGTTTAAAATATATTTCAAAGTAGTTAAAAATATAAGGAGCTATCTATTAAGAACAAAACTATAAGCCCTCCCCGGCGGGGAATCGAACCCCGGTCTCCCGCGTGACAGGCGGGGATACTGACCACTATACTACCGAGGACACATTAGGGACTTCTAATTGGTTCCATTTATTACACCATTCATTACGTACACTTATATTCACAATAAATTACAAAGCGGTTAAAAATATAAGAATCTATCTCTGTACAGAACAAAACTTTAAGCACTCCCCGGCGGGGAATCGAACCCCGGTCTCCCGCGTGACAGGCGGGGATACTGACCACTATACTACCGAGGAAACACTGCGGACTTCGAATTAGTTTAATTTATTACATTATTCATTATTTACACTTACGTTTAAAATAAATTTCAAAGTAGTTAAAAATATAAGAATCTATCTATAAAGAACAAAACTATAAGCCCTCCCCGGCGTGAAATCGAACCCCGGTCTCCCGCGTGACAGACGAGGATACTGACCACTATACTACCGAGGACACATTAGGGACTTCTAATTGGTTTCATTTATTACACTATTCAATATTTACACTTACGTTTAAAATAAATTTCAATGTAGTTAAAAATATAAGAATCTATCTATAAAGAACAAAACTATAAGCCCTCCCCGGCGGGTAATCTAACCCCGGTCTCCCGCGTGACAGGCGCGGATACTGACCACTATACTACCGAGGACACATTAGGGACTTCTAATTGGTTTCATTTATTACACTATTCATTATTTACACATACGTTTAAAAAATTATTTTCAAAGTAGTTAAAAATATAAGAATCTATCTATACAGAATAAAACTATAAGCCCTCCCCGGCGAAGAATCGAACCCGGATCTCCCGCGTGACAGGCGGGGATACTGACCACTATAATACCGAGGACACATAAGGGACTTCCTAATTGGTTTCATTTATTACACCATTCATTACGTACACTTATATTCACAATAAATTACAAAGCGGTTAAAAATATAAGAATCTTTCTATAAAGAATAAAACAATAAGCCCTCCCCGGCGGGGAATAAAACCCCGGTCTCCCGCGTGACAGGCGGGGATACTGACCACTATACTAACGATGACACATTAGGGACTTCTAATTAGTTTCATTTATTACACTATTCATTATTTACAGTTACGTTTAAAATAAATTTCGATGTAGTTAAAAATATCAGAATCTATCTAGAAAGAATAAAACAATAAGCCCTCCCAGGCGAAGAATCGAACCCCAATCTCCCGCGTGACAGGCGGGGATACTGACCACTATACTACCCAGGACACATTAGGGACATCCTAATTGGTTTCATTTATTACACCATTCATTACGTACACATATATTCACAATAAATTACCAAGCGGTTAAAAATATAAGAATCTTTCTATAAAGAATAAAACTAAAAGCCCTCCCCGGCGGGGAATCAAACCCCGGTCACCCGCGTGACAGGCTAAGATACTGACCACTGTACTACCGAAGACACATTAGGGGATTCCCCCTAATTGGTTTCATTTATTACACCATTCATTACGTACACTTATAATCACAATAAATTACAAAGCGGTTAAAAATATTAGAATCTATCTCTGTACAGAACAAAACTTAAAGCACTCCCCGGCGGGGAATCGAACCCCGGTCTCCCGCGTGACAGGCCGGGATACTGACCACTATACTACCGAGGACACATTATAGAATTCCTAATTGGTTTCATTTATTACACTATTCATTATTTACACTTACGTTTAAAATAAATTTCAAAGTAGTTAAAAATATAAGAATCTATCTAGAAAGAATAAAACTATAACCCCTCCCCGGCGAAGAATCGAAACCCGGCCTCCCGAGTGATAGGCGGTGATATTGACCACTATACTTCCGAGGAAACACTGGGGATTTCGAATTAGTTTGATTTATTACACTATTCATTATTTACACTTACGTTTAAAATAAATTTCAAAGTATTTAAAATTATAAGAATCTTTCTATAAAAACAAAACTAGAAGCCCTCCCCGGCGGGAAATCGAACCCCGGTCTCCCGCGTGACAGGCGAAGATACTGACCACTGTACTACCGAGGACACATTAGGGGATTCTAATTGGTTTCATTTATTACACCATTCATTACGTACACTTATATTCACAATAAATTACAAAGCGGTTAAAAATATAAGAATCTATCTCTGTACAGAACGAAACTTTAAGCACTCCCCGGCGGGGAATCGAACCCCGGTCTCCCGCGTGACAGGCGGGGATACTGACCACTATACTACCGAGGAAACACTGGGGATTTCGAATTAGTTTGATTTATTACACTATTCATTATTTACACACTTACGTTTAAAATAAATTTCAAAGTAGTTAAAAATATAAGAATCTATCTATAAAGAACAAAACTATAAGCCCTCCCCGGCGGGGAATCGAACCCCGGTCACCCGCGTGACAGACGAGGATACTGACCACTATACTACCGAGGACACATTAGGGACTTCTAATTGGTTTCATTTATTACACTATTCAATATTTACACTTACGTTTAAAATAAATTTCAAAGTAGTTAAAAATATAAGAATCTATCTATAAAGAACAAAACTATAAGCCCTCCCCGGCGGGGAATCTAACCCCGGTCTCCCGCGTGACAGGCGCGGATACTGACCACAATACTACCAAGGATACATTAGGGACTTCCTAATTGGTTTTATTTATTACACCATTCATTACGTACACTTATATTCACAATAAATTACAAAGCGGTTAAAAATATAAGAATCTATCTCTGTACAGAACAAAACTTTAAACACTCCCCGGCGTGGAATCGAACCCCGGTCTCCCGCGTGAAGGGCGGGGATACTGACCACTAAACTACCGAGGACACATTGGGGTCTTCGAATTAGTTTCATTTATTACACTATTCATTATTTAAACTTACGTTTAAAATAAATTTCAAAGTAGTTAAAAATATAAGAATCTATCTATAAAGAACAAAACTATAAGCACTCCCTGGCGGAGAATCGAACCCCGGTCTCCCGCGTGACAGACGGGGATACTGACCACTATACTACCGAGGACACATTAGGGACTTCCTAATTGGTTTCATTTATTACACTATTCATTATTTACACTTACGTTTAAAATAATTTTCAAAGTTGTTAAAAATATAAGAATCTATCTATAAAGACTAAAACTATAAGCCCTCCCCGTCGTGGAATCGAACTCCGGTCTCCCGCGTGACAGGCGGGGATACTGACCACTATACTACCGAGGACACATTATAGAATTCCTAATTGGTTTCATTTATTACACTATTCATTATTTACACTTACGTTTAAAATAAATTTCAAAGTAGTTAAAAATATAGGAATCTATCTATAAAGAATAAAACTATAAGCCCTGCCCCGGCGAAGAAGCGAACCCCGATCTCCCGCGTGACAGGCGGGGATACTGACCACTATACTACCGAGGACACATTAGGGACTTCCTAAATGGTTTCATTTATTACACCATTCATTATGTACACATATATTCACAATAAATTACAAAGCGGTTAAAATATAAGAATCTTTCTATAAAGAATAAAACTATAAGCCCTCCCCAGCGGGGAATCGAACCCCGGTCTCCCGCGTGACAGGCGATGATACTGACCACTGTACTACCGAGGACACATTAGGGACTTCCTAATTGGTTTCATTTATTACACCATTCATTACGTACACTTATATTCACAATAAATTACAAAGCGGTTAAAAATATAAGAATCTATCTCTGTACAGAACAAAACTTTAAACACTCCCCGGCGTGGAATCGAACCCCGGTCTCCCGCGTGAAGGGCGGGGATACTGACCACTAAACTACCGAGGACACATTGGGGTCTTCGAATTAGTTTCATTTATTACACTATTCATTATTTAAACTTACGTTTAAAATAAATTTCAAAGTAGTTAAAAATATAAGAATCTATCTATAAAGAACAAAACTATAAGCACTCCCTGGCGGAGAATCGAACCCCGGTCTCCCGCGTGACAGACGGGGATACTGACCACTATAATACCGAGGACACATTAGGGACTTCCCCCTAATTGGTTTCATTTATTACACTATTCATTATTTACACTTACGTTTAAAATAATTTTCAAAGTTGTTAAAAATATAAGAATCTATCTATAAAGACTAAAACTATAAGCCCTCCCCGTCGTGGAATCGAACTCCGGTCTCCCGCGTGACAGGCGGGGATACTGACCACTATACTACCGAGGACACATTAGGGACTTCCTAAATGGTTTCATTTATTACACCATTCATTATGTACACATATATTCTCAATAAATTACAAAGCGGTTAAAATATAAGAATCTTTCTATAAAGAATAAAACTATAAGCCCTCCCCAGCGGGGAATCGAACCCCGGTCTCCCGCGTGACAGGCGGGGGATACTGACCACTATACTATCGAGGACACAATAGGGACTTCTAATTAGTTTCATTTATTACACTATTCATTATTTATAATTACGTTTAAAATAAATTTCGAAGTAGTTAAAAAGATAAGAATCTATCTAGAAAGAATAAAACTATAACCCCTCCCCGGCGAAGAATCGAAACCCGGCCTTCCGAGTGACAGGCGGGGATACTGACCACTATACTTCCGAGGACACATTAGGGACTTATAATTGGTTTCATTTATTACACTATTCATAATTTACACTTACGTTTAAAATAAATTTCAAAGTATTTAAAAATATAAGAATCTTTCCATAAAGAACAAAACTATAAGCCCTCCCCGGCGGGAAATCGAACCACGGTCTCCCGCGTGACAGGCGAAGATACTGACCACTGTACTACCGAGGCTCCTCAGGGGATTCTAATTGGTTTCATTTATTACACCATTCATTACGTACACTTATATTCACAATAAATTACAAAGCGGTTTAAAATATTAGAATCTATCTCTGTACAGAACAAAACTTTAAGCACTCCCCGGCGGGGAATCGATCCCCGGTCTCCCGCGTGACAGGCGGGGATACTGACCACTATACTAATGAGGACACATTGGGGACACCGAATTAGTTTGATTTATTACACTATTCAATATTCACACTTACGTTTAAAATATATTTCAAAGTAGTTAAAAATATAAGGAGCTATCTATTAAGAACAAAACTATAAGCCCTCCCCGGCGGGGAATCGAACCCCGGTCTCCCGCGTGACAGGCGGGGATACTGACCACTATACTACCGAGGACACATTAGGGACTTCCTAATTGGTTTCATTTATTACACCATTCATTACGTACACTTATATTCACAATAAATTACAAAGCGGTTAAAAATATAAGAATCTATCTCTGTACAGAACAAAACTTTAAGCACTCCCCGGCGGGGAATCGAACCCCGGTTTCCCGCGTGACAGACGAGGATACTGACCACTATACTACCGAGGACACATTAGGGACTTCTAATTGGTTTCATTTATTACACTATTCAATATTTACACTTAGGTTTAAAAAATAAATTTCAAAGTAGTTAAAAATATAAGAATCTATCTATAAAGAACAAAACTATAAGCCCTCCCCGGCGGGGAATCTAACCCCGGTCTAGAGCGTGACAGGCGCGGATACTGACCACTATACTACCGAGGACACATTAGGGACTTCCTAATTGGTTTCATTTATTACACTATTCATTATTTACACATACGTTTAAAATTATTTTCAAAGTAGTTAAAAATATAAGAATCTATCTATAAAGAATAAAACTATAAGCCCTCCCCGGCGAAGAATCGAACCCGGATCTCCCGCGTGACAGGCGGGGATACTGACCACTATAATACCGAGGACACATAAGGGACTTCCCTAATTGGTTTCATTTATTACACCATTCATTACGTACACTTATATTCACAATAAATTACAAAGCGGTTAAAAATATAAGAATCTTTCTATAAAGAATAAAACAATAAGCCCTCCCCGGCGGGGAATCAAACCCCGGTCTCCCGCGTGACAGGCTGGGATACTGACCACTATACTAACGATGACACATTAGGGACTTCTAATTAGTTTCATTTATTACACTATTCATTATTTACACTTACGTTTAAAATAAATTTCAAAGTAGTTAAAAATATAAGAATATCTATCTAGAAAGAATAAAACTATAACCCCTCCCCGGCGAAGAATCGAAACCCGGCCTCCCGAGTGACAGGCGGGGATACTGACCACTATACTTCCGAGGATACATTAGGGACTTATAATTGGTTTCATTTATTACACTATTCATTATTTACACTTACGTTTAAAATAAATTTCAAAGTATTTAAAATTATAAGAATCTTTCTATAAAGAACAAAACTATAAGCCCTCCCCGGCGGGAAATCGAACCCCGGTCTCCCGCGTGACAGGCTAAGATACTGACCACTGTACTACCGAAGACACTTTAGGGGATTCCCTAATTGGTTTAATTTATTACACCATTCATTACGTACACTTATATTCACAATAAATTACAAAGCGGTTAAAAATATTAGAATCTATCTCTGTACAGAACAAAACTTAAAGCACTCCCCGGCGGGGAATCGAACCCCGGTCTCCCGCGTGACAGGCGGGGATACTGACCACTATACTACCGAGGACACATTAGGGACTTCTAAATGGTTTCATTTATTACACCATTCATTATGTACACATATATTCACAATAAATTACAAAGCGGTTAAAATATAAGAATCTTTCTATAAAGAATAAAACTATAAGCCCTCCCCAGCGGGGAATCGAACCCCGGTCTCCCGCGTGACAGGCGAAGATACTGACCACTGTACTACCGAGGACACATTAGGGGATTCCCCCTAATTGGTTTCATTTATTACACCATTCATTACGTACACTTATATTCACAATAAATTACAAAGCGGTTTAAAATATTAGAATCTATCTCTGTACAGAACAAAACTTTAAGCACTCCCCGGCGGGGAATCGATCCCCGGTCTCCCGCGTGACAGGCGGGGATACTGACCACTATACTAATGAGGACACATTGGGGTCTTCGAATTAGTTTCATTTATTACACTATTCATTATTTAAACTTACGTTTAAAATAAATTTCAAAGTTGTTAAAAATATAAGAATCTATCTATAAAGACTAAAACTATAAGCCCTCCCCGTCGTGGAATCGAACTCCGGTCTCCCGCGTGACAGGCGGGGATACTGACCACTATACTACCGAGGACACATTAGGGACTTCCTAAATGGTTTCATTTATTACACCATTCATTATGTACACATATATTCTCAATAAATTACAAAGCGGTTAAAATATAAGAATCTTTCTATAAAGAATAAAACTATAAGCCCTCCCCAGCGGGGAATCGAACCCCGGTCTCCCGCGTGACAGGCGGGGGATACTGACCACTATACTATCGAGGACACAATAGGGACTTCTAATTAGTTTCATATATTACACTATTCATTATTTATAATTACGTTTAAAATAAATTTCGAAGTAGTTAAAAAGATAAGAATCTATCTAGAAAGAATAAAACTATAACCCCTCCCCGGCGAAGAATCGAAACCCGGCCTTCCGAGTGACAGGCGGGGATACTGACCACTATACTTCCGAGGACACATTAGGGACTTATAATTGGTTTCATTTATTACACTATTCATAATTTACACTTACGTTTAAAATAAATTTCAAAGTATTTAAAAATATAAGAATCTTTCCATAAAGAACAAAACTATAAGCCCTCCCCGGCGGGAAATCGAACCACGGTCTCCCGCGTGACAGGCGAAGATACTGACCACTGTACTACCGAGGCTCCTCAGGGGATTCTAATTGGTTTCATTTATTACACCATTCATTACGTACACTTATATTCACAATAAATTACAAAGCGGTTTAAAATATTAGAATCTATCTCTGTACAGAACAAAACTTTAAGCACTCCCCGGCGGGGAATCGATCCCCGGTCTCCCGCGTGACAGGCGGGGATACTGACCACTATACTAATGAGGACACATTGGGGACACCGAATTAGTTTGATTTATTACACTATTCAATATTCACACTTACGTTTAAAATATATTTCAAAGTAGTTAAAAATATAAGGAGCTATCTATTAAGAACAAAACTATAAGCCCTCCCCGGCGGGGAATCGAACCCCGGTCTCCCGCGTGACAGGCGGGGATACTGACCACTATACTACCGAGGACACATTAGGGACTTCCTAATTGGTTTCATTTATTACACCATTCATTACGTACACTTATATTCACAATAAATTACAAAGCGGTTAAAAATATAAGAATCTATCTCTGTACAGAACAAAACTTTAAGCACTCCCCGGCGGGGAATCGAACCCCGGTTTCCCGCGTGACAGACGAGGATACTGACCACTATACTACCGAGGACACATTAGGGACTTCTAATTGGTTTCATTTATTACACTATTCAATATTTACACTTAGGTTTAAAAAATAAATTTCAAAGTAGTTAAAAATATAAGAATCTATCTATAAAGAACAAAACTATAAGCCCTCCCCGGCGGGGAATCTAACCCCGGTCTAGAGCGTGACAGGCGCGGATACTGACCACTATACTACCGAGGACACATTAGGGACTTCCTAATTGGTTTCATTTATTACACTATTCATTATTTACACATACGTTTAAAATTATTTTCAAAGTAGTTAAAAATATAAGAATCTATCTATAAAGAATAAAACTATAAGCCCTCCCCGGCGAAGAATCGAACCCGGATCTCCCGCGTGACAGGCGGGGATACTGACCACTATAATACCGAGGACACATAAGGGACTTCCCTAATTGGTTTCATTTATTACACCATTCATTACGTACACTTATATTCACAATAAATTACAAAGCGGTTAAAAATATAAGAATCTTTCTATAAAGAATAAAACAATAAGCCCTCCCCGGCGGGGAATCAAACCCCGGTCTCCCGCGTGACAGGCTGGGATACTGACCACTATACTAACGATGACACATTAGGGACTTCTAATTAGTTTCATTTATTACACTATTCATTATTTACACTTACGTTTAAAATAAATTTCAAAGTAGTTAAAAATATAAGAATATATCTATCTAGAAAGAATAAAACTATAACCCCTCCCCGGCGAAGAATCGAAACCCGGCCTCCCGAGTGACAGGCGGGGATACTGACCACTATACTTCCGAGGATACATTAGGGACTTATAATTGGTTTCATTTATTACACTATTCATTATTTACACTTACGTTTAAAATAAATTTCAAAGTATTTAAAATTATAAGAATCTTTCTATAAAGAACAAAACTATAAGCCCTCCCCGGCGGGAAATCGAACCCCGGTCTCCCGCGTGACAGGCTAAGATACTGACCACTGTACTACCGAAGACACTTTAGGGGATTCCCTAATTGGTTTAATTTATTACACCATTCATTACGTACACTTATATTCACAATAAATTACAAAGCGGTTAAAAATATTAGAATCTATCTCTGTACAGAACAAAACTTAAAGCACTCCCCGGCGGGGAATCGAACCCCGGTCTCCCGCGTGACAGGCGGGGATACTGACCACTATACTACCGAGGACACATTAGGGACTTCTAAATGGTTTCATTTATTACACCATTCATTATGTACACATATATTCACAATAAATTACAAAGCGGTTAAAATATAAGAATCTTTCTATAAAGAATAAAACTATAAGCCCTCCCCAGCGGGGAATCGAACCCCGGTCTCCCGCGTGACAGGCGAAGATACTGACCACTGTACTACCGAGGACACATTAGGGGATTCCCCCTAATTGGTTTCATTTATTACACCATTCATTACGTACACTTATATTCACAATAAATTACAAAGCGGTTTAAAATATTAGAATCTATCTCTGTACAGAACAAAACTTTAAGCACTCCCCGGCGGGGAATCGATCCCCGGTCTCCCGCGTGACAGGCGGGGATACTGACCACTATACTAATGAGGACACATTGGGGACACCGAATTAGTTTGATTTATTACACTATTCAATATTCACACTTACGTTTAAAATATATTTCAAAGTAGTTATAAATATAAGGAGCTATCTATTAAGAACAAAACTATAAGCCCTCCCCGGCGGGGAATCGAACCCCGGTCTCCCGCGTGACAGGCGCGGATACTGACCACAATACTACCAAGGATACATTAGGGACTTCCTAATTGGTTTCATTTATTACACCATTCATTACGTACACTTATATTCACAATAAATTACAAAGCGGTTAAAAATATAAGAATCTATCTCTGTACAGAACAAAACTTTAAACACTCCCCGGCGTGGAATCGAACCCCGGTCTCCCGCGTGAAGGGCGGGGATACTGACCACTAAACTACCGAGGACACATTATAGAATTCTAATTGGTTTCATTTATTACACTATTCATTATTTACACTTACGTTTAAAATAAATTTCAAAGTAGTTAAAAATATAAGAATCTGTCTATAAAGAATAAAACTATAAGCCCTCCCCAGCGAAGAATCGAACCCCGATCTCCCGCGTGACAGGCGGGGATACTGACCACTATACTACCGAGGACACATTAGGGACTTCTAAATGGTTTCATTTATTACACCATTCATTATGTACACATATATTCACAATAAATTACAAAGCGGTTAAAATATAAGAATCTTTCTATAAAGAATAGAACTATAAGCCCTCCCCAGCGGGGAATCGAACCCCGGTCTCCCGCGTGACAGGCGGGGGATACTGACCACTATACTACCGAGGACACATTATAGAATTCTAATTGGTTTCATTTATTACACTATTCATTATTTACACTTACGTTTAAAATAATTTTCAAAGTTGTTAAAAATATAAGAATCTATCTATAAAGACTAAAACTATAAGCCCTCCCCGGCGAAGAATCGAACCCCGATCTCCCGCGTGACAGGCGGGGATACTGACCACTATACTACCGAGGACACATTAGGGACTTCCTAAATGGTTTCATTTATTACACCATTCATTATGTACACATATATATTCACAATAAATTACAAAGCGGTTAAAATATAAGAATCTTTCTATAAAGAATAAAACTATAAGCCCTCCCCAGCGGGGAATCGAACCCCGGTCTCCCGCGTGACAGGCGGGGGATACTGACCACTATACTATCGAGGACACAATAGGGACTTCTAATTAGTTTCATTTATTACACTATTCATTATTTATAATTACGTTTAAAATAAATTTCGAAGTAGTTAAAAAGATAAGAATCTATCTAGAAAGAATAAAACTATAACAACTCCAAGGCGAAGAATCGAAACCCGGCCTCCCGAGTGACAGGCGGGGATACTGACCACTATACTTCCGAGGACACATTAGGGACTTATAATTGGTTTCATTTATTACACTATTCATAATTTACACTTACGTTTAAAATAAATTTCAAAGTATTTAAAAATATAAGAATCTTTCCATAAAGAACAAAACTATAAGCCCTCCCCGGCGGGAAATCGAACCCCGGTCTCCCGCGTGACAGGCGAAGATACTGACCACTGTACTACCGAGGCTCCTCAGGGGATTCTAATTGGTTTCATTTATTACACCATTCATTACGTACACTTATATTCACAATAAATTACAAAGCGGTTTAAAATATTAGAATCTATCTCTGTACAGAACAAAACTTTAAGCACTCCCCGGCGGGGAATCGATCCCCGGTCTCCCGCGTGACAGGCGGGGATACTGACCACTATACTAATGAGGACACATTGGGGACACCCGAATTAGTTTGATTTATTACACTATTCAATATTCTCACTTACGTTTAAAATATATTTCAAAGTAGTTAAAAATATAAGGAGCTATCTATTAAGAACAAAACTATAAGCCCTCCCCGGCGGGGAATCGAACCCCGGTCTCCCGCGTGACAGGCGGGGATACTGACCACTATACTACCGAGGACACATTAGGGACTTCCTAATTGGTTTCATTTATTACACCATTCATTACGTACACTTATATTCACAATAAATTACAAAGCGGTTAAAAATATAAGAATCTATCTCTGTACAGAACAAAACTTTAAGCACTCCCCGGCGGGGAATCGAACCCCGGTCTCCCGCGTGACAGGCGGGGATACTGACCACTATACTACCGAGGAAACACTGGGGACTTCCGAATTAGTTTGATTTATTACACTATTCATTATTTACACTTACGTTTAAAATAAATTTCAAAGTAGTTAAAAATATAAGAATCTATCTATAAAGAACAAAACTATAAGCCCTCCCCGGCGGGGAATCGAACCCCGGTCACCCGCGTGACAGACGAGGATACTGACCACTATACTACCGAGGACACATTAGGGACTTCTAATTGGTTTCATTTATTACACTATTCAATATTTACACTTACGTTTAAAATAAATTTCAAAGTAGTTAAAAATATAAGAATCTATCTATAAAGAACAAAACTATAAGCCCTCCCCGGCGGGGAATCTAACCCCGGTCTCCCGCGAGACAGGCGCGGATACTGACCACAATACTACCGAGGATACATTAGGGACTTCCCCCCTAATTGGTTTCATTTATTACACCATTCATTACGTACACTTATATTCACAATAAATTACAAAGCGGTTAAAAATATAAGAATCTATCTCTGTACCGAACAAAACTTTAAACACTCCCCGGCGTGGAATCGAACCCCGGTCTCCCGCGTGAAGGGCGGGGATACTGACCACTAAACTACCGAGGACACATTGGGGTCTTCGAATTAGTTTCATTTATTACACTATTCATTATTTAAACTTACGTTTAAAATAAATTTCAAAGTAGTTAAAAATATAAGAATCTATCTATAAAGAACAAAACTATAAGCACTCCCTGGAGGAGAATCGAACCCCGGTCTCCCGCGTGACAGACGGGGATACTGAGCACTATACTACCGAGGACACATTAGGGACTTCTAATTGGTTTTATTTATTACACTATTCATTATTTACACTTACGTTTAAAATAATTTTCAAAGTTGTTAAAAATATAAGAATCTATCTATAAAGACTAAAACTATAAGCCCTCCCCGTCGTGGAATCGAACTCCGGTCTCCCGCGTGACAGGCGGGGATACTGACCACTATACTACCGAGGACACATTATAGAATTCTAATTGGTTTCATTTATTACACTATTCATTATTTACACTTACGTTTAAAATAAATTTCAAAGTAGTTAAAAATATAAGAATCTATCTATAAAGAATAAAACTATAAGCCCTCCCCGGCGAAGAATCGAACCCCGATCTCCCGCGTGACAGGCGGGGATACTGACCACTATACTACCGAGGACACATTAGGGACTTCTAAATGGTTTCATTTATTACACCATTCATTATGTACACATATATTCACAATAAATTACAAAGCGGTTAAAATATAAGAATCTTTCTATAAAGAATAAAACTATAAGCCCTCCCCAGCTGGGAATCGAACCCCGGTCTCCCGCGTGACAGGCGGGGATACTGACCACTATAGTACCGAGGAAACACTGGGGACTTCCGAATTAGTTTGATTTATTACACTATTCATTATTTACACTTACGTTTAAAATAAATTTCAAAGTAGTTGAAAATATAAGAATCTATCTATAAAGACTAAAACTATAAGCCCTCCCCGTCGTGGAATCGAACTCCGGTCTCCCGCGTGACAGGCGGGGATACTGACCACTATACTACCGAGGACACATTATAGAATTCCTAATTGGTTTCATTTATTACACTATTCATTATTTACACTAACGTTTAAAATAAATTACAAAGCGGTTAAAATATAAGAATCTTTCTATAAAGAATAAAACTATAAGCCCTCCCCAGCGGGGAATCGAACCCCGATCTCCCGCGTGACAGGCGGGGGATACTGACCACTATACTACCGAGGACACATTATAGAATTCCTAATTAGTTTCATTTATTACACTATTCATTATTTATAATTACGTTTAAAATAAATTTCGAAGTAGTTAAAAAGATAAGAATATCTATCTAGAAAGAATAAAACTATAACCCCTCCCCGCCGAAGAATCGAAACCCGGCCTCCCGAGTGACAGGCGGGGATACTGACCACTATACTTCCGAGGACACATTAGGGACTTATAATTGGTTTCATTTATTACACTATTCATAATTTACTCTTACGTTTAAAATAAATTTCAAAGTATTTAAAAATATAAGAATCTTTCTATAAAGAACAAAACTATAAGCCCTCCCCGGCGGGAAATCGAACCCCGGTCTCCCGCGTGACAGGCGAAGATACTGACCACTGTACTACCGAGGACACATTAGGGGATTCTAATTGGTTTCATTTATTACACCATTCATTACGTACACTTATATTCACAATAAATTACAAAGCGGTTTAAAATATTAGAATCTATCTCTGTACAGAACAAAACTTTAAGCTGTCCCCGGCGGGGAATCGAACCCCGGTCTCCCGCGTGACAGGCGGGGATACTGACCACTATACTACCGAGGACACATTGGGGACACCGAATTAGTTTGATTTATTACACTATTCAATATTCACACTTACGTTTAAAATATATTCAAAGTAGTTAAAAATATAAGAATCTATCTATTAAGAACAAAACTATAAGCCCTCCCCGGCGGGGAATCGAACCCCGGTCACCCGCGTGACAGGCGGGGATACTGACCACTATACTACCGAGGACACATTAGGGACTTCCTAATTGGTTTCATTTATTACACCATTCATTACGTACACTTATATTCACAATAAATTACAAAGCGGTTAAAAATATAAGAATCTATCTCTGTACAGAACAAAACTTTAAGCACTCCCTGGCGGGGAATCGAACCCCGGTCTCCCGCGTGACAGGCGGGGATACTGACCACTATACTACCGAGGAAACACTGGGGACTTCGAATTAGTTTGATTTATTACACTATTCATTATTTACACTTACGTTTAAAATAAATTTCAAAGTAGTTAAAAATATAAGAATCTATCTATAAAGAACAAAACTATAAGCCCTCCCCGGCGGGGAATCTAACCCCGGACTCCCGCGTGACAGGCGCGGATACTGACCACTATACTACCGAGGACACATTAGGGACTTTCCCCCTAATTGGTTTCATTTATTACACTATTCATTATTTACACATACGTTTAAAATAATTTTCAAAGTAGTTAAAAATATAAGAATCTATCTATAAAGAATAAAACTATAAGCCCTCCCAGGCGAAGAATCGAACCCCAATCTCCCGCGTGACAGGCGGGGATACTGACCACTATACTACCCAGGACACATTAGGGACTTCCTAATTGGTTTCATTTATTACACCATTCATTACGTACACATGTATTCACAATAAATTACAAAGCGGTTAAAAATATAAGAATATTTCTATAAAGAATAAAACTATAAGCCCTCCCCGGCGGGGAATCAAACCCCGGCCTCCCGAGTGACAGGCGGGGATACTGACCACTATACTTCCGAGGACACATTAGGGACTTATAATTGGTTTCATTTATTACACTATTCATAATTTACACTTACGTTTAAAATAAATTTCAAAGTATTTAAAAATATAAGAATCTTTCTATAAAGAACAAAACTATAAGCCCTCCCCGGCGGGAAATCGAACCCCGGTCTCCCGCGTGACAGGCGAAGATACTGACCACTGTACTACCGAGGACACATTAGGGGATTCCCTAATTGGTTTCATTTATTACACCATTCATTACGTACACTTATATTCACAATAAATTACAAAGCGGTTTAAAATATTAGAATCTATCTCTGTACAGAACAAAACTTCAAGCACTCCCCGGCGGGGAATCGAACCCCTGTCTCCCGCGTGACAGGCGGGGATACTGACAACTATACTACCGAGGACACATTAGGGGATTCTAATTGGTTTCATTTATTACACCATTCATTACGTACACTTATATTCACAATAAATTACAAAGCGGTTAAAAATATTAGAATCTATCTCTGTACAGAACAAAACTTAAAGCACTCCCCGGCGGGGAATCGAACCCCGGTCTCCCGCGTGACAGGCGGGGATACTGACCACTATACTACCGAGGACACATTAGGGACTTCTAAATGGTTTCATTTATTACACCATTCATTATGTACACATATATATTCACAATAAATTACAAAGCGGTTAAAATATAAGAATCTTTCTATAAAGAATAAAACTATAAGCCCTCCCCAGCGGGGAATCGAACCCCGGTCTCCCGCGTGACAGGCGAAGATACTGACCACTGTACTACCGAAGACACATTAGGGGATTCTAATTGGTTTCATTTATTACACCATTCATTACGTACACTTATATTCACAATAAATTACAAAGCGGTTAAAAATATTAGAATCTATCTCTGTACAGAACAAAACTTAAAGCACTCCCCGGCGGGGAATCGAACCCCGGTCTCATGCGTGACAGGCGGGGATACTGATCACTATACTACCGAGGACACATTAGGGACTTCCTAATTGGTTTCATTTATTACACTATTCATTATTTACACTTACGTTTAAAATAATTTTCAAAGCAGTTAAAAATATAAGAATCTATCTATAAAGACTAAAACTATAAGCCCTCCACGTCGTGGAATCGAACTCCGGTCTCCCGCGTGACAGGCGGGTATACTGACCACTGTACTACCAAGGACACATTATAGAATTCCTAATTGGTTTCATTTATTACACTATTCATTATTTACACTTACGTTTAAAATAAATTTCAAAGTAGTTAAAAATATAAGAATCTATCTATAAAGAATAAAACTATAAGCCCTCCCAGGCGAAGAATCGAACCCCCAATCTCCCGCGTGACAGGCGGGGATACTGACCACTATACTACCCAGGACACATTAGGGACTTCCTAATTGGTTTCATTTATTACACCATTCATTACGTACACATGTATTCACAATAAATTACAAAGCGGTTAAAAATATAAGAATCTTTCTATAAAGAATAAAACTATAAGCCCACCCCGGCGGGGAATCAAACCCCGGTCTCCCGCGTGACAGGCGGGGATACTGACCACTATACTAACGAGGACACATAGGGGACTTCTAATTAGTTTCATTTATTACACTATTCATTATTTACAATTACGTTTAAAATAAATTTCGATGTAGTTAAAAATATCAGAATCTCTCTATCTAGAAAGAATAAAACTATAAAACCTCCCCGGCGAAGAATCGAAACCCGGCCTCCCGAGTGACAGGCGGGGATACTGGCCACTATACTTCCGAGGATACATTTGGGACTTATAATTGGTTTCATTTATTACACAATTCATTATTTACACTTACGTTTAAAATAAATTTCAAAGTATTTAAAATTATAAGAATCTTTCTATAAAGAACAAAACTATAAGCCCTCCCCGGCGGGAAATCGAACCCCGGTCTCCCGCGTGACAGGCGAAGATACTGACCACTGTACTACCGAAGACACATTAGGGGATTCTAATTGGTTTCATTTATTACACCATTCATTACGTACACTTATATTCACAATAAATTACAAAGCGGTTAAAAATATTAGAATCTATCTCTGTACAGAACAAAACTTAAAGCACTCCCCGGCGGGGAATCGAACCCCGGTTTCCCGCGTGACAGGCGGGGATACTGACCACTATACTAACGAGGACACAATAGGGACTTCTAATTAGTTTCATTTATTACACTATTCATTATTTACAATTACGTTTAAAATAAATTTCGCGAAGTAGTTAAAAAGATAAGAATCTATCTAGAAAGAATAGAACTATAACCCCTCCCCGGCGAAGAATC
Organism: Metellina segmentata; assembly: GCA_947359465.1. NCBI lineage: Eukaryota > Metazoa > Arthropoda > Arachnida > Araneae > Tetragnathidae > Metellina > Metellina segmentata. The sequence continues at coordinate 48,010,286 of OX375877.1, read as the reverse complement.
GAAACCCGGCCTCCCGAGTGACAGGCGGGGATACTGACCACTATACTTCCGAGGACACATTAGGGACTTATAATTGGTTTCATTTATTACACTATTCATAATTTACACTTACGTTTAAAATAAATTTCAAAGTATTTAAAATTATAAGAATCTTTCTATAAAGAACGTAACTATAAGCCCTCCCCGGCGGGGAATCGAACCCCGGTCTCCCGCGTGACAGACGAGGATACTGACCACTATACTACCGAGGACACATTAGGGACTTCTAATTGGTTTCATTTATTACACTATTCAATATTTACACTTACGTTTAAAATAAATTTCAAAGTAGTTAAAAATATAAGAATCTATCTATAAAGAACAAAACTATAAGCCCTCCCCGGCGGGGAATCTAACCCCGGTCTCCCGCGTGACAGGCGCGGATACTGACCACTATACTACCGAGGACACATTAGGGACTTCTAAATGGTTTCATTTATTACACCATTCATTATGTACACATATATTCACAATAAATTACAAAGCGGTTAAAATATAAGAATCTTTCTATAAAGAATAAAACTATAAGCCCTCCCCAGCGGGGAATCGAACCCCGGTCTCCCGCGTGACAGGCGGGGGATACTGACCACTATACTAACGAGGACACAATAATGACTTCTAATTAGTTTCATTTATTACACTATTCATTATTTATAATTACGTTTAAAATAAATTTCGCGAAGTAGTTAAAAAGATAAGAATCTATCTAGAAAGAATATAACTATAACCCCTCCCCGGCGAAGAATCGAAACCCGGCCTCCCGAGTGACAGGCGGGGATACTGACCACTATACTTCCGAGGACACATTAGGGACTTATAATTGGTTTCATTTATTACACTATTCATAATTTACACTTACGTTTAAAATAAATTTCAAAGTATTTAAAAATATAAGAATATCTTTCTATAAAGAACAAAACTATAACCCTCCCCGGCGGGAAATCGAACCCCGGTCTCCCGCGTGACAGGCGAAGATACTGACCACTGTACTACCGAGGACACATTAGGGGATTCCCCCTAATTGGTTTCATTTATTACACCATTCATTACGTACACTTATATTCACAATAAATTACAAAGCGGTTTAAAATATTAGAATCTATCTCTGTACAGAACAAAACTTTAAGCACTCCCCGTCGAGGAATCGAACCCCGGTCTCCCGCGTGACAGGCGGGGATACTGACCACTATACTACCGAGGACACATTAGGTACTTCCTAATTGGTTTCATTTATTACACCATTCATTACGTACACTTATATTCACAATAAATTACAAAGCGGTTAAAAATATAAGAATCTTTCTATAAAGAGTAAAACTATAAGCCCTCCCCGGCGGGGAATCAAACCCCGTTCTCCCGCGTGACAGGCGGGGATACTGACCACTATACTACCGAGGAAACACTGGGGACTTCCGAATTAGTTTGATTTATTACACTATTCATTATTTACACTTACGTTTAAAATAAATTTCAAAGTAGTTAAAAATATAAGAATCTATCTATAAAGAACAAAACTATAAGCCCTCCCCGGCGGGGAATCTAACCCCGGACTCCCGCGTGACAGGCGCGGATACTGACCACTATACTACCGAGGACACATAAGGGACTTCCTTATTGGTTTCATTTATTACACCATTCATTACGTACACTTATATTCACAATAAATTACAAAGCGGTTAAAAATATAAGAATCTTTCTATAAAGAGTAAAACTATAAGCCCTCCCCGGCGGGGAATCAAACCCCGTTCTCCCGCGTGACAGGCGGGGATACTGACCACTATACTTCCGAGGATACATTAGGGACTTATAATTGGTTTCATTTATTACACTATTCATTATTTACACATACGTTTAAAATAATTTTCAAAGTAGTTAAAAATATAAGAATCTATCTATAAAGAATAAAACTATAAGCCCTCCCCGGCGAAGAATCGAACCCGGATCTCCCGCGTGACAGGCGGGGATACTGACCACTATAATACCGAGGACACATTAGGGACTTCTAATTAGTTTCATTTATTACACTATTCATTATTTACAATTACGTTTAAAATAAATTTCGAAGTAGTTAAAAATATAAGAATCTATCTAGAAAGAATAAAACTATTACCCCTCCCCGGCGAAGAATCGAAACCCGGCCTCCCGAGTGACTGGCGGGGATACTGACCACTATACTTCCGAGGATACATTAGGGACTTATAATTGGTTTCATTTATTACACTATTCATTATTTACACTTACGTTTAAAATGAATTTCAAAGTATTTAAAATTATAAGAATCTTTCTATAAAGAACAAAACTATAAGCCCTCCCCGGCGGGAAATCGAACCCCGGTCTCCCGCGTGACAGGCGAAGATACTGACCACTGTACTACCGAAGACACATTAGGGGATTCTAATTGGTTTCATTTATTACACCATTCATTACGTACACTTATATTCACAATAAATTACAAAGCGGTTAAAAATATTAGAATCTATCTCTGTACAGAACAAAACTTAAAGCACTCCCCGGCGGGGAATCGAACCCCGGTCTCCCGCGTGACAGGCGGGGATACTGATCACTATACTACCGAGGACACATTAGGGACTTCCTAATTGGTTTCATTTATTACACTATTCATTATTTACACTTACGTTTAAAATAATTTTCAAAGCAGTTAAAAATATAAGAATCTATCTATAAAGACTAAAACTATAAGCCCTCCCCGTCGTGGAATCGAACTCCGGTCTCCCGCGTGACAGGCGGGGATACTGACCACTGTACTACCGAGGACACATTATAGAATTTCTAATTGGTTTCATTTATTACACTATTCATTATCTACACTTACGTTTAAAATAAATTTCAAAGTAGTTAAAAATATAAGAATCTATCTATAAAGAATAAAACCATAAGCCCTCCCAGGCGAAGAATCGAACCCCAATCTCCCGCGTGACAGGCGGGGATACTGACCACTATACTAGCAAGGACACATTAGGGACTTCCCTAATTGGTTTCATTTATTACACCATTCATTACGTACACATGTATTCACAATAAATTACAAAGCGGTTAAAAATATAAGAATCTTTCTATAAAGAATAAAACTATAAGCCCTCCCCGGCGGGGAATCAAACCCCGGTCTCCCGCGTGACAGGCGGGGATACTGACCACTATACTAACGAGGACACATAGGGGACTTCTAATTAGTTTCATTTATTACACTATTCATTATTTACAATTACGTTTAAAATAAATTTCGATGTAGTTAAAAATATCAGAATCTATCTAGAAAGAATAAAACTATAAAACCTCCCAAGCGAAGAATCGAAACCCGGCCTCCCGAGTGACAGGCGGGGATACTGGCCACTATACTTCCGAGGATACATTTGGGACTTATAATTGGTTTCATTTATTACACAATTCATTATTTACACTTACGTTTAAAATAAATTTCAAAGTATTTAAAATTATAAGAATCTTTCTATAAAGAACAAAACTATAAGCCCTCCCCGGCGGGAAATCGAACCCCGGTCTCCCGCGTGACAGGCGAAGATACTGACCACTGTACTACCGAAGACACATTAGGGGATTCTAATTGGTTTCATTTATTACACCATTCATTACGTACACTTATATTCACAATAAATTACAAAGCGGTTAAAAATATTAGAATCTATCTCTGTACAGAACAAAACTTAAAGCACTCCCCGGCGGGGAATCGAACCCCGGTTTCCCGCGTGACAGGCGGGGATACTGACCACTATACTAACGAGGACACAATAGGGACTTCCTAATTGGTTTCATTTATTACACTATTCAATATTTACACTTACGTTTAAAATAAATTTCAAAGTAGTTAAAAATATAAGAATCTATCTATAAAGAACAAAACTATAAGCCCTCCCCAGCGGGGAATCGAACCCCGGTCTCCCGCGTGACAGGCGGGGGATACTGACCACTATACTAACGAGGACACAATAGGGACTTCTAATTAGTTTCATTTATTACACTATTCATTATTTATAATTACGTTTAAAATAAATTTCGAAGTAGTTAAAAAGATAAGAATATATCTATCTAGAAAGAATAAAACTATAACCCCTCCCCGGCGAAGAATCGAAACCCGGCCTCCCGAGTGACAGGCGGGGATACTGACCACTATACTTCCGAGGACACATTAGGGACTTATAATTGGTTTCATTTATTACACTATTCATAATTTACACTTACGTTTAAAATAAATTTCAAAGTATTTAAAAATATAAGAATCTTTCTATAAAGAACAAAACTATAAGCCCTCCCCGGCGGGAAATCGAACCCCGGTCTCCCGCGTGACAGGCGAAGATACTGACCACTGTACTACCGAGGACACATTAGGGGATTCTAATTGGTTTCATTTATTACACCATTCATTACGTACACTTATATTCACAATAAATTACAAAGCGGTTTAAAATATTAGAATCTATCTCTGAACAGAACAAAACTTTAAGCACTCCCCGGCGGGGAATCGAACCCCGGTCTCCCACGTGACAGACGAGGATACTGACCACTATACTACCGAGGACACATTAGGGACTTCCTAATTGGTTTCATTTATTACACTATTCAATATTTACACTTACGTTTAAAATAAATTTCAAAGTAGTTAAAAATATAAGAATCTATCTATAAAGAACAAAACTATAAGCCCTCCCCGGCGGGGAATCTAACCCTGGTCTCCCGCGTGACAGGCGCGGATACTGACCACTATACTACCGAGGACACATTAGGGACTTCTAAATGGTTTCATTGATTATACCATTCATTATGTACACATATATTCACAATAAATTACAAAGCGGTTAAAATATAAGAATCTTTCTATAAAGAATAAAACTATAAGCCCTCCCCAGCGGGGAATCGGACCCCGGTCTCCCGCGTGACAGGCGGGGGATACTGACCACTATACTAACGAGGACACAATAGGGACTTCTAATTAGTTTCATTTATTACACTATTCATTATTTATAATTACGTTTAAAATAAATTTCGAAGTAGTTAAAAAGATAAGAATATATCTATCTAGAAAGAATAAAACTATAACCCCTCCCCGGCGAAGAATCGAAACCCGGCCTCCCGAGTGACAGGCGGGGATACTGACCACTATACTTCCGAGGATACATTAGGGATTTATAATTGGTTTCATTTATTACACTATTCATTATTTACACTTACGTTTAAAATAAATTTCAAAGTATTTAAAATTATAAGAATCTTTCTATAAAGAACAAAACTATAAGCCCTCCCCGGCGGGAAATCGAACCCCGGTCTCCCGCGTGACAGGCGAAGATACTGACCACTGTACTACCGAAGACACATTAGGGGATTCTAATTGGTTTCTTTTATTACACCATTCATTACGTACACTTATATTCACAATAAATTACAAAGCGGTTAAAAATATTAGAATCTATCTCTGTACAGAACAAAATTTAAAGCACTCCCCGGCGTTGAATCGAACCCCGGTCTCCCGCGTGACAGGCGGGGATACTGACCACTGTACTACCGAAGACACATTAGGGGATTCTAATTGGTTTCATTTATTACACCATTCATTACGTACACTTATATTCACAATAAATTACAAAGTAGTTAAAAATATAAGAATATATCTATCTATAAAGAACAAAACTATAACCCCTCCCCGGCGAAGAATCGAAACCCGGCCTCCCGAGTGACAGGCGGTGATACTGACCACTATACTACCGAGGACACATTAGGGACTTCCTAATTGGTTTCATTTATTACACTATTCATTATTTACACTTACGTTTAAAATAATTTTCAAAGCAGTTAAAAATATAAGAATCTATCTATAAAGACTAAAACTATAAGCCCTCCCCGTCGTGGAATCGAACTCCGTTCTCCCGCGTGACAGGCGGGGATACTGACCACTATACTACCGAGGACACATTAGGGACTTCCTAATTGGTTTCATTTATTACACCATTCATTACGTACACTTATATTCACAATAAATTACAAAGCGGTTAAAAATATAAGAATCTATCTCTGCACAGAACAAAACTTTAAGCTCTCCCCGGCAGGGAATCGAACCCCGGTCTCCCGTGTGACAGGCGGGGATACTGACCACTATACTACAGAGGACACATTAGGGTCTTCTATTTGGTTTCATTTATTACACTATTCAATATTTACACTTACGTTTAAAATAAATTTCAAAGTAGTTAAAAATATAAGAATCTATCTATAAAGAATAAAACTATAAGCCCTCCCCGGCGAAGAATCGAACCCCGATCTCCCGCGTGACAGGCGGGGACACTGACCACTATACTACCGAGGACACATAAGGGACTTCCCCCCTAATTGGTTTCATTTATTACACCATTCAATTCGTACACTTATATTCACAATAAATTACAAATCGGTTAAAAATATAAGAATCTATCTCTGCACAGAACAAAACTTTAAGCTCTCCCCGACGGGGAATCGAACCCCGGTCTCCCGTGTGACAGGCGGGGATACTGACCACTATACTACCGAGGACACATTGAGGACTTCCGAATTAGTTTGATTTATTACACTATTCATTATTTACACTTACGTTTAAAATAAATTTCAAAGTAGTTAAAAATATAAGAATCTATCTATAAAGAACAAAACTATAAGCCCTCCCCGGCGGGGAATCGAACCCCAGTCTCCCGCGTGACAGGCGGGGATACTGACCACTATACTACCGAGGACACATTGAGGATTTCGAATTAGTTTGATTTATTACACTATTCATTATTTACACTTACGTTTAAAATAAATTTCAAAGTAGTTAAAAATATAAGAATCTATCTATAAAGAACAAAACTATAAGCCCTCCCCGACGTTGAATCGAACCCCGGTCTCCCGCGTGACAGGCGGGGATAATAACCACTATACTAACGAGGACACATTAGGGACTTCTAATTAGTTTCATTTATTACACTATTCATTATTTACAATTACGTTTAAAATAAATTTCGATGTAGTTAAAAATATCAGAATCTATCTAGAAAGAATAAAACTATAACCCCTCCCCGGCGAAGAATCGAAACCCGGCCTCCCGAGTGACAGGCGGGGATACTGACCGTTATACTTCCGAGGATACATTAGGGACTTATAATTGGTTTCATTTATTACACTATTCATTATTTACACTTACGTTTAAAATAAATTTCAAAGTATTTAAAATTATAAGAATCTTTCTATAAAGAACAAAACTATAAGCCCTCCCCGGCGGGAAATCGAACCCCGGTCTCCCGCGTGACAGGCGGGGATACTGACCACTATACTACCGAGGACACATTGGGGACTTCCGAATTATTTTGATTTATTACACTATTCAATATTTACACTTACGTTTAAAATAAATTTCAAAGTAGTTAAAAATATAAGAATCTATCTATAAAGAACAAAATTATAACCCCTCCCCGGCGAAGAATCGAAACCCGGCCTCCCGAGTGACAGGCGGTGATACTGACCACTATACTACCGAGGACACATTAGGGACTTCCCCTAATTGGTTTCATTTATTACACTATTCATTATTTACACTTACGTTTAAAATAATTTTCAAAGCAGTTAAAAATATAAGAATCTATCTATAAAGACTAAAACTATAAGCCCTCCCCGTTGTGGAATCGAACTCCGTTCTCCCGCGTGACAGGCGGGGAAACTGACCACTATACTACCGAGGACACATTAGGGACTTCTAATTGGTTTCATTTATTACACCATTCATTACGTACACTTATATTCACAATAAATTACAAAGCGGTTAAAAATATAAGAATCTTTCTATAAAGAATAAAACTATAAGCCCTCCCCGGCGGGGAATCGAACCCCGGTCTCCCGCGTGACAGGCGGGGATACTGACCACTATACTACCGAGGACACATTAGGGACTTATAATTGGTTTCATTTATTACACCATTCATTACGTACACTTATATTCACAATAAATTACAAAGCGGTTAAAAATATAAGAATCTATCTCTGCACAGAACAAAACTTTAAGCTCTCCCCGGCAGGGAATCGAACCCCGGTCTCCCGTGTGACAGGCGGGGATACTGACCACTATACTACAGAGGACACATTAGGGTCTTCTATTTGGTTTCATTTATTACACTATTCAATATTTACACTTACGTTTAAAATAAATTTCAAAGTAGTTAAAAATATAAGAATCTATCTATAAAGAATAAAACTATAAGCCCTCCCCGGCGAAGAATCGAACCCCGATCTCCCGCGTGACAGGCGGGGATACTGACCACTATACTACCGAGGACACATAAGGGACTTCCCCCCTAATTGGTTTCATTTATTACACCATTCATTACGTACACTTATATTCACAATAAATTACAAAGCGGTTAAAAATATAAGAATCTATCTCTGCACAGAACAAAACTTTAAGCTCTCCCCGACGGGGAATCGAACCCCGGTCTCCCGTGTGACAGGCGGGGATACTGACCATTATACTACCGAGGACACATTGAGGACTTCCGAATTAGTTTGATTTATTACACTATTCATTATTTACACTTACGTTTAAAATAAATTTCAAAGTAGTTAAAAATATAAGAATCTATCTATAAAGAACAAAACTATAAGCCCTCCCCGGCGGGGAACCGAACCCCAGTCTCCCGCGTGACAGGCGGGGATACTGACCACTATACTACCGAGGACACATTGAGGATTTCGAATTAGTTTGATTTATTACACTATTCATTATTTACACTTACGTTTAAAATAAATTTCAAAGTAGTTAAAAATATAAGAATCTATCTATAAAGAACAAAACTATAAGCCCTCCCCGACGTTGAATCGAACCCCGGTCTCCCGCGTGACAGGCGGGGATAATAACCACTATACTAACGAGGACACATTAGGGACTTCTAATTAGTTTCATTTATTACACTATTCATTATTTACAATTACGTTTAAAATAAATTTCGATGTAGTTAAAAATATCAGAATATCTATCTAGAAAGAATAAAACTATAACCCCTCCCCGGCGAAGAATCGATACCCGGCCTCCCGAGTGACAGGCGGGGATACTGACCGTTATACTTCCGAGGATACATTAGGGACTTATAATTGGTTTCATTTATTACACTATTCATTATTTACACTTACGTTTAAAATAAATTTCAAAGTATTTAAAATTATAAGAATCTTTCTATAAAGAACAAAACTATAAGCTCTCCCAGGCGGGAAATCGAACCCCGGTCTCCCGCGTGACAGGCGGGGATACTGACCACTATACTACCGAGGACACATTGGGGACTTCCGAATTAGTTTGATTTATTACACTATTCAATATTTACACTTACGTTTAAAATAAATTTCAAAGTATTTAAAATTATAAGAATCTTTCTATAAAGAACAAAACTATAAGCCCTCCCCGGCGGGAAATCGAACCCCGGTCTCCCGCGTGACAGGCGGTGATACTGACCACTATACTACCGAGGACACATTAGGGACTTCCCCTAATTGGTTTCATTTATTACACTATTCATTATTTACACTTACGTTTAAAATAATTTTCAAAGCAGTTAAAAATATAAGAATCTATCTATAAAGACTAAAACTATAAGCCCTCCCCGTTGTGGAATCGAACTCCGTTCTCCCGCGAGACAGGCGGGGATACTGACCACTATACTACCGAGGACACATTAGGGACTTCTAATTGGTTTCATTTATTACACCATTCATTACGTACACTTATATTCACAATAAATTACAAAGCGGTTAAAAATATAAGAATCTTTCTATAAAGAATAAAACTATAAGCCCTCCCCGGCGGGGAATCGAACCCCGGTCTCCCGCGTGACAGGCGGGGATACTGACCACTATACTACCGAGGACACATTAGGGACTTATAATTGGTTTCATTTATTACACCATTCATTACGTACACTTATATTCACAATAAATTACAAAGCGGTTAAAAATATAAGAATCTATCTCTGCACAGAACAAAACTTTAAGCTCTCCCCGGCGGGGAATCAAACCCCGGTCTCCCGTGTGACAGGCGGGGATACTGACCACTATACTACCGAGGACACATTAGGGTCTTCTATTTGGTTTCATTTATTACACTATTCAATATTTACACTTACGTTTAAAATAAATTTCAAAGTAGTTAAAAATATAAGAATCTATCTATAAAGAATAAAACTATAAGCCCTCCCCGGCGAAGAATCGAACCCCGATCTCCCGCGTGACAGGCGGGGATACTGACCACTATACTACCGAGGACACATAAGGGACTTTCTAATTGGTTTCATTTATTACACCATTCATTACGTACACTTATATTCACAATAAATTACAAAGCGGTTAAAAATATAAGAATCTATCTCTGCACATAACAAAACTTTAAGCTCTCCCCGGCGGGGAATCGAACCCCGGTCTCCCGTGTGACAGGCGGGGATACTGACCACTATACTACCGAGGACAAATTGAGGACTTCCGAATTAGTTTGATTTATTACACTATTCATTATTTACACTTACGTTTAAAATAAATGTCGATGTAGTTAAAAATATCAGAATCTATCTATAAAGAACAAAACTATAAGCCCTCCCCGACGTTGAATCGAACCCCGGTCTCCCGCGTGACAGGCGGGGATAATAACCACTATACTAACGAGGACACATTAGGGACTTCTAATTAGTTTCATTTATTACACTATTCATTATTTACAATTACGTTTAAAATAAATGTCGATGTAGTTAAAAATATCAGAATCTATCTAGAAAGAATAAAACTATAACCCCCTCCCCGGCGAAGAATCGAAACCCGGCCTCCCGAGTGACAGGCGGGGATACTGACCGTTATACTTCCGAGGATACATTAGGGACTTATAATTGGTTTCATTTATTACACTATTCATTATTTACACTTACGTTTAAAATAAATTTCAAAGTATTTAAAATTATAAGAATCTTTCTATAAAGAACAAAACTATAAGCCCTCCCCGGCTGGAAATCGAACCCCGGTCTCCCGCGTGACAGGCGGGGATACTGACCACTATACTACCGAGGACACATTGGGGACTTCCGAATTAGTTTGATTTATTACACTATTCAATATTTACACTTACGTTTAAAATAAATTTCAAAGTAGTTAAAAATATAAGAATATCTATCTATAAAGAACAAAACTATAACCCCTCCCCGGCGAAGAATCGAAACCCGGCCTCCCGAGTGACAGGCGGTGATACTGACCACTATACTACCGAGGACACATTAGGGACTTCCTAATTGGTTTCATTTATTACACTATTCATTATTTACACTTACGTTTAAAATAATTTTCAAAGCAGTTAAAAATATAAGAATCTTTCTATAAAGAATAAAACTATAAGCCCTCCCCGGCGGGGAATCGAACCCCGGTCTCCCGCGTGACAGGAGAGGATACTGACCACTATACCTCCGAGGACACATTAGGGACTTATAATTGGTTTCCATTTATTACACTTTTCATTATTTACACTTACGTTTAAAATAAATTTCAAAGTATTTAAAATTATAAGAATCTTTCTATAAAGAATAAAACTATAAGCCCTCCCCGGCGGGGAATCGAACCCCGGTCTCCCGCGTGACAGGCGGGGATACTGACCACTATACTACCGAGGACACATTAGGGACTTCCTAATTGGTTTCATTTATTACACTATTCATTATTTACACTTACGTTTAAAAAATAATTTTCAAAGTAGTTAAAAATATAAGAATCTATCTATAAAGACAAAAACTATAAGCCCTTCCCGGCGTGGAATCGAACTCCGATCTCCCGCGTGACAGGCGGGGATACTGGCCACTATACTAACGAGGACACATTAGGGACTTCTAATTAGTTTCATTTATTACACTATTCATTATTTACAATTACGTTTAAAATAAATTTCGATGTTGTTAAAAATATCAGAGAATATCTATCTAGAAAGAATAAAACTATAACCCCTCCCCGGCGAAGAATCGAAACCCGGCCTCCCGAGTGACAGGCGGGGATACTGACCGTTATACTTCCGAGGATACATTAGGGACTTATAATTGGTTTCATTTATTACACTATTCATTATTTACACTTACGTTTAAAATTAATTTCAAAGTATTTAAAATTATAAGAATCTTTCTATAAAGAACAAAACTATAAGCCCTCCCTGGCGGGAAATCGAACCCCGGTCACCCGCGTGGATACTGACCACTATACTACCGAGGACACATTAGGGTCTTCTATTTTGTTTCATTTATTACACTATTCATTATTTACATTTACGTTTAAAATAAATTTCAAAGTAGTTAAAAATATAAGAATCTATCTATAAAGAATAAAACTATAAGCCCTCCCCGGCGAAGAATCGAACCCCGATCTCCCGCGTGACAGGCGGGGATACTGACCACTATACTACCGAGGACATATAAGGGACTTCTAATTGGTTTCTTTTATTACACCATTCATTACGTACACTTATATTCACAATAAATTACAAAGCGGTTAAAAATATTAGAATCTATCTCTGTACAGAACAAAATTTAAAGCACTCCCCGGCGTTGAATCGAACTCCGTTCTCCCGCGTGACAGGCGGGGATACTGACCACTATACTACCGAGGACACATTAGGGACTTCCTAATTGGTTTCATTTATTACACCATTCATTACGTACACTTATATTCACAATAAATTACAAAGCGGTTAAAAATATAAGAATCTTTCTATAAAGAATAAAACTATAAGCCCTCCCCGGTGGGGAATAGAACCCCGGTCTCCCGCGTGACAGGAGGGGATACTGACCACTATACTTCAGAGGACACATTAGGGACTTATAATTGGTTTCATTTATTACACTATTCATTATTTACACTTACGTTTAAAATAAATTTCAAAGTATTTAAAATTATAAGAATCTTTCTATAAAGAACAAAACTATAAGCCCTCCCCGGCGGGAAATCGAACCCCGGTCACCCGCGTGGATACTGACCACTATACTACCGAGGACACATTAGGGTCTTCTATTTTGTTTCATTTATTACACTATTCATTATTTACATTTACGTTTAAAATAAATTTCAAAGTAGTTAAAAATATAAGAATCTATCTATAAAGAATAAAACTATAAGCCCTCCCCGGCGGGGAATCGAACCCCGGTCTCCCCTGTGACAGGCGGGGATATTGACCACTATACTACCTAGGACACATTGAGGACTTCCGAATTAGTTTGATTTATTACACTATTCATTATTTACACTTACGTTTAAAATAAATTTCAAAGTAGTTAAAAATATAAGAATCTACCTATAAAGAACAAAACTATAAGCCCTCCCCGGCGGGGAATCGAACCCCAGTCTCCCGCGTGACAGGCGGGGATACTGACCACTATACTACCGAGGACACATTGAGGATTTCGAATTAGTTTGATTTATTACACTATTCATTATTTACACTTACGTTTAAAATAAATTTCAAAGTAGTTAAAAATATAAGAATCTATCTATAAAGAACAAAACTATAAGCCCTCCCCGACGTTGAATCGAACCCCGGTCTCCCGCGTGACAGGCGGGGATAATAACCACTATACTAACGAGGACACATTAGGGACTTCTAATTAGTTTCATTTATTACACTATTCATTATTTACAATTACGTTTAAAATAAATTTCGATGTAGTTAAAAATATCAGAATATCTATCTAGAAAGAATAAAACTATAACCCCTCCCCGGCGAAGAATCGAAACCCGGCCTTCCGAGTGACAGGCGGGGATACTGACCGTTATACTTCCGAGGATACATTAGGGACTTATAATTGGTTTCATTTATTACACTATTCATTATTTACACTTACGTTTAAAATAAATTTCAAAGTATTTAAAATTATAAGAATCTTTCTATAAAGAACAAAACTATAAGCCCTCCCCGGCGGGAAATCGAACCCCGGTCTCCCGAGTGACAGGCGGGGATACTGACCACTATACTACCGAGGACACATTGGGGACTTCCGAATTAGTTTGATTTATTACACTATTCAATATTTACACTTACGTTTAAAATAAATTTCAAAGTAGTTAAAAATATAAGAATCTATCTATAAAGAACAAAACTATAACCCCTCCCCGGCGAAGAATCGAAACCCGGCCTCCCGAGTGACAGGCGGTGATACTGACCACTATACTACCGAGGACACATTAGGGACTTCCTAATTGGTTTCATTTATTACACTATTCATTATTTACACTTACGTTTAAAATAATTTTCAAAGCAGTTAAAAATATAAGAATCTATCTATAAAGACTAAAACTATAAGCCCTCCCCGTCGTGGAATCGAACTCCGTTCTCCCTCGTGACAGGCGGGGATACTGACCACTATACTACCGAGGACACATTAGGGACTTCCCCCTAATTGGTTTCATTTATTACACCATTCATTATGTACACTTATATTCACAATAAATTACAAAGCGGTTAAAAATATAAGAATCTTTCTATAAAGAATAAAACTATAAGCCCTCCCCGGCGGGGAATCGTACCCCGGTCTCCCGCGTGACAGGCGGGGATACTGACCACTATACTACCGAGGACACATTAGGGACTTATAATTGGTTTCATTTATTACACCATTCATTACGTACACTTATATTCACAATAAATTACAAAGCGGTTAAAAATATAAGAATCTATCTCTGCACAGAACAAAACTTTAAGCTCTCCCCGGCGGGGAATCGAACCCCGGTCTCCCGTGTGACAGGCGGGGATACTGACCACTATACTACCGAGGACACATTAGGGTCTTCTATTTGGTTTCATTTATTACACTATTCAATATTTACACTTACGTTTAAAATAAATTTCAAAGTAGTTAAAAATATAAGAATCTATCTATAAAGAATAAAACTATAAGCCCTCCCCGGCGAAGAATCGAACCCCGATCTCCCGCGTGACAGGCGGGGATACTGACCACTATACTACCGAGGACACATAAGGGACTTCCTAATTGGTTTCATTTATTACACCATTCATTACGTACACTTATATTCACAATAAATTACAAAGCGGTTAAAAATATAAGAATCTATCTCTGCACAGAACAAAACTTTAAGCTCTCCCCGGCGGGGAATCGAACCCCTGTCTCCCGTGTGACAGGCGGGGATACTGACCACTATACTACCGAGGACACATTGAGGACTTCGAATTAGTTTGATTTATTACACTATTCATTATTTACACTTACGTTTAAAATAAATTTCAAAGTAGTTAAAAATATAAGAATCTATCTATAAAGAACAAAACTATAAGCCCTCCCCGGCGGGGAATCGAACCCCAGTCTCCCGCGTGACAGGCGGGGATACTGACCACTATACTACCGAGGACACATTCAGGATTTCGAATTAGTTTGATTTATTACACTATTCATTATTTACACTTACGTTTAAAATAAATTTCAAAGTAGTTAAAAATATAAGAATCTATCTATAAAGAACAAAACTATAAGCCCTCCCCGACGTTGAATCGAACCCCGGTCTCCCGCGTGACAGGCGGGGATAATAACCACTATACTAACGAGGACACATTAGGGACTTCTAATTAGTTTCATTTATTACACTATTCATTATTTACAATTACGTTTAAAATAAATTTCGATGTAGTTAAAAATATCAGAATCTATCTAGAAAGAATAAAACTATAACCCCTCCCCGGCGAAGAATCGAAACCCGGCCTTCCGAGTGACAGGCGGGAATACTGACCGTTATACTTCCGAGGATACATTAGGGACTTATAATTGGTTTCATTTATTACACTATTCATTATTTACACTTACGTTTAAAATAAATTTCAAAGTATTTAAAATTATAAGAATCTTTCTATAAAGAACAAAACTATAAGCCCTCCCCGGCGGGAAATCGAACCCCGGTCTCCCGAGTGACAGGCGGGGATACTGACCACTATACTACCGAGGACACATTGGGGACTTCCGAATTAGTTTGATTTATTACACTATTCAATATTTACACTTACGTTTAAAATAAATTTCAAAGTAGTTAAAAATATAAGAATCTATCTATAAAGAACAAAACTATAACCCCTCCCCGGCGAAGAATCGAAACCCGGCCTCCCGAGTGACAGGCGGTGATACTGACCACTATACTACCGAGGACACATTAGGGACTTCCTAATTGGTTTCATTTATTACACTATTCATTATTTACACTTACGTTTAAAATAATTTTCAAAGCAGTTAAAAATATAAGAATCTATCTATAAAGACTAAAACTATAAGCCCTCCCCGTCGTGGAATCGAACTCCGTTCTCCCGCGTGACAGGCGGGGATACTGACCACTATACTACCGAGGACACATTAGGGACTTCCCCCTAATTGGTTTCATTTATTACACCATTCATTACGTACACTTATATTCACAATAAATTACAAAGCGGTTAAAAATATAAGAATCTTTCTATAAAGAATAAAACTATAAGCCCTCCCCGGCGGGGAATCGAACCCCGGTCTCCCGCGTGACAGGCGGGGATACTGACCACTATACTACCGAGGACACATTAGGGACTTATAATTGGTTTCATTTATTACACCATTCATTACGTACACTTATATTCACAATAAATTACAAAGCGGTTAAAAATATAAGAATCTATCTCTGCACAGAACAAAACTTTAAGCTCTCCCCGGCGGGGAATCGAACCCCGGTCTCCCGTGTGACAGGCGGGGATACTGACCACTATACTACCGAGGACACATTAGGGTCTTCTATTTGGTTTCATTTATTACACTATTCAATATTTACACTTACGTTTAAAATAAATTTCAAAGTAGTTAAAAATATAAGAATCTATCTATAAAGAATAAAACTATAAGCCCTCCCCGGCGAAGAATCGAACCCCGATCTCCCGCGTGACAGGCGGGGATACTGACCACTATACTACCGAGGACACATAAGGGACTTCCTAATTGGTTTCATTTATTACACCATTCATTACGTACACTTATATTCACAATAAATTACAAAGCGGTTAAAAATATAAGAATCTATCTCTGCACAGAACAAAACTTTAAGCTCTCCCCGGCGGGGAATCGAACCCCTGTCTCCCGTGTGACAGGCGGGGATACTGACCACTATACTACCGAGGACACATTGAGGACTTCGAATTAGTTTGATTTATTACACTATTCATTATTTACACTTACGTTTAAAATAAATTTCAAAGTAGTTAAAAATATAAGAATCTATCTATAAAGAACAAAACTATAAGCCCTCCCCGGCGGGGAATCGAACCCCAGTCTCCCGCGTGACAGGCGGGGATACTGACCACTATACTACCGAGGACACATTCAGGATTTCGAATTAGTTTGATTTATTACACTATTCATTATTTACACTTACGTTTAAAATAAATTTCAAAGTAGTTAAAAATATAAGAATCTATCTATAAAGAACAAAACTATAAGCCCTCCCCGACGTTGAATCGAACCCCGGTCTCCCGCGTGACAGGCGGGGATAATAACCACTATACTAACGAGGACACATTAGGGACTTCTAATTAGTTTCATTTATTACACTATTCATTATTTACAATTACGTTTAAAATAAATTTCGATGTAGTTAAAAATATCAGAATATCTATCTAGAAAGAATAAAACTATAACCCCTCCCCGGCGAAGAATCGAAACACGGCCTCCCGAGTGACAGGCGGGGATACTGACCGTTTTACTTCCGAGGATACATTAGGGACTTATAATTGGTTTCATTTATTACACTATTCATTATTTACACTTACGTTTAAAATAAATTTCAAAGTATTTAAAATTATAAGAATCTTTCTATAAAGAACAAAACTATAAGCCCTCCCCGGGGGGAAATCGAACCCCGGTCTCCCGCGTGACAGGCGGGGATACTGACCACTATACTACCGAGGACACATTGGGGACTTCGAATTAGTTTGATTTATTACACTATTCAATATTTACACTTACGTTTAAAATAAATTACAAAGTAGTTAAAAATATAAGAATATATCTATCTATAAAGAACAAAACTATAACCCCTCCCCGGCGAAGAATCGAAACCCGGCCTCCCGAGTGACAGGCGGTGATACTGACCACTATACTACCGAGGACACATTAGGGACTTCCCCTAATTGGTTTCATTTATTACACTATTCATTATTTACACTTACGTTTAAAATAATTTTCAAAGCAGTTAAAAATATAAGAATCTATCTATAAAGACTAAAACTATAAGCCCTCCCCGTTGTGGAATCGAACTCCGTTCTCCCGCGTGACAGGCGGGGATACTGACAACTATACTACCGAGGAAACATTAGGGACTTCCTAATTGGTTTCATTTATTACACCATTCATTACGTACACTTATATTCACAATAAATTACAAAGCGGTTAAAAATATAAGAATCTATCTCTGCACAGAACAAAACTTTAAGCTCTCCCCGGCGGGGAATCAAACCCCGGTCTCCCGTGTGACAGGCGGGGATACTGACCACTATACTTCCGAGGATACATTAGGGACTTATAATTGGTTTCATTTATTACACTATTCATTATTTACACTTACGTTTAAAATAATTTTCAAAGCAGTTAAAAATATAAGAATCTATCTATAAAGACTAAAACTATAAGCCCTCCCCGTTGTGGAATCGAACTCCGTTCTCCCGCGTGACAGGCGGGGATACTGACCACTATACTACCGAGGACACATTAGGGACTTCCTAATTGGTTTCATTTATTACACCATTCATTACGTACACTTATATTCACAATAAATTACAAATCGGTTAAAAATATAAGAATCTTTCTATAAAGAATAAAACTATAAGCCCTCCCCGGCGGGGAATCGAACCCCGGTCTCCCGCGTGACAGGCGGGGATACTGACCACTATACTACCGAGGACACATTAGGGACTTATAATTGGTTTCATTTATTACACCATTCATTACGTACACTTATATTCACAATAAATTACAAAGCGGTTAAAAATATAAGAATCTATCTCTGCACAGAACAAAACTTTAAGCTCTCCCCGGCGGGGAATCAAACCCCGGTCTCCCGTGTGACAGGCGGGGATACTGACCACTATACTACCGAGGACACATTAGGGTCTTCCCCTATTTGGTTTCATTTATTACACTATTCAATATTTACACTTACGTTTAAAATAAATTTCAAAGTAGTTAAAAATATAAGAATCTATCTATAAAGAATAAAACTATAAGCCCTCCCCGGCGAAGAATCGAACCCCGATCTCCCGCGTGACAGGCGGGGATACTGACCACTATACTACCGAGGACACATAAGGGACTTCCTAATTGGTTTCATTTATTACACCATTCATTACGTACACTTATATTCACAATAAATTACAAAGCGGTTAAAAATATAAGAATCTATCTCTGCACAGAACAAAACTTTAAGCTCTCCCCGGCGGGGAATCGAACCCCTGTCTCCCGTGTGACAGGCGGGATACTGACCACTATACTACCGAGGACACATTGAGGACTTCCGAATTAGTTTGATTTATTACACTATTCATTATTTACACTTACGTTTAAAATAAATTTCAAAGTAGTTAAAAATATAAGAATCTATCTATAAAGAACAAAACTATAAGCCCTCCCCGGCGGGGAATCGAACCCCAGTCTCCCGCGTGACAGGCGGGGATACTGACCACTATACTACCGAGGACACATTGAGGATTTCGAATTAGTTTGATTTATTACACTATTCATTATTTACACTTACGTTTAAAATAAATTTCAAAGTAGTTAAAAATATAAGAATCTATCTATAAAGAACAAAACTATAAGCCCTCCCCGACGTTGAATCGAACCCCGGTCTCCCGCGTGACAGGCGGGGATAATAACCACTATACTACAGAGGACACATTAGGGACTTCTAATTGGTTTCATTTATTACACTTTTCATTATTTACACTTACGTTTAAAATAAATTTCAAAGTATTTAAAATTATAAGAATCTTTCTATAAAGAATAAAACTATAAGCCCTCCCCGGCGGGGAATCGAACCCCGGTCTCCCGCGTGACAGGCGGGGATACTGACCACTATACTACCGAGGACACATTAGGGACTTCCTAATTGGTTTCATTTATTACACTATTCATTATTTACACTTACGTTTAAAATAATTTTCAAAGTAGTTAAAAATATAAGAATCTATCTATAAAGACAAAAACTATAAGCCCTTCCCGGCGTGGAATCGAACTCCGATCTCCCGCGTGACAGGCGGGGATACTGGCCACTATACTAACGAGGACACATTAGGGACTTCCTAATTAGTTTCATTTATTACACTATTCATTATTTACAATTACGTTTAAAATAAATTTCGATGTTGTTAAAAATATCAGAATCTATCTAGAAAGAATAAAACTATAACCCCTCCCCGGCGAAGAATCGAAACCCGGCCTCCCGAGTGACAGGCGAAGATACTGACAACTATACTACCGAGGACACATTGGGGACTTCGAATTAGTTTGATTTATTACACTATTCAATATTTACACTTACGTTTAAAATAAATTTCAAAGTAGTTAAAAATATAAGAATCTATCTATAAAGACTAAAACTAAAAGCCCTCCCCGTCGTGGAATCGAACTCCGGTCTCCCGCGTGACAGGCGGGGATACTGACCACTATACTACCGAGGACACATTAGGGACTTATAATTGGTTTCATTTATTACACCATTCATTACGTACACTTATATTCACAATAAATTACAAAGCGGTTAAAAATATAAGAATCTTTCTATAAAGAATAAAACTATAAGCCCTCCCCGGTGGGGAATCGAACCCCGGTCTCCCGCGTGACAGGAGGGGATACTGACCACTATACTTCGGAGGACACATTAGGGACTTATAATTGGTTTCATTTATTAAACTATTCATTATTTACACTTACGTTTAAAATAAATTTCAAAGTATTTAAAATTATAAGAATCTTTCTATAAAGAACAAAACTATAAGCCCTCCCCGGCGGGAAATCGAACCCCGGTCACCCGCGTGGATACTGACCACTATACTACCGAGGACACATTAGGGTCTTCTATTTTGTTTCATTTATTACACTATTCATTATTTACACTTACGTTTAAAATAATTTTCAAAGTAGTTAAAAATATAAGAATCTATCTATAAAGACAAAAACTATAAGCCCTTCCCGGCGTGGAATCGAACTCCGATCTCCCGCGTGACAGGTGGGGATACTGGCCACTATACTAACGAGGACACATTAGGGACTTCTAATTAGTTTCATTTATTACACTATTCATTATTTACAATTACGTTTAAAATAAATTTCAAAGTAGTTAAAAATATAAGAATCTATCTATAAAGAACAAAACTATAACCCCTCCCCGGCGAAGAATCGAACCCCGATCTCCCGCGTGACAGGCGGGGATACTGACCACTATACTACCGAGGACACATAAGGGACTTCCCCCTAATTGGTTTCATTTATTACACCATTCATTACGTACACTTATATTCACAATAAATTACAAAGCGGTTAAAAATATAAGAATCTATCTCTGCACAGAACAAAACTTTAAGCTCTCCCCGGCGGGAAATCGAACCCCGGTCTCCCGTGTGACAGGCGGGGATACTGACCACTATACTACCGAGGACACATAAGGGACTTCCTAATTGGTTTCATTTATTACACCATTCATTACGTACACTTATATTCACAATAAATTACAAAGCGGTTAAAAATATAAGAATCTATCTCTGCACAGAACAAAACTTTAAGCTCTCCCCGGCGGGGAATCGAACCCCGGTCTCCCGTGTGACAGGCGGGGATACTGACCACTATACTACCAAAGACACATTGAGGACTTCGAATTAGTTTGATTTATTACACTGTTCATTATTTACACTTACGTTTAAAATAAATTTCAAAGTAGTTAAAAATATAAGAATCGATCTATAAAGAACAAAACTATAAGCCCTCCCCGGTGGGGAATCGAACCCCAGTCTCCCGCGTGACATTCGGGGATACTGACCACTATACTACCGAGGACACATTGAGGATTTCGAATTAGTTTGATTTATTACACTATTCATTATTTACACTTACGTTTAAAATAAATTTCAAAGTAGTTAAAAATATAAGAATCTATCTATAAAGAACAAAACTATAAGCCCTCCCCGACGTTGAATCGAACCCCGGTCTCCCGCGTGACAGGCGGGGATAATAACCACTATACTAACGAGGACACATTAGGGACTTCTAATTAGTTTCATTTATTACACTATTCATTATTTACAATTACGTTTAAAATAAATTTCGATGTAGTTAAAAATATCAGAATATATCTATCTAGAAAGAATAAAACTATAACCCCTCCCCGGCGAAGAATCGAAACACGGCCTCCCGAGTGACAGGCGGGGATACTGACCGTTTTACTTCCGAGGATACATTAGGGACTTATAATTGGTTTCATTTATTACACTATTCATTATTTACACTTACGTTTAAAATAAATTTCAAAGTATTTAAAATTATAAGAATCTTTCTATAAAGAACAAAACTATAAGCCCTCCCCGGCGGGAAATCGAACCCCGGTCTCCCGCGTGACAGGCGGGGATACTGACCACTATACTACCGAGGACACATTGGGGACTTCGAATTAGTTTGATTTATTACACTATTCAATATTTACACTTACGTTTAAAAAAAAAAAAAAATTACAAAGTAGTTAAAAATATAAGAGAATCTATCTATAAAGAACAAAACTATAACCCCTCCCCGGCGAAGAATCGAAACCCGGCCTCCCGAGTGACAGGCGGTGATACTGACCACTATACTACCGAGGACACATTAGGGACTTCCCCTAATTGGTTTCATTTATTACACTATTCATTATTTACACTTACGTTTAAAATAATTTTCAAAGCAGTTAAAAATATAAGAATCTATCTATAAAGACTAAAACTATAAGCCCTCCCCGTTGTGGAATCGAACTCCGTTCTCCCGCGTGACAGGCGGGGATACTGACAACTATACTACCGAGGAAACATTAGGGACTTCCTAATTGGTTTCATTTATTACACCATTCATTACGTACACTTATATTCACAATAAATTACAAAGCGGTTAAAAATATAAGAATCTATCTCTGCACAGAACAAAACTTTAAGCTCTCCCCGGCGGGGAATCAAACCCCGGTCTCCCGTGTGACAGGCGGGGATACTGACCACTATACTTCCGAGGATACATTAGGGACTTATAATTGGTTTCATTTATTACACTATTCATTATTTACACTTACGTTTAAAATAATTTTCAAAGCAGTTAAAAATATAAGAATCTATCTATAAAGACTAAAACTATAAGCCCTCCCCGTTGTGGAATCGAACTCCGTTCTCCCGCGTGACAGGCGGGGATACTGACCACTATACTACCGAGGACACATTAGGGACTTCCTAATTGGTTTCATTTATTACACCATTCATTACGTACACTTATATTCACAATAAATTACAAAGCGGTTAAAAATATAAGAATCTTTCTATAAAGAATAAAACTATAAGCCCTCCCCGGCGGGGAATCGAACCCCGGTCTCCCGCGTGACAGGCGGGGATACTGACCACTATACTACCGAGGACACATTAGGGACTTATAATTGGTTTCATTTATTACACCATTCATTACGTACACTTATATTCACAATAAATTACAAAGCGGTTAAAAATATAAGAATCTATCTCTGCACAGAACAAAACTTTAAGCTCTCCCCGGCGGGGAATCAAACCCCGGTCTCCCGTGTGAAAGGCGGGGATACTGACCACTATACTACCGAGGACACATAAGGGACTTCCTAATTGGTTTCATTTATTACACCATTCATTACGTACACTTATATTCACAATAAATTACAAAGCGGTTAAAAATATAAGAATCTATCTCTGCACAGAACAAAACTTTAAGCTCTCCCCGGCGGGGAATCAAACCCCGGTCTCCCGTGTGACAGGCGGGGATACTGACCACTATACTACCGAGGACACATAAGGGACTTCCTAATTGGTTTCATTTATTACACCATTCATTACGTACACTTATATTCACAATAAATTACAAAGCGGTTAAAAATATAAGAATCTATCTCTGCACAGAACAAAACTTTAAGCTCTCCCCGGCGGGGAATCGAACCCCTGTCTCCCGTGTGACAGGCGGGGATACTGACCACTATACTACCGAGGACACATTGAGGACTTCGAATTAGTTTGATTTATTACACTATTCATTATTTACACTTACGTTTAAAATAAATTTCAAAGTAGTTAAAAATATAAGAATCTATCTATAAAGAACAAAACTATAAGCCCTCCCCGGCGGGGAATCGAACCCCAGTCTCCCGCGTGACAGGCGGGGATACTGACCACTATACTACCGAGGACACATTCAGGATTTCGAATTAGTTTGATTTATTACACTATTCATTATTTACACTTACGTTTAAAATAAATTTCAAAGTAGTTAAAAATATAAGAATCTATCTATAAAGAACAAAACTATAAGCCCTCCCCGACGTTGAATCGAACCCCGGTCTCCCGCGTGACAGGCGGGGATAATAACCACTATACTAACGAGGACACATTAGGGACTTCTAATTAGTTTCATTTATTACACTATTCATTATTTACAATTACGTTTAAAATAAATTTCGATGTAGTTAAAAATATCAGAATCTATCTAGAAAGAATAAAACTATAACCCCTCCCCGGCGAAGAATCGAAACCCGGCCTTCCGAGTGACAGGCGGGGATACTGACCGTTATACTTCCGAGGATACATTAGGGACTTATAATTGGTTTCATTTATTACACTATTCATTATTTACACTTACGTTTAAAATAAATTTCAAAGTATTTAAAATTATAAGAATCTTTCTATAAAGAACAAAACTATAAGCCCTCCCCGGCGGGAAATCGAACCCCGGTCTCCCGAGTGACAGGCGGGGATACTGACCACTATACTACCGAGGACACATTGGGGACTTCCGAATTAGTTTGATTTATTACACTATTCAATATTTACACTTACGTTTAAAATAAATTTCAAAGTAGTTAAAAATATAAGAATATCTATCTATAAAGAACAAAACTATAACCCCTCCCCGGCGAAGAATCGAAACCCGGCCTCCCGAGTGACAGGCGGTGATACTGACCACTATACTACCGAGGACACATTAGGGACTTCCTAATTGGTTTCATTTATTACACTATTCATTATTTACACTTACGTTTAAAATAATTTTCAAAGCAGTTAAAAATATAAGAATCTATCTATAAAGACTAAAACTATAAGCCCTCCCCGTCGTGGAATCGAACTCCGTTCTCCCGCGTGACAGGCGGGGATACTGACCACTATACTACCGAGGACACATTAGGGACTTCCCCCTAATTGGTTTCATTTATTACACCATTCATTACGTACACTTATATTCACAATAAATTACAAAGCGGTTAAAAATATAAGAATCTTTCTATAAAGAATAAAACTATAAGCCCTCCCCGGCGGGGAATCGAACCCCGGTCTCCCGCGTGACAGGCGGGGATACTGACCACTATACTACCGAGGACACATTAGGGACTTATAATTGGTTTCATTTATTACACCATTCATTACGTACACTTATATTCACAATAAATTACAAAGCGGTTAAAAATATAAGAATCTATCTCTGCACAGAACAAAACTTTAAGCTCTCCCCGGCGGGGAATCGAACCCCGGTCTCCCGTGTGACAGGCGGGGATACTGACCACTATACTACCGAGGACACATTAGGGTCTTCTATTTGGTTTCATTTATTACACTATTCAATATTTACACTTACGTTTAAAATAAATTTCAAAGTAGTTAAAAATATAAGAATCTATCTATAAAGAATAAAACTATAAGCCCTCCCCGGCGAAGAATCGAACCCCGATCTCCCGCGTGACAGGCGGGGATACTGACCACTATACTACCGAGGACACATAAGGGACTTCCTAATTGGTTTCATTTATTACACCATTCATTACGTACACTTATATTCACAATAAATTACAAAGCGGTTAAAAATATAAGAATCTATCTCTGCACAGAACAAAACTTTAAGCTCTCCCCGGCGGGGAATCGAACCCCTGTCTCCCGTGTGACAGGCGGGGATACTGACCACTATACTACCGAGGACACATTGAGGACTTCGAATTAGTTTGATTTATTACACTATTCATTATTTACACTTACGTTTAAAATAAATTTCAAAGTAGTTAAAAATATAAGAATCTATCTATAAAGAACAAAACTATAAGCCCTCCCCGGCGGGGAATCGAACCCCAGTCTCCCGCGTGACAGGCGGGGATACTGACCACTATACTACCGAGGACACATTCAGGATTTCGAATTAGTTTGATTTATTACACTATTCATTATTTACACTTACGTTTAAAATAAATTTCAAAGTAGTTAAAAATATAAGAATCTATCTATAAAGAACAAAACTATAAGCCCTCCCCGACGTTGAATCGAACCCCGGTCTCCCGCGTGACAGGCGGGGATAATAACCACTATACTAACGAGGACACATTAGGGACTTCTAATTAGTTTCATTTATTACACTATTCATTATTTACAATTACGTTTAAAATAAATTTCGATGTAGTTAAAAATATCAGAATATCTATCTAGAAAGAATAAAACTATAACCCCTCCCCGGCGAAGAATCGAAACACGGCCTCCCGAGTGACAGGCGGGGATACTGACCGTTTTACTTCCGAGGATACATTAGGGACTTATAATTGGTTTCATTTATTACACTATTCATTATTTACACTTACGTTTAAAATAAATTTCAAAGTATTTAAAATTATAAGAATCTTTCTATAAAGAACAAAACTATAAGCCCTCCCCGGGGGGAAATCGAACCCCGGTCTCCCGCGTGACAGGCGGGGATACTGACCACTATACTACCGAGGACACATTGGGGACTTCGAATTAGTTTGATTTATTACACTATTCAATATTTACACTTACGTTTAAAATAAATTACAAAGTAGTTAAAAATATAAGAATATATCTATCTATAAAGAACAAAACTATAACCCCTCCCCGGCGAAGAATCGAAACCCGGCCTCCCGAGTGACAGGCGGTGATACTGACCACTATACTACCGAGGACACATTAGGGACTTCCCCTAATTGGTTTCATTTATTACACTATTCATTATTTACACTTACGTTTAAAATAATTTTCAAAGCAGTTAAAAATATAAGAATCTATCTATAAAGACTAAAACTATAAGCCCTCCCCGTTGTGGAATCGAACTCCGTTCTCCCGCGTGACAGGCGGGGATACTGACAACTATACTACCGAGGAAACATTAGGGACTTCCTAATTGGTTTCATTTATTACACCATTCATTACGTACACTTATATTCACAATAAATTACAAAGCGGTTAAAAATATAAGAATCTATCTCTGCACAGAACAAAACTTTAAGCTCTCCCCGGCGGGGAATCAAACCCCGGTCTCCCGTGTGACAGGCGGGGATACTGACCACTATACTACCGAGGACACATAAGGGACTTCCTAATTGGTTTCATTTATTACACCATTCATTACGTACACTTATATTCACAATAAATTACAAAGCGGTTAAAAATATAAGAATCTATCTCTGCACAGAACAAAACTTTAAGCTCTCCCCGGCGGGGAATCGAACCCCTGTCTCCCGTGTGACAGGCGGGGATACTGACCACTATACTACCGAGGACACATTGAGGACTTCGAATTAGTTTGATTTATTACACTATTCATTATTTACACTTACGTTTAAAATAAATTTCAAAGTAGTTAAAAATATAAGAATCTATCTATAAAGAACAAAACTATAAGCCCTCCCCGGCGGGGAATCGAACCCCAGTCTCCCGCGTGACAGGCGGGGATACTGACCACTATACTACCGAGGACACATTCAGGATTTCGAATTAGTTTGATTTATTACACTATTCATTATTTACACTTACGTTTAAAATAAATTTCAAAGTAGTTAAAAATATAAGAATCTATCTATAAAGAACAAAACTATAAGCCCTCCCCGACGTTGAATCGAACCCCGGTCTCCCGCGTGACAGGCGGGGATAATAACCACTATACTAACGAGGACACATTAGGGACTTCTAATTAGTTTCATTTATTACACTATTCATTATTTACAATTACGTTTAAAATAAATTTCGATGTAGTTAAAAATATCAGAATATCTATCTAGAAAGAATAAAACTATAACCCCTCCCCGGCGAAGAATCGAAACCCGGCCTTCCGAGTGACAGGCGGGGATACTGACCGTTATACTTCCGAGGATACATTAGGGACTTATAATTGGTTTCATTTATTACACTATTCATTATTTACACTTACGTTTAAAATAAATTTCAAAGTATTTAAAATTATAAGAATCTTTCTATAAAGAACAAAACTATAAGCCCTCCCCGTTGTGGAATCGAACTCCGTTCTCCCGCGTGACAGGCGGGGATACTGACCACTATACTACCGAGGACACATTAGGGACTTCCTAATTGGTTTCATTTATTACACCATTCATTACGTACACTTATATTCACAATAAATTACAAAGCGGTTAAAAATATAAGAATCTTTCTATAAAGAATAAAACTATAAGCCCTCCCCGGCGGGGAATCGAACCCCGGTCTCCCGCGTGACAGGCGGGGATACTGACCACTATACTACCGAGGACACATTAGGGACTTATAATTGGTTTCATTTATTACACCATTCATTACGTACACTTATATTCACAATAAATTACAAAGCGGTTAAAAATATAAGAATCTATCTCTGCACAGAACAAAACTTTAAGCTCTCCCCGGCGGGGAATCAAACCCCGGTCTCCCGTGTGACAGGCGGGGATACTGACCACTATACTACCGAGGACACATTAGGGTCTTCCCCTATTTGGTTTCATTTATTACACTATTCAATATTTACACTTACGTTTAAAATAAATTTCAAAGTAGTTAAAAATATAAGAATCTATCTATAAAGAATAAAACTATAAGCCCTCCCCGGCGAAGAATCGAACCCCGATCTCCCGCGTGACAGGCGGGGATACTGACCACTATACTACCGAGGACACATAAGGGACTTCCTAATTGGTTTCATTTATTACACCATTCATTACGTACACTTATATTCACAATAAATTACAAAGCGGTTAAAAATATAAGAATCTATCTCTGCACAGAACAAAACTTTAAGCTCTCCCCGGCGGGGAATCGAACCCCTGTCTCCCGTGTGACAGGCGGGGATACTGACCACTATACTACCGAGGACACATTGAGGACTTCCGAATTAGTTTGATTTATTACACTATTCATTATTTACACTTACGTTTAAAATAAATTTCAAAGTAGTTAAAAATATAAGAATCTATCTATAAAGAACAAAACTATAAGCCCTCCCCGGCGGGGAATCGAACCCCAGTCTCCCGCGTGACAGGCGGGGATACTGACCACTATACTACCGAGGACACATTGAGGATTTCGAATTAGTTTGATTTATTACACTATTCATTATTTACACTTACGTTTAAAATAAATTTCAAAGTAGTTAAAAATATAAGAATCTATCTATAAAGAACAAAACTATAAGCCCTCCCCGACGTTGAATCGAACCCCGGTCTCCCGCGTGACAGGCGGGGATAATAACCACTATACTACAGAGGACACATTAGGGACTTCTAATTGGTTTCATTTATTACACTTTTCATTATTTACACTTACGTTTAAAATAAATTTCAAAGTATTTAAAATTATAAGAATCTTTCTATAAAGAATAAAACTATAAGCCCTCCCCGGCGGGGAATCGAACCCCGGTCTCCCGCGTGACAGGCGGGGATACTGACCACTATACTACCGAGGACACATTAGGGACTTCCTAATTGGTTTCATTTATTACACTATTCATTATTTACACTTACGTTTAAAATAATTTTCAAAGTAGTTAAAAATATAAGAATCTATCTATAAAGACAAAAACTATAAGCCCTTCCCGGCGTGGAATCGAACTCCGATCTCCCGCGTGACAGGCGGGGATACTGGCCACTATACTAACGAGGACACATTAGGGACTTCCTAATTAGTTTCATTTATTACACTATTCATTATTTACAATTACGTTTAAAATAAATTTCGATGTTGTTAAAAATATCAGAATCTATCTAGAAAGAATAAAACTATAACCCCTCCCCGGCGAAGAATCGAAACCCGGCCTCCCGAGTGACAGGCGAAGATACTGACAACTATACTACCGAGGACACATTGGGGACTTCGAATTAGTTTGATTTATTACACTATTCAATATTTACACTTACGTTTAAAATAAATTTCAAAGTAGTTAAAAATATAAGAATCTATCTATAAAGACTAAAACTAAAAGCCCTCCCCGTCGTGGAATCGAACTCCGGTCTCCCGCGTGACAGGCGGGGATACTGACCACTATACTACCGAGGACACATTAGGGACTTATAATTGGTTTCATTTATTACACCATTCATTACGTACACTTATATTCACAATAAATTACAAAGCGGTTAAAAATATAAGAATCTTTCTATAAAGAATAAAACTATAAGCCCTCCCCGGTGGGGAATCGAACCCCGGTCTCCCGCGTGACAGGAGGGGATACTGACCACTATACTTCGGAGGACACATTAGGGACTTATAATTGGTTTCATTTATTAAACTATTCATTATTTACACTTACGTTTAAAATAAATTTCAAAGTATTTAAAATTATAAGAATCTTTCTATAAAGAACAAAACTATAAGCCCTCCCCGGCGGGAAATCGAACCCCGGTCACCCGCGTGGATACTGACCACTATACTACCGAGGACACATTAGGGTCTTCTATTTTGTTTCATTTATTACACTATTCATTATTTACACTTACGTTTAAAATAATTTTCAAAGTAGTTAAAAATATAAGAATCTATCTATAAAGACAAAAACTATAAGCCCTTCCCGGCGTGGAATCGAACTCCGATCTCCCGCGTGACAGGTGGGGATACTGGCCACTATACTAACGAGGACACATTAGGGACTTCTAATTAGTTTCATTTATTACACTATTCATTATTTACAATTACGTTTAAAATAAATTTCAAAGTAGTTAAAAATATAAGAATATCTATCTATAAAGAACAAAACTATAACCCCTCCCCGGCGAAGAATCGAAACCCGGCCTCCCGAGTGACAGGCGGTGATACTGTCCACTATACTACCGAGGACACATTAGGGCCTTCCCTATTTGGTTTCATTTATTACACTATTCAATATTTACACTTACGTTTAAAATAAATTTCAAAGTAGTTAAAAATATAAGAATCTATCTATAAAGAATAAAACTATAAGCCCTCCCCGGCGAAGAATCGAACCCCGATCTCCCGCGTGACAGGCGGGGATACTGACCACTATACTACCGAGGACACATAAGGGACTTCCCCCTAATTGGTTTCATTTATTACACCATTCATTACGTACACTTATATTCACAATAAATTACAAAGCGGTTAAAAATATAAGAATCTATCTCTGCACAGAACAAAACTTTAAGCTCTCCCCGGCGGGAAATCGAACCCCGGTCTCCCGTGTGACAGGCGGGGATACTGACCACTATACTACCGAGGACACATAAGGGACTTCCTAATTGGTTTCATTTATTACACCATTCATTACGTACACTTATATTCACAATAAATTACAAAGCGGTTAAAAATATAAGAATCTATCTCTGCACAGAACAAAACTTTAAGCTCTCCCCGGCGGGGAATCGAACCCCGGTCTCCCGTGTGACAGGCGGGGATACTGACCACTATACTACCGAGGACACATTGAGGACTTCGAATTAGTTTGATTTATTACACTGTTCATTATTTACACTTACGTTTAAAATAAATTTCAAAGTAGTTAAAAATATAAGAATCGATCTATAAAGAACAAAACTATAAGCCCTCCCCGGTGGGGAATCGAACCCCAGTCTCCCGCGTGACATTCGGGGATACTGACCACTATACTACCGAGGACACATTGAGGATTTCGAATTAGTTTGATTTATTACACTATTCATTATTTACACTTACGTTTAAAATAAATTTCAAAGTAGTTAAAAATATAAGAATCTATCTATAAAGAACAAAACTATAAGCCCTCCCCGACGTTGAATCGAACCCCGGTCTCCCGCGTGACAGGCGGGGATAATAACCACTATACTAACGAGGACACATTAGGGACTTCTAATTAGTTTCATTTATTACACTATTCATTATTTACAATTACGTTTAAAATAAATTTCGATGTAGTTAAAAATATCAGAATATATCTATCTAGAAAGAATAAAACTATAACCCCTCCCCGGCGAAGAATCGAAACACGGCCTCCCGAGTGACAGGCGGGGATACTGACCGTTTTACTTCCGAGGATACATTAGGGACTTATAATTGGTTTCATTTATTACACTATTCATTATTTACACTTACGTTTAAAATAAATTTCAAAGTATTTAAAATTATAAGAATCTTTCTATAAAGAACAAAACTATAAGCCCTCCCCGGCGGGAAATCGAACCCCGGTCTCCCGCGTGACAGGCGGGGATACTGACCACTATACTACCGAGGACACATTGGGGACTTCGAATTAGTTTGATTTATTACACTATTCAATATTTACACTTACGTTTAAAAAAAAAATAAATTACAAAGTAGTTAAAAATATAAGAGAATCTATCTATAAAGAACAAAACTATAACCCCTCCCCGGCGAAGAATCGAAACCCGGCCTCCCGAGTGACAGGCGGTGATACTGACCACTATACTACCGAGGACACATTAGGGACTTCCCCTAATTGGTTTCATTTATTACACTATTCATTATTTACACTTACGTTTAAAATAATTTTCAAAGCAGTTAAAAATATAAGAATCTATCTATAAAGACTAAAACTATAAGCCCTCCCCGTTGTGGAATCGAACTCCGTTCTCCCGCGTGACAGGCGGGGATACTGACAACTATACTACCGAGGAAACATTAGGGACTTCCTAATTGGTTTCATTTATTACACCATTCATTACGTACACTTATATTCACAATAAATTACAAAGCGGTTAAAAATATAAGAATCTATCTCTGCACAGAACAAAACTTTAAGCTCTCCCCGGCGGGGAATCAAACCCCGGTCTCCCGTGTGACAGGCGGGGATACTGACCACTATACTTCCGAGGATACATTAGGGACTTATAATTGGTTTCATTTATTACACTATTCATTATTTACACTTACGTTTAAAATAATTTTCAAAGCAGTTAAAAATATAAGAATCTATCTATAAAGACTAAAACTATAAGCCCTCCCCGTTGTGGAATCGAACTCCGTTCTCCCGCGTGACAGGCGGGGATACTGACCACTATACTACCGAGGACACATTAGGGACTTCCTAATTGGTTTCATTTATTACACCATTCATTACGTACACTTATATTCACAATAAATTACAAAGCGGTTAAAAATATAAGAATCTTTCTATAAAGAATAAAACTATAAGCCCTCCCCGGCGGGGAATCGAACCCCGGTCTCCCGCGTGACAGGCGGGGATACTGACCACTATACTACCGAGGACACATTAGGGACTTATAATTGGTTTCATTTATTACACCATTCATTACGTACACTTATATTCACAATAAATTACAAAGCGGTTAAAAATATAAGAATCTATCTCTGCACAGAACAAAACTTTAAGCTCTCCCCGGCGGGGAATCAAACCCCGGTCTCCCGTGTGAAAGGCGGGGATACTGACCACTATACTACCGAGGACACATTAGGGTCTTCCCCTATTTGGTTTCATTTATTACACTATTCAATATTTACACTTACGTTTAAAATAAATTTCAAAGTAGATAAAAATATAAGAATCTATCTATAAAGAATAAAACTATAAGCCCTCCCCGGCGAAGAATCGAACCCCGATCTCCCGCGTGACAGGCGGGGATACTGACCACTATACTACCGAGGACACATAAGGGACTTCCTAATTGGTTTCATTTATTACACCATTCATTACGTACACTTATATTCACAATAAATTACAAAGCGGTTAAAAATATAAGAATCTATCTCTGCACAGAACAAAACTTTAAGCTCTCCCCGGCGGGGAATCGAACCCCTGTCTCCCGTGTGACAGGCGGGGATACTGACCACTATACTACCGAGGACACATTGAGGACTTCCGAATTAGTTTGATTTATTACACTATTCATTATTTACACTTACGTTTAAAATAAATTTCAAAGTAGTTAAAAATATAAGAATCTATCTATAAAGAACAAAACTATAAGCCCTCCCCGGCGGGGAATCGAACCCCAGTCTCCCGCGTGACAGGCGGGGATACTGACCACTATACTACCGAGGACACATTGAGGATTTCGAATTAGTTTGATTTATTACACTATTCATTATTTACACTTACGTTTAAAATAAATTTCAAAGTAGTTAAAAATATAAGAATCTATCTATAAAGAACAAAACTATAAGCC
The DNA here is from genome assembly GCA_947359465.1 of Metellina segmentata. Classification (NCBI taxonomy): domain Eukaryota; kingdom Metazoa; phylum Arthropoda; class Arachnida; order Araneae; family Tetragnathidae; genus Metellina; species Metellina segmentata. The sequence goes on along the minus strand of OX375877.1, from coordinate 47,975,582 downwards.
CTCCCCGACGTTGAATCGAACCCCGGTCTCCCGCGTGACAGGCGGGGATAATAACCACTATACTACAGAGGACACATTAGGGACTTCTAATTGGTTTCATTTATTACACTTTTCATTATTTACACTTACGTTTAAAATAAATTTCAAAGTATTTAAAATTATAAGAATCTTTCTATAAAGAATAAAACTATAAGCCCTCCCCGGCGGGGAATCGAACCCCGGTCTCCCGCGTGACAGGCGGGGATACTGACCACTATACTACCGAGGACACATTAGGGACTTCCTAATTGGTTTCATTTATTACACTATTCATTATTTACACTTACGTTTAAAATAATTTTCAAAGTAGTTAAAAATATAAGAATCTATCTATAAAGACAAAAACTATAAGCCCTTCCCGGCGTGGAATCGAACTCCGATCTCCCGCGTGACAGGCGGGGATACTGGCCACTATACTAACGAGGACACATTAGGGACTTACTAATTAGTTTCATTTATTACACTATTCATTATTTACAATTACGTTTAAAATAAATTTCGATGTTGTTAAAAATATCAGAATCTATCTAGAAAGAATAAAACTATAACCCCTCCCCGGCGAAGAATCGAAACCAGGCCTCCCGAGTGACAGGCGAAGATACTGACAACTATACTACCGAGGACACATTGGGGACTTCGAATTAGTTTGATTTATTACACTATTCAATATTTACACTTACGTTTAAAATAAATTTCAAAGTAGTTAAAAATATAAGAATCTATCTATAAAGACTAAAACTAAAAGCCCTCCCCGTCGTGGAATCGAACTCCGGTCTCCCGCGTGACAGGCGGGGATACTGACCACTATACTACCGAGGACACATTAGGGACTTATAATTGGTTTCATTTATTACACCATTCATTACGTACACTTATATTCACAATAAATTACAAAGCGGTTAAAAATATAAGAATCTTTCTATAAAGAATAAAACTATAAGCCCTCCCCGGTGGGGAATCGAACCCCGGTCTCCCGCGTGACAGGAGGGGATACTGACCACTATACTTCGGAGGACACATTAGGGACTTATAATTGGTTTCATTTATTAAACTATTCATTATTTACACTTACGTTTAAAATAAATTTCAAAGTATTTAAAATTATAAGAATCTTTCTATAAAGAACAAAACTATAAGCCCTCCCCGGCGGGAAATCGAACCCCGGTCACCCGCGTGGATACTGACCACTATACTACCGAGGACACATTAGGGTCTTCTATTTTGTTTCATTTATTACACTATTCATTATTTACACTTACGTTTAAAATAATTTTCAAAGTAGTTAAAAATATAAGAATCTATCTATAAAGACAAAAACTATAAGCCCTTCCCGGCGTGGAATCGAACTCCGATCTCCCGCGTGACAGGTGGGGATACTGGCCACTATACTAACGAGGACACATTAGGGACTTCTAATTAGTTTCATTTATTACACTATTCATTATTTACAATTACGTTTAAAATAAATTTCAAAGTAGTTAAAAATATAAGAATCTATCTATAAAGAACAAAACTATAACCCCTCCCCGGCGAAGAATCGAAACCCGGCCTCCCGAGTGACAGGCGGTGATACTGTCCACTATACTACCGAGGACACATTAGGGTCTTCCCTATTTGGTTTCATTTATTACACTATTCATTATTTACAATTACGTTTAAAATAAATTTCAAAGTAGTTAAAAATATAAGAATATATCTATCTATAAAGAACAAAACTATAACCCCTCCCCGGCGAAGAATCGAAACCCGGCCTCCCGCGTGACAGGCGGGGATACTGACCACTATACTACCGAGGACACATAAGGGACTTCCCCCTAATTGGTTTCATTTATTACACCATTCATTACGTACACTTATATTCACAATAAATTACAAAGCGGTTAAAAATATAAGAATCTATCTCTGCACAGAACAAAACTTTAAGCTCTCCCCGGCGGGAAATCGAACCCCGGTCTCCCGTGTGACAGGCGGGGATACTGACCACTATACTACCGAGGACACATAAGGGACTTCCTAATTGGTTTCATTTATTACACCATTCATTACGTACACTTATATTCACAATAAATTACAAAGCGGTTAAAAATATAAGAATCTATCTCTGCACAGAACAAAACTTTAAGCTCTCCCCGGCGGGGAATCGAACCCCGGTCTCCCGTGTGACAGGCGGGGATACTGACCACTATACTACCGAGGACACATTACGGACTTATAATTGGTTTGATTTATTACACTGTTCATTATTTACACTTACGTTTAAAATAAATTTCAAAGTATTTAAAATTATAAGAATCTTTCTATAAAGAACAAAACTATAAGCCCTCCCCGGCGGGAAATCGAACCCCGGTCTCCCGCGTGACAGGCGGGGATACTGACCACTATACTACCGAGGACACATTGGGGACTTCGAATTAGTTTGATTTATTACACAATTCAATATTTACACTTACGTTTAAAATAAATTTCAAAGTAGTTAAAAATATAAGAATCTATCTATAAAGAACAAAACTATAACCCCTCCCCGGCGAAGAATCGAAACCCGGCCTCCCGAGTGACAGGCGGTGATACTGACCACTATACTACCGAGGACACATTAGGGACTTATAATTGGTTTCCATTTATTACACTATTCATTATTTACACTTACGTTTAAAATAATTTTCAAAGCAGTTAAAAATTATAAGAATCTATCTATAAAGACTAAAATTATAAGCCCTCCCCGTCGTGGAATCGAACTCCGGTCTCCCGCGTGACAGGCGGGATACTGACCACTATACTACAGAGGACACATTAGGGACTTCTAATTGGTTTCATTTATAACACCATTCATTACGTACACTTATATTCACAATAAATTACAAAGCGGTTAAAAATATAAGAATCTTTCTATAAAGAATAAAACTATAAGCCCTCCCCGGCGGGGAATCGAACAACGGTCTCCCGCGTGACAGGAGAGGATACTGACCACTATACTTCCGAGGACACATTAGGGACTTATAATTGGTTTCCATTTATTACACTTTTCATTATTTACACTTACGTTTAAAATAAATTTCAAAGTATTTAAAATTATAAGAATCTTTCTATAAAGAATAAAACTATAAGCCCTCCCCGGCGGGGAATCGAACCCCGGTCTCCCGCGTGACAGGCGGGGATACTGACCACTATACTACCGAGGACACATTGAGGACTTCCGAATTAGTTTAATTTATTATACACTATTCATTATTTACACTTACGTTTAAAATAAATTTCAAAGTAGTTAAAAATATAAGAATCTATCTATAAAGAACAAAACTATAAGCCCTCCCCGGCGGGGAATCGAACCCCGGTCTCCCGCGTGACAGGCGGGGATACTGACCACTATACTACCGAGGACACATTGAGGATTTCCGAATTAGTTTGATTTATTACACTATTCATTATTTACACTTACGTTTAAAAAAAATAAATTTCAAAGTAGTTAAAAATATAAGAATCTATCTATAAAGAACAAAACTATAAGCCCTCCCCGACGTTGAATCGAACCCCGGTCTCCCGCGTGACAGGCGGGGATAATAACCACTATACTAACGAGGACACATTAGGGACTTCTAATTAGTTTCATTTATTACACTATTCATTATTTACAATTACGTTTAAAATAAATTTCGATGTAGTTAAAAATATCAGAATCTATCTAGAAAGAATAAAACTATAACCCCTCCCCGGCGAAGAATCGAAACCCGGCCTCCCGAGTGACAGGCGGGGATACTGACCGTTATACTTCCGAGGATACATTAGGGACTTATAATTGGTTTCATTTATTACACTATTCAATATTTACACTTACGTTTAAAATAAATTTCAAAGTAGTTAAAAATATAAGAATCTATCTATAAAGACTAAAACTATAAGCCCTCCCCGTCGTGGAATCGAACTCCGGTCTCCCGCGTGACAGGCGGGGATACTGACCACTATACTACCGAGGACACATTAGGGACTTATAATTGGTTTCATTTATCACACCATTCATTACGTACACTTATATTCACAATAAATTACAAAGCGGTTAAAAATATAAGAATCTTTCTATAAAGAACAAAATTATAACCCCTCCCCGGCGAAGAATCGAAACCCGGCCTCCCGCGTGACAGGAGGGGATACTGACCACTATACTTCGGAGGACACATTAGGGACTTATAATTGGTTTCATTTATTACACTATTCATTATTTACACTTACGTTTAAAATAATTTTCAAAGCAGTTAAAAATATAAGAATCTATCTATAAAGACTAAAACTATAAGCCCTCCCCGTCGTGGAATCGAACTCCGGTCTCCCGCGTGACAGGCGGGGATACTGACCACTATACTACAGAGGACACATTAGGGACTTCTAATTGGTTTCATTTATAACACCATTCATTACGTACACTTATATTCACAATAAATTACAAAGCGGTTAAAAATATAAGAATCTTTCTATAAAGAATAAAACTATAAGCCCTCCCCGGCGGGGAATCGAACCCCGGTCTCCGGCGTGACAGGAGAGGATACTGACCACTATACTTCCGAGGACACATTAGGGACTTATAATTGGTTTCCATTTATTACACTTTTCATTATTTACACTTACGTTTAAAATAAATTTATAGTATTTAAAATTATAAGAATCTTTCTATAAAGAATAAAACTATAAGCCCTCCCCGGCGGGGAATCGAACCCCGGTCTCCCAAGTGACAGGCGGGGATACTGACCACTATACTACCGAGGACACATTAGGGACTTCCTAATTGGTTTCATTTATTACACTATTCATTATTTACACTTACGTTTAAAATAATTTTCAAAGTAGTTAAAAATATAAGAATCTATCTATAAAGACAAAAACTATAAGCCCTTCCCGGCGGGAAATCGAACCCCGGTCTCCCGCGTGACAGGCGAAGATACTGACCACTATACTACCGAGGACACATTGGGGACTTCCGAATTAGTTTGATTTATTACACTATTCAATATTTACACTTACGTTTAAAATAAATTTCAAAGTAGTTAAAAATATAAGAATCTATCTATAAAGACTAAAACTATAAGCCCTCCCCGTCGTGGAATCGAACTCCGGTCTCCCGCGTGACAGGCGGGGATACTGACCATTATACTACCGAGGACACATTGGGGACTTCGAATTAGTTTGATTTATTACACTATTCAATATTTACACTTACGTTTAAAATAAATTTCAAAGTAGTTAAAAATATAAGAATCTATCTATAAAGAACAAAACTATAACCCCTCCCCGGCGAAGAATCGAAACCCGGCCTCCCGAGTGACAGGCGGTGATACTGACCACTATACTACCGAGGACACATTAGGGACTTATAATTGGTTTCATTTATTACACTATTCATTATTTACACTTACGTTTAAAATAATTTTCAAAGCAGTTAAAAATATAAGAATCTATCTATAAAGACTAAAACTATAAGCCCTCCCCGTCGTGGAATCGAACTCCGGTCTCCCGCGTGACAGGCGGGGATACTGACCACTATACTACAGAGGACACATTAGGGACTTCTAATTGGTTTCATTTATAACACCATTCATTACGTACACTTATATTCACAATAAATTACAAAGCGGTTAAAAATATAAGAATCTTTCTATAAAGAATAAAACTATAAGCCCTCCCCGGCGGGGAATCGAACCCCGGTCTCCGGCGTGACAGGAGAGGATACTGACCACTATACTTCCGAGGACACATTAGGGACTTATAATTGGTTTCCATTTATTACACTTTTCATTATTTACACTTACGTTTAAAATAAATTTCAAAGTATTTAAAATTATAAGAATCTTTCTATAAAGAATAAAACTATAAGCCCTGCCCGGCGGGGAATCGAACCCCGGTCTCCCGCGTGACAGGCGGGGATACTGACCACTATACTACCGAGGACACATTAGGGACTTCCGAATTAGTTTGATTTATTACACTATTCAATATTTACACTTACGTTTAAAATAAATTTCAAAGTAGTTAAAAATATAAGAATCTATCTATAAAGACTAAAACTATAAGCCCTCCCCGTCGTGGAATCGAACTCCGGTCTCCCGCGTGACAGGCGGGGATACTGACCACTATACTACCGAGGACACATTAGGGACTTATAATTGGTTTCATTTATTACACCATTCATTACGTACACTTATATTCACAATAAATTACAAAGCGGTTAAAAATATAAGAATCTTTCTATAAAGAATAAAACTATAAGCCCTCCCCGGTGGGGAATCGAACCCCGGTGTACCGCGTGACAGGCGGGGATAATGACCACTATACTAACGAGGACACATTAGGGACTTCTAATTAGTTCCATTTATTACACTATTCATTATTTACACTTACGTTTAAAATAAATTTCAAAGTATTTAAAATTATAAGAATCTTTCTATAAAGAACAAAACTATAAGCCCTCCCCGGCGGGAAATCGAACCCCGGTCACCCGCGTGGATACTGACCACTATACTACCGAGGACACATTAGGGTCTTCTATTTTGTTTCATTTATTACACTATTCATTATTTACACTTACGTTTAAAATAATTTTCAAAGTAGTTAAAAATATAAGAATCTATCTATAAAGACAAAAACTATAAGCCCTTCCCGGCGTGGAATCGAACTCCGATCTCCCGCGTGACAGGTGGGGATACTGGCCACTATACTAACGAGGACACATTAGGGACTTCTAATTAGTTTCATTTATTACACTATTCATTATTTACAATTACGTTTAAAATAAATTTCAAAGTAGTTAAAAATATAAGAATCTATCTATAAAGAACAAAACTATAACCCCTCCCCGGCGAAGAATGGAAACCCGGCCTCCCGAGTGACAGGCGGTGGTACTGACCACTATACTACCGAGGAAACATTAGGGTCTTCCCCTATTTGGTTTCATTTATTACACTATTCAATATTTACACTTACGTTTAAAATAAATTTCAAAGTAGTTAAAAATATAAGAATCTATCTATAAAGAATAAAACTATAAGCCCTCCCCGGCGAAGAATCGAACCCCGATCTCCCGCGTGACAGGCGGGGATACTGACCACTATACTACCGAGGACACATAAAGGACTTCCCCCTAATTGGTTTCATTTATTACACCATTCATTACGTACACTTATATTCACAATAAATTACAAAGCGGTTAAAAATATAAGAATCTATCTCTGCACAGAACAAAACTTTAAGCTCTCCCCTGCGGGGAATCGAACCCCGGTCTCCCGTGTGACAGGCGGGGATACTGACCACTATACTACCGAGGACACATTGAGGACTTCGAATTAGTTTGATTTATTACACTGTTCATTATTTACACTTACGTTTAAAATAAATTTCAAAGTAGTTAAAAATATAAGAATCTATCTATAAAGAACAAAACTATAAGCCCTCCCCGGCGGGGAATCGAACCCCAGTCTCCCGCGTGACATTCGGGGATACTGACCACTATACTACCGAGGACACATTGAGCATTTCGAATTAGTTTGATTTATTACACTATTCATTATTTACACTTACGTTTAAAATAAATTTCAAAGTAGTTAAAAATATAAGAATCTATCTATAAAGAACAAAACTATAAGCCCTCCCCGACGTTGAATCGAACCCCGGTCTCCCGCGTGACAGGCGGGGATAATGACCACTATACTAACGAGGACACATTAGGGACTTCTAATTAGTTTCATTTATTACACTATTCATTATTTACAATTACGTTTAAAATAAATTTCGATGTAGTTAAAAATATCAGAATATATCTATCTAGAAAGAATAAAACTATAACCCCTCCCCGGCGAAGAATCGAAACCCGGCCTCCCGAGTGACAGGCGGGGATACTGACCGTTATACTTCCGAGGATACATTAGGGACTTATAATTGGTTTCATTTATTACACTATTCATTATTTACACTTACGTTTAAAATAAATTTCAAAGTATTTAAAATTATAAGAATCTTTCTATAAAGAACAAAACTATAAGCCCTCCCCGGCGGGAAATCGAACCCCGGTCTCCCGCGTGACAGGCGAAGATACTGACCACTATACTACCGAGGACACATTAGGGTCTTCTATTTTGTTTCATTTATTACACTATTCATTATTTACACTTACGTTTAAAATAATTTTCAAAGTAGTTAAAAATATAAGAATCTATCTATAAAGACAAAAACTATAAGCCCTTCCCGGCGTGGAATCGAACTCCGATCTCCCGCGTGACAGGTGGGGATACTGGCCACTATACTAACGAGGACACATTAGGGACTTCTAATTAGTTTCATTTATTACACTATTCATTATTTACAATTACGTTTAAAATAAATTTCAAAGTAGTTAAAAATATAAGAATATCTATCTATAAAGAACAAAACTATAACCCCTCCCCGGCGAAGAATCGAAACCCGGCCTCCCGAGTGACAGGCGGTGATACTGACCACTATACTACCGAGGACACATTAGGGACTTATAATTGGTTTCCATTTATTACACTATTCATTATTTACACTTACGTTTAAAATAATTTTCAAAGCAGTTAAAAATTATAAGAATCTATCTATAAAGACTAAAATTATAAGCCCTCCCCGTCGTGGAATCGAACTCCGGTCTCCCGCGTGACAGGCGGGATACTGACCACTATACTACAGAGGACACATTAGGGACTTCTAATTGGTTTCATTTATAACACCATTCATTACGTACACTTATGTTCACAATAAATTACAAAGCGGTTAAAAATATAAGAATCTTTCTATAAAGAATAAAACTATAAGCCCTCCCCGGCGGGGAATCGAACAACGGTCTCCCGCGTGACAGGAGAGGATACTGACCACTATACTTCCGAGGACACATTAGGGACTTATAATTGGTTTCCATTTATTACACTTTTCATTATTTACACTTACGTTTAAAATAAATTTCAAAGTATTTAAAATTATAAGAATCTTTCTATAAAGAATAAAACTATAAGCCCTCCCCGGCGGGGAATCGAACCCCGGTCTCCCGCGTGACAGGCGGGGATACTGACCACTATACTACCGAGGACACATTGAGGACTTCCGAATTAGTTTAATTTATTACACTATTCATTATTTACACTTACGTTTAAAATAAATTTCAAAGTAGTTAAAAATATAAGAATCTATCTATAAAGAACAAAACTATAAGCCCTCCCCGGCGGGGAATCGAACCCCGGTCTCCCGCGTGACAGGCGGGGATACTGACCACTATACTACCGAGGACACATTGAGGATTTCCGAATTAGTTTGATTTATTACACTATTCATTATTTACACTTACGTTTAAAATAAATTTCAAAGTAGTTAAAAATATAAGAATCTATCTATAAAGAACAAAACTATAAGCCCTCCCCGACGTTGAATCGAACCCCGGTCTCCCGCGTGACAGGCGGGGATAATAACCACTATACTAACGAGGACACATTAGGGACTTCTAATTAGTTTCATTTATTACACTATTCATTATTTACAATTACGTTTAAAATAAATTTCGATGTAGTTAAAAATATCAGAATATCTATCTAGAAAGAATAAAACTATAACCCCTCCCCGGCGAAGAATCGAAACCCGGCCTCCCGAGTGACAGGCGGGGATACTGACCGTTATACTTCCGAGGATACATTAGGGACTTATAATTGGTTTCATTTATTACACTATTCAATATTTACACTTACGTTTAAAATAAATTTCAAAGTAGTTAAAAATATAAGAATCTATCTATAAATACTAAAACTATAAGCCCTCCCCGTCGTGGAATCGAACTCCGGTCTCCCGCGTGACAGGCGGGGATACTGACCACTATACTACCGAGGACACATTAGGGACTTATAATTGGTTTCATTTATCACACCATTCATTACGTACACTTATATTCACAATAAATTACAAAGCGGTTAAAAATATAAGAATCTTTCTATAAAGAACAAAATTATAACCCCTCCCCGGCGAAGAATCGAAACCCGGCCTCCCGCGTGACAGGAGGGGATACTGACCACTATACTTCGGAGGACACATTAGGGACTTATAATTGGTTTCATTTATTACACTATTCATTATTTACACTTACGTTTAAAATAATTTTCAAAGCAGTTAAAAATATAAGAATCTATCTATAAAGACTAAAACTATAAGCCCTCCCCGTCGTGGAATCGAACTCCGGTCTCCCGCGTGACAGGCGGGGATACTGACCACTATACTACAGAGGACACATTAGGGACTTCTAATTGGTTTCATTTATAACACCATTCATTACGTACACTTATATTCACAATAAATTACAAAGCGGTTAAAAATATAAGAATCTTTCTATAAAGAATAAAACTATAAGCCCTCCCCGGCGGGGAATCGAACCCCGGTCTCCGGCATGACAGGAGAGGATACTGACCACTATACTTCCGAGGACACATTAGGGACTTATAATTGGTTTCCATTTATTACACTTTTCATTATTTACACTTACGCGTTTAAAATAAATTTATAGTATTTAAAATTATAAGAATCTTTCTATAATGAATAAAACTATAAGCCCTCCCCGGCGGGGAATCGAACCCCGGTCTCCCGCGTGACAGGCGGGGATACTGACCACTATACTACCGAGGACACATTAGGGACTTCCTAATTGGTTTCATTTATTACACTATTCATTATTTACACTTACGTTTAAAATAATTTTCAAAGTAGTTAAAAATATAAGAATCTATCTATAAAGACAAAAACTATAAGCCCTTCCCGGCGGGAAATCGAACCCCGGTCTCCCGCGTGACAGGCGAAGATACTGACCACTATACTACCGAGGACACATTGGGGACTTCCGAATTAGTTTGATTTATTACACTATTCAATATTTACACTTACGTTTAAAATAAATTTCAAAGTAGTTAAAAATATAAGAATCTATCTATAAAGACTAAAACTATAAGCCCTCCCCGTCGTGGAATCGAACTCCGGTCTCCCGCGTGACAGGCGGGGATACTGACCATTATACTACCGAGGACACATTGGGGACTTCGAATTAGTTTGATTTATTACACTATTCAATATTTACACTTACGTTTAAAATAAATTTTAAAGTAGTTAAAAATATAAGAATCTATCTATAAAGAACAAAACTATAACCCCTCCCCGGCGAAGAATCGAAACCCGGCCTCCCGAGTGACAGGCGGTGATACTGACCACTATACTACCGAGGACACATTAGGGACTTATAATTGGTTTCCATTTATTACACTATTCATTATTTACACTTACGTTTAAAATAATTTTCAAAGCAGTTAAAAATTATAAGAATCTATCTATAAAGACTAAAACTATAAGCCCTCCCCGTCGTGGAATCGAACTCCGGTCTCCCGCGTGACAGGCGGGATACTGACCACTATACTACAGAGGACACATTAGGGACTTCTAATTGGTTTCATTTATAACACCATTCATTACGTACACTTATATTCACAATAAATTACAAAGCGGTTAAAAATATAAGAATCTTTCTATAAAGAATAAAACTATAAGCCCTCCCCGGCGGGGAATCGAACCCCGGTCTCCCGCGTGACAGGAGAGGATACTGACCACTATACTTCCGAGGACACATTAGGGAATTATAATTGGTTTCCATTTATTACACTTTTCATTATTTACACTTACGTTTAAAATAAATTTCAAAGTATTTAAAATTATAAGAATCTTTCTATAAAGAATAAAACTATAAGCCCTCCCCGGCGGGGAATCGAACCCCGGTCTCCCGCGTGACAGGCGGGGATACTGACCACTATACTACCGAGGACACATTGAGGACTTCGAATTAGTTTAATTTATTACACTATTCATTATTTACACTTACGTTTAAAAAATAAATTTCAAAGTAGTTAAAAATATAAGAATCTATCTATAAAGAACAAAACTATAAGCCCTCCCCGGCGGGGAATCGAACCCCGGTCTCCCGCGTGACAGGCGGGGATACTGACCACTATACTACCGAGGACACATTGAGGATTTCGAATTAGTTTGATTTATTACACTATTCATTATTTACACTTACGTTTAAAATAAATTTCAAAGTAGTTAAAAATATAAGAATATATCTATAAAGAACAAAACTATAAGCTCTCCCCGACGTTGAATCGAACCCCGGTCTCCCGCGTGACAGGCGGGGATAATAACCACTATACTAACGAGGACACATTAGGGACTTCCTAATTAGTTTTATTTATTACACTATTCATTATTTACAATTACGTTTAAAATAAATTTCGATGTAGTTAAAAATATCAGAATCTATCTAGAAAGAATAAAACTATAACCCCTCCCCGGCGAAGAATCGAAACCCGGCCTCCCGAGTGACAGGCGGGGATACTGACCGTTATACTTCCGAGGATACATTAGGGACTTATAATTGGTTTCATTTATTACACTATTCAATATTTACACTTACGTTTAAAATAAATTTCAAAGTAGTTAAAAATATAAGAATCTATCTATAAAGACTAAAACTATAAGCCCTCCCCGTCGTGGAATCGAACTCCGGTCTCCCGCGTGACAGGCGGGGATACTGACCACTATACTACCGAGGACACATTAGGGACTTATAATTGGTTTCATTTATCACACCATTCATTACGTACACTTATATTCACAATAAATTACAAAGCGGTTAAAAATATAAGAATATATCTTTCTATAAAGAACAAAACTATAACCCCTCCCCGGCGATGAATCGAAACCCGGCCTCCCGCGTGACAGGAGGGGATACTGACCACTATACTTCGGAGGACACATTAGGGACTTATAATTGGTTTCATTTATTACACTATTCATTATTTACACTTACGTTTAAAATAATTTTCAAAGCAGTTAAAAATATAAGAATCTATCTATAAAGACTAAAACTATAAGCCCTCCCCGTCGTGGAATCGAACTCCGGTCTCCCGCGTGACAGGCGGGGATACTGACCACTATACTACAGAGGACACATTAGGGACTTCTAATTGGTTTCATTTATAACACCATTCATTACGTACACTTATATTCACAATAAATTACAAAGCGGTTAAAAATATAAGAATCTTTCTATAAAGAATAAAACTATAAGCCCTCCCCGGCGGGGAATCGAACCCCGGTCTCCGGCGTGACAGGAGAGGATACTGACCACTATACTTCCGAGGACACATTAGGGACTTATAATTGGTTTCCATTTATTACACTTTTCATTATTTACACTTACGTTTAAAATAAATTTCAAAGTATTTAAAATTATAAGAATCTTTCTATAAAGAATAAAACTATAAGCCCTGCCCGGCGGGGAATCGAACCCCGGTCTCCCGCGTGACAGGCGGGGATACTGACCACTATACTACCGAGGACACATTAGGGACTTCTAATTGGTTTCATTTATTACACTATTCATTATTTACACTTACGTTTAAAATAATTTTCAAAGTAGTTAAAAATATAAGAATCTATCTATAAAGACAAAAACTATAAGCCCTTCCCGGCGGGAAATCGAACCCCGGTCTCCCGCGTGACAGGCGAAGATACTGACCACTATACTACCGAGGACACATTGGGGACTTCCGAATTAGTTTGATTTATTACACTATTCAATATTTACACTTACGTTTAAAATAAATTTCAAAGTAGTTAAAAATATAAGAATCTATCTATAAAGACTAAAACTATAAGCCCTCCCCGTCGTGGAATCGAACCCCGGTCTCCCGCGTGACAGGAGGGGATACTGACCACTATACTTCGGAGGACACATTAGGGTCTTCCCCTATTTGGTTTCATTTATTACACTATTCATTATTTACACTTACGTTTAAAATAAATTTCAAAGTATTTAAAATTATAAGAATCTTTCTATAAAGAACAAAACTAAAAGCCCTCCCCGGCGGGAAATCGAACCCCGGTCACCCGCGTGGATACTGACCACTATACTACCGAGGACACATTAGGGTCTTCTATTTTGTTTCATTTATTACACTATTCATTATTTACACTTACGTTTAAAAAATAATTTTCAAAGTAGTTAAAAATATAAGAATCTATCTATAAAGACAAAAACTATAAGCCCTTCCCGGCGTGGAATCGAACTCCGATCTCCCGCGTGACAGGTGGGGATACTGGCCACTATACTAACGAGGACACATTAGGGACTTCTAATTAGTTTCATTTATTACACTATTCATTATTTACAATTACGTTTAAAATAAATTTCAAAGTAGTTAAAAATATAAGAATCTATCTATAAAGAACAAAACTATAACCCCTCCCCGGCGAAGAATGGAAACCCGGCCTCCCGAGTGACAGGCGGTGATACTGACCACTATACTACCGAGGAAACATTAGGGTCTTCCCCTATTTGGTTTCATTTATTACACTATTCAATATTTACACTTACGTTTAAAATAAATTTCAAAGTAGTTAAAAATATAAGAATCTATCTATAAAGAATAAAACTATAAGCCCTCCCCGGCGAAGAATCGAACCCCGATCTCCCGCGTGACAGGCGGGGATACTGACCACTATACTACCGAGGACACATAAAGGACTTCCCCCTAATTGGTTTCATTTATTACACCATTCATTACGTACAATTATATTCACAATAAATTACAAAACGGTTAAAAATATAAGAATCTATCTCTGCACAGAACAAAACTTTAAGCTCTCCCCTGCGGGGAATCGAACCCCGGTCTCCCGTGTGACAGGCGGGGATACTGACCACTATACTACCGAGGACACATTGAGGACTTCGAATTAGTTTGATTTATTACACTGTTCATTATTTACACTTACGTTTAAAATAAATTTCAAAGTAGTTAAAAATATAAGAATCTATCTATAAAGAACAAAACTATAAGCCCTCCCCGGCGGGGAATCGAACCCCAGTCTCCCGCGTGACATTCGGGGATACTGACCACTATACTACCGAGGACACATTGAGGATTTCGAATTAGTTTGATTTATTACACTATTCATTATTTACACTTACGTTTAAAATAAATTTCAAAGTAGTTAAAAATATAAGAATCTATCTATAAAGAACAAAACTATAAGCCCTCCCCGACGTTGAATCGAACCCCGGTCTCCCGCGTGACAGGCGGGGATACTGACCACTATACTACCGAGGACACATAAGGGACTTCCCCCTAATTGGTTTCATTTATTACACCATTCATTACGTACACTTATATTCACAATAAATTACAAAGCGGTTAAAAATATAAGAATCTATCTCTGCACAGAACAAAACTTTAAGCTCTCCCCGGCGGGAAATCGAACCCCGGTCTCCCGTGTGACAGGCGGGGATACTGACCACTATACTACCGAGGACACATAAGGGACTTCCTAATTGGTTTCATTTATTACACCATTCATTACGTACACTTATATTCACAATAAATTACAAAGCGGTTAAAAATATAAGAATCTATCTCTGCACAGAACAAAACTTTAAGCTCTCCCCGGCGGGGAATCGAACCCCGGTCTCCCGTGTGACAGGCGGGGATACTGACCACTATACTACCGAGGACACATTACGGACTTATAATTGGTTTGATTTATTACACTGTTCATTATTTACACTTACGTTTAAAATAAATTTCAAAGTATTTAAAATTATAAGAATCTTTCTATAAAGAACAAAACTATAAGCCCTCCCCGGCGGGAAATCGAACCCCGGTCTCCCGCGTGACAGGCGGGGATACTGACCACTATACTACCGAGGACACATTGGGGACTTCGAATTAGTTTGATTTATTACACAATTCAATATTTACACTTACGTTTAAAATAAATTTCAAAGTAGTTAAAAATATAAGAATATCTATCTATAAAGAACAAAACTATAACCCCTCCCCGGCGAAGAATCGAAACCCGGCCTCCCGAGTGACAGGCGGTGATACTGACCACTATACTACCGAGGACACATTAGGGACTTATAATTGGTTTCCATTTATTACACTATTCATTATTTACACTTACGTTTAAAATAATTTTCAAAGCAGTTAAAAATTATAAGAATCTATCTATAAAGACTAAAATTATAAGCCCTCCCCGTCGTGGAATCGAACTCCGGTCTCCCGCGTGACAGGCGGGATACTGACCACTATACTACAGAGGACACATTAGGGACTTCTAATTGGTTTCATTTATAACACCATTCATTACGTACACTTATATTCACAATAAATTACAAAGCGGTTAAAAATATAAGAATCTTTCTATAAAGAATAAAACTATAAGCCCTCCCCGGCGGGGAATCGAACAACGGTCTCCCGCGTGACAGGAGAGGATACTGACCACTATACTTCCGAGGACACATTAGGGACTTATAATTGGTTTCCATTTATTACACTTTTCATTATTTACACTTACGTTTAAAATAAATTTCAAAGTATTTAAAATTATAAGAATCTTTCTATAAAGAATAAAACTATAAGCCCTCCCCGGCGGGGAATCGAACCCCGGTCTCCCGCGTGACAGGCGGGGATACTGACCACTATACTACCGAGGACACATTGAGGACTTCCGAATTAGTTTAATTTATTATACACTATTCATTATTTACACTTACGTTTAAAATAAATTTCAAAGTAGTTAAAAATATAAGAATCTATCTATAAAGAACAAAACTATAAGCCCTCCCCGGCGGGGAATCGAACCCCGGTCTCCCGCGTGACAGGCGGGGATACTGACCACTATACTACCGAGGACACATTGAGGATTTCCGAATTAGTTTGATTTATTACACTATTCATTATTTACACTTACGTTTAAAAAAAATAAATTTCAAAGTAGTTAAAAATATAAGAATCTATCTATAAAGAACAAAACTATAAGCCCTCCCCGACGTTGAATCGAACCCCGGTCTCCCGCGTGACAGGCGGGGATAATAACCACTATACTAACGAGGACACATTAGGGACTTCTAATTAGTTTCATTTATTACACTATTCATTATTTACAATTACGTTTAAAATAAATTTCGATGTAGTTAAAAATATCAGAATCTATCTAGAAAGAATAAAACTATAACCCCTCCCCGGCGAAGAATCGAAACCCGGCCTCCCGAGTGACAGGCGGGGATACTGACCGTTATACTTCCGAGGATACATTAGGGACTTATAATTGGTTTCATTTATTACACTATTCAATATTTACACTTACGTTTAAAATAAATTTCAAAGTAGTTAAAAATATAAGAATCTATCTATAAAGACTAAAACTATAAGCCCTCCCCGTCGTGGAATCGAACTCCGGTCTCCCGCGTGACAGGCGGGGATACTGACCACTATACTACCGAGGACACATTAGGGACTTATAATTGGTTTCATTTATCACACCATTCATTACGTACACTTATATTAACAATAAATTACAAAGCGGTTAAAAATATAAGAATCTTTCTATAAAGAACAAAATTATAACCCCTCCCCGGCGAAGAATCGAAACCCGGCCTCCCGCGTGACAGGAGGGGATACTGACCACTATACTTCGGAGGACACATTAGGGACTTATAATTGGTTTCATTTATTACACTATTCATTATTTACACTTACGTTTAAAATAATTTTCAAAGCAGTTAAAAATATAAGAATCTATCTATAAAGACTAAAACTATAAGCCCTCCCCGTCGTGGAATCGAACTCCGGTCTCCCGCGTGACAGGCGGGGATACTGACCACTATACTACAGAGGACACATTAGGGACTTCTAATTGGTTTCATTTATAACACCATTCATTACGTACACTTATATTCACAATAAATTACAAAGCGGTTAAAAATATAAGAATCTTTCTATAAAGAATAAAACTATAAGCCCTCCCCGGCGGGGAATCGAACCCCGGTCTCCGGCGTGACAGGAGAGGATACTGACCACTATACTTCCGAGGACACATTAGGGACTTATAATTGGTTTCCATTTATTACACTTTTCATTATTTACACTTACGTTTAAAATAAATTTATAGTATTTAAAATTATAAGAATCTTTCTATAAAGAATAAAACTATAAGCCCTCCCCGGCGGGGAATCGAACCCCGGTCTCCCAAGTGACAGGCGGGGATACTGACCACTATACTACCGAGGACACATTAGGGACTTCCTAATTGGTTTCATTTATTACACTATTCATTATTTACACTTACGTTTAAAATAATTTTCAAAGTAGTTAAAAATATAAGAATCTATCTATAAAGACAAAAACTATAAGCCCTTCCCGGCGGGAAATCGAACCCCGGTCTCCCGCGTGACAGGCGAAGATACTGACCACTATACTACCGAGGACACATTGGGGACTTCCGAATTAGTTTGATTTATTACACTATTCAATATTTACACTTACGTTTAAAATAAATTTCAAAGTAGTTAAAAATATAAGAATCTATCTATAAAGACTAAAACTATAAGCCCTCCCCGTCGTGGAATCGAACTCCGGTCTCCCGCGTGACAGGCGGGGATACTGACCATTATACTACCGAGGACACATTGGGGACTTCGAATTAGTTTGATTTATTACACTATTCAATATTTACACTTACGTTTAAAATAAATTTCAAAGTAGTTAAAAATATAAGAATCTATCTATAAAGAACAAAACTATAACCCCTCCCCGGCGAAGAATCGAAACCCGGCCTCCCGAGTGACAGGCGGTGATACTGACCACTATACTACCGAGGACACATTAGGGACTTATAATTGGTTTCCATTTATTACACTATTCATTATTTACACTTACGTTTAAAATAATTTTCAAAGCAGTTAAAAATTATAAGAATCTATCTATAAAGACTAAAACTATAAGCCCTCCCCGTCGTGGAATCGAACTCCGGTCTCCCGCGTGACAGGCGGGATACTGACCACTATACTACAGAGGACACATTAGGGACTTCTAATTGGTTTCATTTATAACACCATTCATTACGTACACTTATATTCACAATAAATTACAAAGCGGTTAAAAATATAAGAATCTTTCTATAAAGAATAAAACTATAAGCCCTCCCCGGCGGGGAATCGAACCCCGGTCTCCCGCGTGACAGGAGAGGATACTGACCACTATACTTCCGAGGACACATTAGGGACTTATAATTGGTTTCCATTTATTACACTTTTCATTATTTACACTTACGTTTAAAATAAATTTCAAAGTATTTAAAATTATAAGAATCTTTCTATAAAGAATAAAACTATAAGCCCTCCCCGGCGGGTAATCGAACCCCGGTCTCCCGCGTGACAGGCGGGGATACT